>OX422208.1:151450534-152050534 GCA_949130495.1 Sambucus nigra
AAAATTGGGCCGTGCTCTCGAATCGGGGGTCCCGTGACCACACGGTCGGCTCTTATGAGTTACATTAGTCCCGTACGAGGTTTTGGCTCTGATCATGGGGACATTTGGTGGGTGTTTCGGGGTTTTGGGGTTCCACCCTTTAATGACATGTTTTCAAGCCTAAGTGTAAATTGGTCCGTACTCTCGAACTGGGGATCCCGTGATCAGGCGATCGATTCCTATGAGTTACATTGGTCCCGTGTGATGTGTTGGCACCTCTCATGGGACCGTTTTGGGGGGATCGGGGGGGGGGGGATGGTGGTGGTGTTTCGTGGTTTTGCCCTCTAACATCTTGTTTTCAAGCCTAAGTGTAGATATTATAAAAGCCGTGCTCTCGAACCTGTAGTCCCGTGACCACGCGGTTGGTTCCTATGATTTACATGGGTCCCGTGCGAGGTGTTAGCACTCCTACGTGGACGTTTGGGGGGGGGGGTGTTTCGGTGTTTTGCCAACAAACGTCATGTTTTCAAGCCTAAGTAGAGATATTCTAAAAATTGGGCCATGCTCTCGAACTGGGGGTCCCGTGACCACGCGATTGGTTCCTACGAGTTACATTGTTCCCATGAAAGGTGTTGGAGATGGTCACGGGGCCATTTGGGGGGTGTTTCAGGGGATTCGCCATCTAACGACAAGTTTTAAAGCCTAGGTGTAGATATTCTAAAAATTGGGTCGTTCGCTTGATTCGGGGGTGCCGTGACTCCTCAATTGGTTCGTACAAGTTACATTGGTCTCGTACGGGGTGTTGGAGCCGCTCACGGACCGTTGGTGGGGTGTTTTGGGGCTTCGTTCTCTAATGCGATGTTTTTAAGCCTAAGTGAAGATATTTTGAAAATCGGGCGGTGCTCTCACACCGAGGGTTCTGTAACCACGTCGTCGATTCCTATGAGTTATATTAGTTCCGTACTAGGTGTTGGCGCCACTCACGGGGCTGTTTGGGGGGGGTGTTTCGGTGTTTTGCCCTCTCACAACACGTTTTCAAGCCTAAGTGTAGATATCCTAAAAAATTGGGTCGTGCTCTCGAACTGGGGGTACTGTGACCATGCAGTCGGTTCCTACGGGTTACATTGGTCCCGTGCGAGGTGTTGGCATCGTTCACGGGGTTGTTTGGGGGGAGTTTCAGGGTTTCAAAAAGCATGTTTTCAAGACTAAGTGTAGATATTCTAAAAATTGGGCCGTGCTCTCGAATCGGGTCCCGTGACCACACGGTCGGTTCCTACGAGTTACATGGGCCCCGTACGAGGTGTGACATTTCTCACAGGGCCTTTTTTTAGGGGGTGTTTCAGGGTTTCTCCCTCTAATGACATCTTTTCAATCCTAAGTGTAGATATTTTAAAAATTGGATCGTGCTCTCGAACCGGGGGTCCCATGACCACGCGCTCGGTTCCTAGGAGTTACATTGGTCCCGAGCGAGGTGTTAGCACCGATCACGGGGCTATTTGGGGGGTGTTTTTGGGTTTTCCCTCTAACAGCATGATTTCAAGCCTAGGTGTAGATATTCTGAAAATTGCGGCATGCTCTCGAACCGGAGGTCATGACCACGTGGTCAGTTACTATGAGTTACATTGGTCCCATGTGAGGTGTCGACACCGATCATGAGGTTATTGGGGCGGTGTTTTAGGGTTTCATCCTCTAATGACATGTTTTCAAGCCTAAGTGTAGATATTCTAAAAATTGGGTCGTGCTCTCGATTTGGGGGTTCTGTGACCATGCGATCGGTTCCTATGATTTACATTAGTCCCATGTGAGGTGATGGCGCCGCTCATGGGGCCATTTGGGGGGTGTTTTGGGGTTTCACCATCTAATAACACGTTTTTAAGACTAAGTCTAGATATTTTGAAAATTGGGCAGTGCTCTCCAACCGGGGGTCCCGTGTGAGGTATTGGCGAGGCTTACGGGTCTGTTTGGGGGGTGTTTATGGGTTTCTCCCTCTAACGGCATGTTTTCAAGCCTAAGGGTAGATATTCTTAAAATTGGGTCTTGCTCTCGAATTAAGGGTCTCGTTACAACGCGGTCGGTTCCTACGAGTTTCATTGGTCCCGTGCGAGGTCTCGGGGAAGTTTGGGGGGCGTTTCAAGGTTTCTCCCTTTAACGACATATTTTCAAGCCTAAGTTTAGATATTCTAAAAATTAGGCCATGCTCTCGAATGGGGGGTCCCATGACCACGCTGTCAGTTCCTACGAGTAACATTAGTCTCGTGTGAGGTGTTGGAGGTGCTTACGGGGCCATTTGGAGGGTGTTTCGGGGTTTCACCTTCTAACGGTATGTTTTCAAGGCTAAGTGTAGATATTCTGAATATTGGGCCATGCTCTAGAACCGGGGGTCCCGTGATGATGCGTTTGGTTTGTACGAGTTACATTGCGCCCATGCGAGGCGTTGGTGATGCTCACGGGGTAGTTTGGGGGGTGTTTCGGGATTTCACCATCTAACAACATGTTTTCAAGCCTAAGTGTAGATATTCTGAAAATTGGGCCGTGTTCTCTAACCGAGGGTCCTGTGACCACACAATTGATTCCTACGAGTTACATTGGTCCCATGGGAGGTGTTGGTGACACTCTCGGGGCCATTTGGGGGGTGTTTTGGGGTTTTCCCCTCTAACAGAATATTTTTCAGCCTAAGTGTAGATATTCTGGAAATTGGGCCATGCTCTCGACCCAAAGGTTCCGTGACCACGCGGTTGGTTCCTACGAGTTACATTGGTCCCATGCATGGTGTTGGCACCGTTCATGGGGCTTTTTGGTCGGTGTTTCGGAGTTTATCCCTCCAACGACATGTTTTTAAGCCTAAGTGTAGACATTTGATAAATTGGGCGGTGTTCTCGAACTGATGATCCTGTGACCACGCGATCGGTTCCTACGAGTTACACTGGTCCAGTGCGAGGTGTTTGTACCGCTCATGGGGTCCTTTGGGTGTGTGTTGGGGGGGGGGGGAGGGTGTTTCAGGGTTTCGCCTTCTAATGACATGTTTTCAAGCCTATGTGTAGATATTCTAAAAATTGGGCCGTGCTCTCGAATCGAGAGTCTCGTGACCATACAGTTGGTTCCTACAAGTTATATTGGTCCCGTGTGAAGTATTGGCACCGTTCACGGGGAAGTTTGGGGGTGTTTTAGGGTTTCTCCCGCTAGCGGTATGTTTTCAAGCCAAAGTGTATATATTCTGAAAATTGGGCTGTGCTCTCGAACCGGGGGTCCTGTGACCATGTGGTTGGTTTTTACTAGTTACATATCTCCCATGTGTGGTGTTGGCCATGCTCACGAGGCAATGTGGGGGTGTTTTGGGGTTTTTCCCTCTAACAACATGTTTTCAAGCTAAAATGTTGATATTCCAAAATTTGGGTTGTTCTCTCGAACCGGGGGTGTCGTGACTCAACGGTCGGTTCCTACGAGTTACATTGGTCCCGTGTGAGGTGGTGGCACCACTCATGGGTCCGTTTGGGAGGTGTTTTGGGGTTTTCTCCCTCTAACAACATGTTTTCAACCCTAAGTGTAGATATTCTAAAAATTCAGTCATGCTCTCGGACCGGGCGTCCCGTCACCATACGATTGGTTCCTACGAGTTACATTGGTCCCGTGCGATATATTGACGACACTCTCGGGGCCGTTTGGAGGGTGCGGCACGTTTTCAAGACTAAGTGTAGATATTCTGAAAATTGGGCAGTACTCTCGAATCGGGGGTCCCGTGACCGTGCAGTCGGTTCCTACGAGTTATATTTGTACCGTGTGAGATTTTTGCTCCGTTCATGGGGCCATTTGGTGGTTGTTTCGGGGTTTCGAGGTTCCGCCCTTTAATGATATGTTTTCAAGCCTAAGTGTAGATATTCTAAAAATTGGGCCGTGCTCTTGAACCGAGAGTTCTGTGACCATGGTGTCGGTTCCTACTATTTATATTGGTCCCGTGCGAGATGTTGGTGCCCCTCACGTGGCCATTGGGGGTGTTTCATTAACGTCATGTTTTTAAGCCAAAGTGTAGATATTCTGAAGATTGGTCCGCGCTCTCAAAATGAGGGCCCTGCGACCACGCGGTCGGTTCCTATGAGTTACATTATTTCCGTGAGAGGTGTTGGCGATGATCACGGGGCCATTTGGGGGGTGTTTCAGGGTTTGCCCTCTAACAAAATGTTTTCAAGGATAAGTGTAAATATTCTAAAAATTGGGCCTTACTCTCGAACCGGGGGTCCCATGACCACCTATTCTATTCCTACGAGTTACATTGGTCCCATGCGAGGTTTCGACACTGGTTATGGGTCCACTTGGGGGCTGTTTTGGGGTTTTCTCTTTAACGAAATGTTTTCAAGGCTAAGTGTAGAGATTCTGAAAATTGGGCCATGCTCTCAAACTTGGGGTCCCGTGATGACGCGATCGGTTCGTACGAGTTACATTGGTTTCGTGCGAGGTGTTGGCAACGCTTATGGGGTAGTTTGGGGTATGTTTCGTGGTTTCGCCCTCTAACGCTATGTTTTGAAGCCTAATTGTAAATATTATAAAAATTGGGTGGTGGTTTCGAACTGGGGTCTCGTGACCACTCGAACGGTTCCTATAAGTGACATTAGTCCCGTATGAAGTGTTGGCGCCGCTCACGGGGCCTTTTGGGGGGTGTTTCAGGGTTACGCCATCTAACGTCATGTTTTCAAGCCTAAGTGTAGATATTTTGAAAATTGGGCTGTGCTCTGTAAATGGGGGTCCCGTGACCACAGGGTCAATTCCTACGAGTTACATTGGTCCCGTGCGAAGTGGTGACGACGCTCTCAGGGCCGTTTGGGGGTATTTATGGGTTTCTCCCTCTAACGGAATCTTTTCAAGCCTATGTGTAAATATTCTAGAAATTGGGTGGTACTCTAGAACCGGTGGTCCCGTGACCACGCAGTTGGTGTCTATGAGTTACATTAGTCCCGTACGAGGTATTGGCGACGCTCTTAGGGCTGTTTGGGGGTGTTTCGGATTTTCTTCATCAAACGATATTTTTTCAAGCCTAAGTATAGATATTCTTATAATTGGTTCATGCTCTCTAATCGGGGATGTCGTGACCTCGCGGTTGGTTCCTACGAGTTACATTGGTCCCATGTGAGATATTGGTGCTGCACACGGGGCCATTTGGCTGGTGTTTCAGGGTTTCACCTCTAACGGTATGTTTTCAAGCCTAAGTGTAGATCTTCTGAAAATTGGGGCGTGCTTTCTAACCGGGGGTCATGTGACCACTTATTCAGTTCCTACGAGTTACATTGGTCTCGTGTGAGGTATTGGCGCCGCTCACGGGGCTGTTTGGGGGGAGTTTTGGGGTTTTCCTTCTAACGACATGTTTTCAAGCCTAAGTGTAGATATTCTAAAAATTGGGGCGTGATCTCAAATCGGGGGTCCCGTAACCACGTGGTCAGTTCCTACAAGTTTTAGTGCTCCCTTGCAAAGCGTCGACGCTGCTCACGGGGCTGTTTGTGGTATGTTTCGGGGTTTCACCCTCTAACAACATGTTTTTGAGCCTAAGTGTAGATATTATGAAAATTGGGTCGTGCCCTCGAACCGAGGGTCTCGTGACCATGTGGTCATTTCCTATGAGTTTCATTGCTTCCTTGCAAAGTGTCGACGTCGTTCACGGGGAATTTTGGGGGGTGTTTCGGGGTTTCGCCCTCTAACAACATATTTTCAAGCCTAAGTGTTGATTTTTGAGATTTGGGATGTGCTCTCAAATCGAGGGTCCCAAGACCACACTGTCGGTTCCTATGAATTACATAGGTTCCATGCGAGGTGTTGGCGCCACTCACGAGGATGTTTCAGAGGTGTTTTGGTGTTTTCTCCTCTAATTGCATATTTTCAAGCCTATGTTTAAATATTCTGAAAACTGGGTTGTGCTCTGGAATCGAGGATCTCGTGACCACACAGTGGATTCCTACGAGTGATGTTGGTCCCGTGTAAGGTGATGGGGAGGCTCTTGCGGTTTCACCCTATAATGGCATGTTTTAAGCCCAAATTAGATATTCTAAAAATTGGGCCGTGCTCTCAAGTACGGGGTCCCGTTTCCACACGGTCGATTCCTACGAGTTACATTGGTCCTATGCGAGGTATGGGTGCTGCTCACGGGGCCGTTTGGCGGGTGTTTTGGGGTTTTGCACCTTAACGACGTGTTTTCAAACTTAAGTTTAGATATTCTAAAAATTGGACCGGGCTCTCAAATCGGGGTCCCATGACCACACCGTCGGTTCCTACGAGTTACATTGGTCCTGTGCGAGGTGTTGGGGCCACTCACGAGGCCGTTTGGGGAGTGTTTTGGGGTTTTTCCCAATAACGACATGTTTCAAAGGTAATTGTAGATTCCAAAAATTCAAGCTTGCTCTCGAATCGGGGGTCTCGTGACTACGCGATCGGTTCCTATAAGTTATATTTATCTCGTGCGAGGTGTTGGAGATGCTCTTGCGGCTGTTTGGGGGTGTTTCGGTGTTTCGTTCTCTAATGGGATGTTTTCAAGTTAAGTTGAGATATTCTAAAAATTAAGCCATGCTCTCAAACAGAGGTTCTTGTGACCACGCAATCGGTTCTTACGAGTTACATTGGTTCCATGCAAGGTTTTGATGATGCTCTCGGGGCTGTTGGGGGTGTTTTGGGGTTACGCCCAATAACGACATGCTTTCAAGCCTAAGTGTAGATATTCTGAAAATTGGGCTGTGCTCTTAAATTGGGGGTTCCTTGACGATGCGATCGGTTACTATGTGTTACATTGGTCCCGTCCGAGGTGTTGGCGATGCTCATGGAGCCGTTTGGAGGTGTTTCGGGGTTTCACCCTCTAACAAACATATTTTCAAGCTTAAGTGAAGATATTCTAATAATTGGGCCGTGCTCTCGAACCGGGGGTCCCCTGACCACGCGGTCGGTTTTTAGGAGTAACATTGTTCCTATACGAGGTGTTGGAGACTATCAAGGGTCCGTTTGGTGGGTGTTTCACAGTTTCTCCCTCTAACATCATGTTTTCAAGCCTACATGTAGATATTCAGAAAATTGGTCGCTGCTCTCAAACAATGGGTCCTGTGACCAAGCGGTAGGTTCCTATGAGTTACATTGGTCCCGTGCAAGGTGTTGCACCCCTCATGGGGCCGTTTGGTGGGTGCTTCAGGGTTTTGCCATCTAATGACATTTTTGCACTCCTAAGTGAAGATATTCTAAAAATTTGGCCATGCTATCGAACTGGAGGTCCCGTGAACACGCGATCTATTTGTACGAGTTAGATTGGTCCCGTGCGAGGTGTTGGCGCCGCTCACAGGGCCATTTGGAGGGTGTTTCAGGGTTTATCCCTCTAACGACATGTTTTCAAGCCTAAGTGTGGATATTCTAAAAATTGGGCCATACTCTCGAATTGGAGGTACCGTGATGACGCAGTTATTTTCTATGAGTAACATTGGTACCGTACAAGGTGTTGGCACTGTTCACATGGCCGTTTGGTGGGTGTTTCAGGGTTTCGCCCTCTAATGACATGTTTTTAAGACAAAGGGTACATATTTTGAAAATTGGGCGGTGCTCTCACACCGGGGTCCCGTGACCATGGGGTTGGTTCCTATGAGTTACATTGGTCCCGTTCGAGGTATTGGCTCGCTCACAGGGCCATTGGGAGGGGGGGGGTTCGGGGTTTTGGCCACTAACAAAAAGTTTTCAAGCCTAAGTGTAGATATTTTGAAAATTGGGCTGTGCTCTCTAACCGAGTGTCCTGTGACCACGCGATCTATTCCTATGACTTATATTGTCCCATACGAGGTGTTGGCACCGTTCACGGGGCTGCTTTGGGAAGTTTTAGGGTTTCACCCTCTAATGGCATGTTTTTGAGCCTAAGTGTAGATATTTTGAAAATTGGGTCGTGGTCTAGAATCGGGGGTCTCGTGACCACACAGTCGGTTCCTATGAGCTACATTAGTCCCGTACGAGGTTTTGGCTCCGCTCACTAGAATGTTTGATGGGTGTTTCGGGGTTTTGGGGTTACACCCTTTAACGACATGTTTTCAAGCCTAAGTGTAGATATTCTGAAAATATGGCCGTGCTCTTGAACCGGGGGTCTTGTGGCCACGCGATTTGTTTCTGCGAGTTACATTGGTCCAGTGCGAGGTGTTGACACCACTCACAGGGCCATTTGGGAGGTGATTGGTTTCGCCTTCTAACGACATGTTTTTAAGCCTAAGTGTAGATATTCTGAAAATTGGGCCATGCTCTCTAACCAGGCGTGTCATGACCATGCGACCTATTCCTACGAGTTACATTGGTCTCGTGCGAGGTGTTGGCAATGCTCTCGAGGCCGTTGTGTGGGTTGGAGGTTTTTCCCTCTAATGGCATGTTTTCAAGCATAAGTGTAGATATTCTAAAAATTAGGCCGTGCTCTTGAATTGGTGTCCCGTTACGATGCGATCGGTTTCTACGAGTTACATTGGTCCCGTGCGAGGTGTAGGAATAGATCACGGGGCCATTTTGGGAGTGTTTCGGGCTTTATCCCTCTAACGGCATGCTTTCAAGGCTGAGTGTAGATATTTTGTAAATTGGGCCATGCTTTTTAACCGGGGTTCCCATGACCACGTGATTGGTCCTATAATTTACATTGGTCCCGTGCGAGGTATTGTCACTATTCATGAGGCCGTTTGGGGGGTGTTTCGAGGTTTTGCCCTCTAATGGCATGTTTTCAAGCCTAAAGTGTAGATATTCTGAAAATTGGGCCATGCTCTCGAACTGAGGGTCCTGTGAAGATGCGGTTTCTCCTATGAGTAACATTGGTCCGTACGAGGTGGTGGCGATGCTCACGGGCCCATTTAGGGAGTGTTTCAGGGTTTCTCTCTCTAACGACATGTTTTCAAGCATAAGTGTAGATATTATGGAAATTGGGTTATGTTCTCGAATCGGGTGTCCTATGACCACGTGGTCAATTCCTACGAGTTATATTGGTCCCATGTGAGGTGTTGCGCTGCTCACGAGGCCGTTTTGAGGGTGTTTCAGAGTTTCACCCTCTAATGACATGTTTTCAAGCCCAAGTGTAAATATTTTGAATATTGGGCCATGCTCTCTAATCGGGGGTCCTGTGACCTTGTGGTTGGTTCCTACGAGTTACATTGGTCCTGTGAGAGGTGTTGGAACTATTTATGGGACCGTTTGGTGGGTGTTTCGGGGTTTCATGCTATAACGGCATGTTTTGAAGCCTGAGTGTAGATAATCTAAAAATTGGGCGGTCTCCCAAACTGGGGTCCCGTGACCATGCTATAAATTCCAACGAGTTACATTAGTCTCGTGGGAGGTGTTGCGCCGCTGACGGGGCCATTTGGGGGGTGTTTCGGGGTTTTATACTCTAACGGCATGTATTTAAGGCTAAGTGTTGATATTCTAAAACTTGGGCCGTGATCTCGAACCCGGGGTCCCGTGACCATGTGGTCGGTTCTAACGAGTTACATTCTTCACGTGCGAGGTGTTGATGATGCTCTCAGGGGCGTTTTGGGGTTTTACCCTTTAGCGGCATGTTTTCAACCCAAAGTGTAGATATTCTAAAAATTGGGTCATGATCTTAAACCGAGGGTCCCTTGACCATACGATTATTTCCTACGAGTTACATTAGTCCCGTGCGTGGTGTTGGCGCCGCTCACGGGACCGTTTGGAGGGCGTTTCGAGGTTTTGCCCTCTAACGGCATGTTTTCAAGCATATGTGTATATATTATGAAACTTGGGCCGTGCTCACGAAATGGGGGACCCATGAAGATGCTGTCGGTTCCTACGGGTTACAATTATCCTGTGCTAGGTGTTGGTGAAGCTCACGGGGTCGATTGGGGCGTGTTTCAGCTTTTCCCGCTCTAATGTTTCAAGGCTAAGTGTAAAGATTTTGAAAATTGGGTTCTGATCTCGAACCCAGGGTCCCGTGACCATGAGGTCGGTCCTTCCGAGTTACATTCATCTTGTGCGAGGTGTTGACAATGCTCTCGGGAGATTTTGGGGCGTGTTTCAGGGTTTCACCCTTTAATGGCATGTTTTTAACCCTGAGTGTAGATATTCTAAAAATTAGGCTGTGCTCTCGAATCGAGGTTCTCGTGACCACGCGGTCGATTTCTATGACTTACATTGGTCCCGTACGAGGTGTTGGTGATCCTCTCGGGTCTTCTTGGGCGGTATTTTGGGGTTTCGTCTCCGATGACATGTTTTGAAGCCTCAGTGTAGATTCTGAAAATTGCGTCATGCACTCGAACTGGGGGTCTCGTGACCATGCAATTGATTATTACGAGTTATATTGGTCCCGCGGTGGCGTTCTCATAGGTCCCTTTGGTGGGTGTTTGGATGTTTTTCCCCGAACGATACGTTTTCATGCCTAAGTGTAGATATTCTAAAAATTGTGCTATGCTCTCTAACTGGGGGTCCCATGATGATGCGATCGATTTCTACTAGTTACCTTGGTGATGTGAGAGGTGTTTGCGATGCCCATGAGGAAGTTTGGTGGGTGTTTCTGTGTTTCACCCCCTAACGGCTTGTTTTCAAGCCTAAGCATAAATGCTCTAAAAATTGGGTGGTGCTTTCGAACCAGGGTCCTGTGACCACGCGATCGATTCCTACTGTAAGGACATAGTTCGTCACATGTAGTGGGTCGTATACCGCTACAAGTTGTCAAAGAATTGGTAAGCTTACATCTATAATTGACAATCCTAATTTGAAGACGACTTCAACAATCATGCGTAACAAGGACGAATTGGGTAAAATGTGTTTTAGTTCCATTTACATTTTACATTAAAAGTGTTGGGATATTTTTATGAAAAGAAAAATTATTTTTAAATGATTTTAATCATAAAAAGATTTTGGATAAATACTCCTAATCCCGTAAACAGTTTTGGTGTTTAAGGATTCCAAGCTATTTAATTTTTAGATGTTTTTTAAAGAGGATCAATGATGGTCCTTCGAACGACGTCACATCTCGTTCGAACAAGATGGAGTTGTCGCTCGAACGATGTCGTGTTTTGCTCTAACGACATAGTTTATTTCTGACACGTCACCGCCTTGAATTTTCTTATATAAAGGGTGTCAGGCTTCTGTATTTTATGTGGAGAAAAGACTGGTTTCAACAGAATATGTTTTTAGTGTTTTTGGTTTATTCTCCATCACTTTTGAGGGTTTAAACTTTGTTTTTACAATTCACAAATTCGAGACTTTTTGTATGAATTGTTTGTGGAACCCAAATCATAGTTTTGCTGGGAGTTTTTCTGCTGAATCATGGGTGCCATGGAAAGGTACTGGGCTGACCATAGGTGCCACTTGTGGGAGGTACTGGGCTGATCGACTACATGTCATAGGGAGTGCTGCGGTGTTCCTGGGCTGACGACTATGAACCGACAAGTGCGGGTATTTCATAAGTCAAATTGTATTTTTGCTGTAATCCGATTGTAAACCGTTCCTTTATAAATTATGGTGGAAATAAAAGTTTTTTACCATGCGGGGATTTTTTTCTTGAAATCTGTCTCTGTCAGCTTACTCATCGCATGATTTATTTTAAGATTTGAATTGACACGTAGATACATGTTTAAGGGCTGATTTAATTGGAATTTGGTTTGAGCATATTTTGACATCCAGTTAAATAAGTTTGAATAGGAAATTGCAAATCTATTTGAAATCAATATCGTACACTCACTTTCAAATTGTTATCAGAGCAGGTTACACTAGTTTATCGCCTATTCCTATTTTTCGCAAACTATTGTGATATTGATTTTTGTTTGAAAAATCTGATATTAGAAAACTTGCCACAATTTTTCCAAACGAGAACTTATATAATCGAATGCCAATTTTTGATGGGACAAATTATGCCTATTGGAAAGCATGTATGAAATCCCAATTAAAATCCCTTGATGAACGAGTCCGGTTGCTTTGTGAAAGAGGGTGGACTCCTCCCACTGTCAGTGCTAATAACATCACCTCTTTGAAAGCTGTGTCGGATTGGACCGAAGATGAATTTAAAATGTCTAATTTTAATTCTCGTGATTTTACTGCTATTTTGGGAGCCGTCACCCCCGACGAGTTTTGTCGAATTATGACGTGCACCACGTCTAAAGAGGCACGGGATGTCCTCCAATTGACACATGAGGGTAGAATGCGGTTAAAGAATCAAAGTTAAAAAATTTTGCCACCCAATTTGAGACCATTACCATATCTGAGTCTGAATGTTTTGATGAGTTTTATGCATATTTGTCGGACATTGTTAACTCGAGTTTTAATTTAAGTGAGCCTATTGATAACACGCGTGTCGTTAAAAAGATTTTGACATTTCTTTCAAAACTTTTCATTCCAAAAGTTATTGTTTTAAATTCATTGGGAAAGCTAAATTCACTTAAGTTATAAGAACTCGTAGGAGACCTACAAACTTATGAGATTGACATGTTTCCTCAAACCATTAAGGCTAAGGATAGAGGCGTTTCTTTAAAAACTCAAGTTAGTAAGAAAAAGAAAGCGAGAGTGTATGAGTCTGATTCCGAGGAAGAGTTTAGCATTGACGATGTGGCCTTGTGACGCGACTAAGAATGTGCCTCTAAAGTGCATACTCTCTAGGCTCAAGTGCAAGCCTGTCGCGTTAGTAATAAACCAGGTAAGTCGGGATCGTCTCCACAGGGAAATAGGACGAGAAAATCGTGACAACGAAAGGATAGACGGTTAACCCTAACATCACTCTAAAAAGAAATAAAAAGATGATTGAGATGGAAAATAACTAATTAACTAAGTACAAACTAAATTAAACTACTATATTAATAATGTGAGCAAAATTAACTAACTAGGAATGACTTAACAAGAATGAAGGAAAAAAAAATAGGCTGGGAATACAATCCCCCAAACCCTAGTAAATTTAGCGTATAGAATGCTAGAATTTTGAATTAGAAATTTAATTGAACCCGGTCTTTAGTACTCCCAAGCATTACGTATATGAGGTTCAAGCCCGCATCATGCATAATCAAAGGATGAGTAAAGAAATTTCGCAAAAGCTACACGCGCATCACATCCTTAAACACCACGATTACATAGGGTCAACCGAGGTAAAAAGGTCTATGATGGTTGTGACAACTACCCAACACGATTCATTCAAATTTTAATTCAAACCCTAGTTTCTACATGGCTAAATTACATCGGTTTGGGTTCATGCACACCATCCCTTAGAAATCTAGCCTAACATGGTGCAATTAATTAAAAACATGAATCCTACGTTGCATGTAATTAAATAAATAAGAAAACTATCTCTAAGCATGTATAAATGAATTGGAAACCCAGAAAATAAAGAAAGCTTGTAAATAAATTAACTATACGATAAGAAAGATAGGAACAAACTTTATTTAAAGAAAACTTGTAATTCAAACAATAAAAGTACCTACTTGATGGATAATTATTTTCTATTGTTCTAAGCTACTCTCCTACCTTCCACTCTATGAAAAACTGTTCAGAACTATCTTTTCTAAGTCATTATAAATATACAAATACATTTTAGAAGAGTTTGTAACATATTAGAACTCTTTGGACCAATCAGCATTTAAGTGAAAATTTGCTCATCAGGTACCCCGAATCGGCCCAGCATGTACCCCGAACCGGTTCCCCCCCGAACCGGTTCATTATGTGGTTCTGGGGAACTTGTTGGAAATTCAACACTTAGAAATATTTTCATGATTTCTTCTTCTTCTTCTTCTTCTTCTTCTTCTTCTTCTTCTTCTTCTTCTTCTTCTTCTTCTTCTTCTCTTTCTTGGATTTTTTCTCAACTTCAAATGATCATAACTCCTTAAACGTAGCTCAGATTAGGGTGCCATTTTCCCCTATGTTATCATTGTTCTGAGATCTTAAACTTTCCAATTGGCCCCACCTCCGGGATTAGGCTGCAAAATTATGAAAATGCCCTTGAACTTGCCTTCCTAGTCTTTCTTTCATTGTTTCGGTTTCTCTTTCACACCGCTTGCATACTTTACCTGTAAAATACATAAGAGAAACACAAAACACGAAATACTTGCGAACGAAGGTTAGTAGCATAATTACGAGTTAAATCCATATCAATTGCACCACTTGGGTTCACAAATGTACCAAAATTAAGGGGATAAATATACAATATTTATGCCCGATCAAATCCCCCTGACTTAGAACTTTGCGCGTCCTGAGCAATGTAAAAGAAAAGGAATAATGTCACAATTCTTCTAAACACTTTATTGGGATAGAATACCTTTGTCGCGGGCAAGCGATTGCATTTAGCGTATGCAACAAGCCGTTAAACCCCTAGGTTACCCTAGTAGGACGAGTGTTGTCTCGTGAGGGTTTGCAGTGAATATACCCACAAAATTCGACTTAGACTCAATGAAAAATCAAAATACTTATAAATTGTACAATTTAAAATTTTCGAAAAATAATCACTATAAATTCATATTCAAAAGAGTCTCAATTTGTTGTGTGTGCGCAAAGCCGAAAATTAACCTCAAATTTCCACCGATTGATCATTACGTTGCTTTTCAAAAATTCGTTTTGATTCAAATGATAATGGGATGCTCTCTCAAATGAATCACTCGAATTGTGGCTATTCTCTCGGTATGTGTGTCATAAAGAGTAAATGCATTGAAACACAAATTCACGCATAGTATGTTGAAAGGACGAAAATATATGGTGAAACGATCTCTTCATCGGAATACGGTTTTTGAAAAATGAGAACATTGCCTCTTATACACACCATTCAATCTTTCTTATTTATCTTTTAGTGTTTAGCTCTCCATGCGATAAGTAATTTAGCATTCCGGAGTCGGTAGGACTTTTCAGGTTAAAGGTGTTTTGGGTAACATGGAAGTGCTTGGGAACTTCGGAATTGGAAATTGTTTCTTATGATGTCCCTTAGTGCTTTTCGGGCTTTTGCTCATTTTTTATTCTTTTTCTTGCGATTTTTGTTGAGCATTTTTCTATCAATTTTTTTTCTTGCCCCTTTTTATTGCACTATTTGGACTTACTTGATGACATTACCAATTTTCAAAATTCCAAGCTACTTGGGTTTTTCGGGTTACCAAACGAAAAGGAAAATTTTATTCGGCTCAATTGGGTTATCAAAAGGATAATTTTTCACATCTTTTTATGGATAATATTTTTGGGTAACAAATGATGGCCTACTTCATTGTCCGAATTACTTATTAATTTACCATATGCGTCTCGAAATTAATTTAATTTAAAGATTTATAGCATGCTTTTCGAGGCGACATCACACATGTTTCCCGTAACCGATCAAAACAAAGAATTGAGATCATCAACGACTTATTTAAAATGACGAATCCGAACTTTGAGTTAACCATTAACTCAGATTGATTTAAAAACTCAAAAAGATCGATAGGCTCGAAATCTCAACGGGTTTTGTTAATCTTCACACTTATTCATTAAGTCGACAATTTTAGCATAATTTCCATCTTTGGTCAATTTCGACTTAGTGCAATTGAGATTTAACAATTTGAGTATTCAAATAGATTAAAGGTGATATTTTTGAAAATTTTAAATTTAAATTCCAATTTTTATTTATTTTTAAGAAAAATATTTTTGGTATTTCAAAATTGTTCAATTTTTTTTTGTCATTTTAAAGATTTGTGAAGTTTGAGAAAGACACACTTATCACCCCCGTAACTTAGACTTTTGCATTGTCCTCAATCAAAAGGACTAAAATCTAAAGAAGAAAAAGAATAAGTGCGACAAATAAAACAAGCAAATTATCAAAACGCACCAAGACACTATATGACACTCATACATGACTAAAAAATACAACAAAATCACCCCATACGCATCGGGGGTGCGACGACCTCTCATTTCTCTCCACAAATCACCCAACCCCTTTCACGGGATCCGTTGCTCTCCTAGTCTCTCCCTTCTGCCTGTTATACACCAATAATTGGAATAAGTTGGGCCCTTGCCCATAAATAAAGGAAAGACTGGGAGAGTCATCGTGATTAATCGAAAAAGTATCCTCGTGATGCGTACTACGTGGTTCGGGCTCTAAGTCAGACGAGACTTGAGTCTTATCTTTAATTACCTCCGAGTACTCAAGTTGCATAGGTGGATGGTCATTGCGAAGAAACTCATAAATTTTATCTTTCCACTCCCTCTATCCTAAATGACTCCATGAGTCCAATAGAGATTGGACTTCATCGTTATGGCTCTCATTCACCTTCCCAAATTCTCTCTCAAATTCTGCTAGGCTCAACTCCTCTAGCTCTCTTTATTTCTTTGTTTCCACATCCTTCCTTCCTCGCTCCATCTCAAAATTATTAGGTGGTGTGGGTGGGTATCAATCGAGGAGAAAAGTATCTATCGTGTCTCGCCATTTGCTCTCATCTAAGCACTCATACAAACCTCTCCCGATGCCCTCTAAATTGTCGCTCTCTCTCACACTCAAGGGCTCACTCACACTCTTCATTTCAGTTACTACGCATACCTCCCCTACCCTTTGCTCCATGATGCAATCGTCTCTCTCACTTGATGTAACAAGGAATACCCCTATCGGCTCTCGCGTGTGGGTTCTCCCATGCTCGTGTGCTACCTCTAAACGATCTGTCTCTCGCGGTTCTCCTTCATCACCCTCGTTCTTGATATTATTAATAATATTTATCTCGAGGGTTATATTCCCAAATGTTAATTGCATTCTCCCACTCCGAGTATTGATGAGTGCATTAGCCATAGCTAAGAATGGGCGACCAAGGATAACGGGAACATGATTGCTCGGGAGAATGGAGGGCTCCTCGTCCCAAATAACAAAATCTACCGGGAAGTAGAAAGTGTCTATTTGGATAATCACATCCTCAAAGACTCCCCAAGGATTCTTCATAGAACGATCCACGAGCTAGAGAGTCATATTTGTGGGCTTAAGGGCTCCCAAAGCTAGTTTCTTATAGATGGAATAGGGTAGAATGTTAACACTCGCCCCTAAATCTATTAGCGCCCTTTAGATTTGGTTCTTACCCATGATGCACGAGATGGTGGGTGCACTCGGATATTTATACTTTAACGAAAGGTCACTCAATAAAACCGAACTGACATTATGGGCCAAAAAGACGTTCTTATTTGCCTTTAGCTTGTGTTTCGCCGTAAGTCCTTAATGAACTTAGCGTATGCGGGAATTTTCTCTAGAGTTTAGAGAAAAGGTAAATTAATCTTTACTTGCTTGAGGACGTCCAAAACATCATCCTGAGAAGTCTCTTTGGAGTGCGGGACCAACCATTGAGGGCATGGGGCAGCGGTGGGAGTTTTCACCATGACCTTGGGTTCGCCAGTGTTATATTTTTTATCACTCTCAATTAAAGGGGCATCTTTGGCCTCTTTCGTACCGGGCGAAACCTCCTTATTTTTAGGTACGTATTGTGGGGGAGGTGACAAGTGAACTACTCTCCCACTACGTAGAGCGGTAATTGGGATACATTGCTCAGGATGGTCACGGGGTGTGGAACTAACACTAGTTTGACCTTGGAGAGGTCTTTGGCCCTAGGCAGGAAACTTTCCCTTCACCTGGATACTCAACGATGATTACATCTTTGAAATAGTCACATTTATGTCATTGATCATGAGCTCATGTCTAGCAATGGTTGCATTCTGGGCAGTGATGAATTGGTTTATCGTATCCTCGAGATGTAAGAGGGTACTTTAGATCAGATGGAGGCGTAACCCCTATTTGAGTATGGTAAAGATAAGCTAATCCTGGCCAAATCTTTGGATTAATGATAGGACACACGAACACAGACCCAATGAAGATAAACTCGGCTTAAACTCACAAAACCCTCGTGTATAACTCAGGAAATAGTAATGAACCTTAGCAGTAACTTAGCTAGAGGGAGAGAGAAGTAAGCACCCTAGATACACCTTGGTAGGCAGGTAAAAACACACCATATACCCTCAGGAATCTCTGTCAAGTATTAAAAGCTTTACAATAAATGACAATGGTGAGGGGATAAACCCTCTGGTTTGCAATAAATCTCTCTTTCTGATGTGTATCTCTAGTAATAACTCCAGGGTTCTCAAAATGTAATAATCCCCTTTCCTCAAAGGTGGTTGGGGTCCTTAAATATCCCCCCACATCACCCCCGAGGCAACTCAGTCATTAAAACTATGAAAGACATCCCTCATACTTTATGTCACGGCATTAAATGCCTGGTGTACTAGTTGCCTCCACGTCATAATCATTAAATGCCAAGACATGCCTTTTTCCTAACCACTGTGTGTCAGGGGGCTGTTGTCGCAGAGGTGGCTCACCAACTGCCTGACAGCCCCAAATACCATGGTGGTTTACTCAAGTGTATGTCTGACATTGTTTTGGCTGGCCAGTAACATCACCTACGGTATATGTGACATTAAGTAGAAGGGCTATCTGGTTCATAACCCAACGCCCGATGGGACTCCAAGCTGCTCCGCTTAAGGTTCCACGGTAAGGGTTCTTCGGAGTTTTAACAGGTGTATCTAAGATGGTCAGGACAAGCCCCAACGGTGCCTTACTTCTTAATCCTCCAAACCAGGTCCCTCTAAAGTTCCCACGGTGAGGTCATTCGATAGAGCATGAAAGCTCTCCCAGGCCCTGCCAAGCCTGGTCTCTCGCAAGTACCGTTTGACCTCATACAAACTCTTTTGTTATTATCGTTACGTCATTACAACTATTAAAGCTTACAGTCATCAATAATGAAAATACAATATGACTAATACAACAAGCTAAAATATGAGCTGCCGCGCCAAGCTGCCTTTATGAGTTGCCACGCTTGAGCTGCCTAGGTTGCTTAATCTCAAACACTGTTGCCAATTAGGGATTTGAAGGTAATCTCAAGATTACCTTCAAGCCCCCTCTACATTTGCCCCCTCGTGGAGAGATTTGTTGGAACAAGAAATGTCTGCACAAAATGTCTCAAACCGATGGACTTTTCTTTATGTGAAAAGATTCAGGCCTTTTCTCCTTTATTCAGAACCAGAGCGTTAGAGTCTTCGGGAAAAAGTAAAATTTTGCCTGATGCACCTTAGTCATGACTAATCAGTCGTCTAGACTTATAAAGAGAGAACATCGTAGCTTTTTGGAATCGTTGGGACATCTTCTTCGTTGAGGGTCTTATTAGATATGTCTAATAAAAATTTCTTTGGCGCCAAAACTCAATCTTGTATAGGAAGGCGACGGTTTGTGTTCCCCAGATGTCACTTCATAAATGATGTGGCGCAGTATTCTCAACTGTCAAAGCACTTCCCAAGGTGCCACGTGTTCATTGGAAATGATTGCAGGCGGCATTGTACGTGTGATGGTGGGAGACTGAAACGACAACCTCGAAATTTCCAAACGGCTATATCCAAAACACTTTAACCCTCTCTTTTTTTTCTTACTCTGTTACTATCTCCTTCATACTTTCGTTTCTTTTTTAGAGAGAGAGAAAAAAAACTTGCAAAAACTCCATTGTTGCTAAGCTTCTTGTTCGCCTTCTTCCCTTCTCATCCTCTAAACCGTTACCTGTGGTCGTGGTCTTCTATTCTCGTTCTTCACACCGCCCTTGCATGAAGCTTTTCTGCTGTCTTCATCATCGTTTTCCATGGCAACCTCAAGCAACCCCGCCATCTTTGCTACTGGTGCTCCATCTTCCACCACCACTACTGCCTCTGCCTTGGATGCTGCCCGTCATGAACAACTGAGATTTTATCGTCGCTCTCCTATTTTTGGGGAGGGTGATGACTTTGCTATTTCCTGCAAGGCTGTGCATTTTTCTTCCAAGTTCGATGCCTTACTATTGGGTGATGAAGACGAGGATTCTTCTGAGTGGGGCTTTCTTCCCCCAGAGGGGACTCTACGATTTTGCTTAGAGCGAGGGGACTTCCCATGGTCCCATGTAGACTTCGAAGCACCAGGGGGTTCTCCCGCCCACTTTGCTGCCTGGAATTCTCACATGAAAAGTTCTTATGCTGATATTCTCACCAAGCTTGGGTTGCAACGGGCTAAGTGGTTTGGTGAGTTCACTCTTTCGAAGAACAATGCTGCTCTTCCTATCCTAGTCTCTCGATGGAACGTTACTACTCATACGTTCATCGCTGCGTGGGGCGAGTTCACCATAACTCTAGAGGACGTGTGCGATCTTTTGGGCCTCGATGCAACAGATCATGATCCCTACGATGATGAGGCTCTTGATGCCCAAGAGACTGCCGATCGTTTGGAGTTGGATCGCATATGCCGAAGCTGCATTGGTTTATCCAACAAAGCTACTTTCTCTCCCTTAATTAATTATTTCTTCAAGGGTTCTGGTGAAGGCATTTCTTCAATAGATGCTCCTGGTCAAGGTACACCGTTGGAACTTCCCGTATATATTCTTGTGATTCTCTCCCATTTCCTTTTGACGGGCAAACCCAACGACCAACCCCGAAGGGACCTTATCAACCCGTCCCTTCGTTTGGCCCGAGGCATAAACTTCCACTGGCTGAAATTGCCTTGGGATCCCTCTACACTTGGCTGGATAGAACTTTGTTCGACATGGAATTCTCTCTTGGCCGTTATAACTTGGCCAATTTTTCTAACAACATTCTTCTGACCAGCTTCCTTTACTTTCGCTTTCCTGTCGTAGCGGCCAAAGCCAATAGTCCTCCCTCGGGGGAAACAATTCTTCCCCCACGGTCCTTTATTTATCACAGGAGACAAAGCCGAAAGGAGTTAATATATGTGATTGACCGTTTTGAGAACTTTGTAATGAGGCCTTATGAGGAGGAAGTCTTCTTTCATACTTGTGAATTTTTTCAACATGAAGCCAGAATAGTACAGGCGCCTTTCCCAGATATCGAGTATCCCTCGTTGGCCGTGGTTCTTCTGTTCTCCCCCGAATATCTGCCTTCTTACACCGAGTGGGGATATAACAGTGAGAACTATAATCCCACCAACCGATGCAGCCGCCAGTTTGGGTTTGATCAGGGGGCTCCACGTCCAGTGTTTCAATTGTCAAACCCTAAGTCTCCTTTAGCGAGGCGTGCTCTTTTTTTTCTTCCATCGCTGCATGGGGGATAAGCTCCACTATGGCTGGGCGAGTGACCATTACCAGTATTACTAGGCAGGGGGACGTGACCCCTTTATTTGCCACAAAGTACTGGCCGAAGCAACTAGCTGAAATTGCTGAGTTCGTTGAGGGAGATCCGGTGTATCCTCCCGTTTCTTAATTTTCTGCCCTAGAGTTGGGGCTAAAAGGAAACTATGTACTTGGGATAGAATTCCCTCTAAGTTCAACCCCCAAAGCACCTCCCACCGAGCTTCCCCCACTTTGTCCCATGGTCCCAGTTGCAACGCCTAAACCCAAAGCGCCTGCAGCTCCGAAGAAGGATGCCCCTTCAATTGAAGCTACCATCGGCGAGGGGCCTTCTCAACCACCTGCCAAGAAGGAAAAAACGTCTAAGAGTGGGACATCAAAGTCAAAGTCTAAGTCCCAGAAGCCCCAAACTCCCGTGGCAGCCCTTCCCATAGCCTCCATTCCACCTCCCATGTCTGGTGAAACGACTGAGCGTTTAAGGAGGGAGGCCCAAGCAGAAATAGATCGAATAAATGCTAAGTATCGTCGACACGCTGTCGTTCTTCCTCCTTCCATTGCTTTTCCCACAGTGGTGGTTGATCCTACAGAGCCAATGGCTAGAAGGAGAAAGAGCTAAAGGGTTCCTCGAGAGGTCGGTATTGGTGCAGCGGGATCGAGGAACAAAACTCTTGGTACCAAGTCCCAGAAGACGTGAACTCTTGAGGTGCATCGAACTTCTGAGGTGCATCCCACTCCTGCCCCTTCTGTCGCTGTTACTCCTTCTTCGCCCGTGGTCCTGTCTTCTCATTCCCATTCTGAATCCGAGGTATGTATGCTTGATTTATTCATTCCCTTCTTTGCTTAAGGACGACTGTATTTACTTATTTTTTCTTGACAACTGTGGTGTAGGGAGTTGAAATGGAAAGACCAGACCTCCCTAGTCCTCCCGTGAGCCCTTTCGTGGGGGGACATTTCACTGTTTCTCGTGTCGATGTGACTCCTTCCCGTTCCCCCATGATGGGGCTTACCTATTCTCGCCGTTCAGCCTCCCGACATGTGAGGGAAGTTGCTGAGGGAGGTGATGCTATTGAGCCTGCGGGTGCCCCTTCACCGCCAGAGGTAACGCAACCCGAGACAACACTCTCAGTCCCCTCTGAATTACATACCTCACCTGAGGTTCCTCTTCCCATTGTTCTTGTTAATGAAAGTGTGCCCGAGGTATGATTTCTTCTACAAAATAACCCTTCGTTAGCGTCTGTTCATTCCCACTCTTTTCTTTATTTGACTTGCTGAACCCTGAGATGTTTTAGGTGCCTCAGGTTCAAATATCCTCGTTGTTAGCAGGCATTCTTCTTCCAACGATGCTGATGAGACCTCTGACTGCCATTCCCATCTTTAACACCATAACTGAGGTAAGTAGTATGTGGAGATACTTCTTCATATTTTCTGTGCTTATTCCTCTTTTCAAACACTTGCCCTCATGTCACAGTTTTCTCCTGATCTTTTACCACCTAGTTATCTTGGTGGTTCTACTGTAGTCAAGGCCTATGTTGGTTCTTCTATCCATCATAGTGGTGCTTCTTCACCCCTTCATGTTGGGTCTTTGTTTGGGAGCCCGTCATATTCTCTCGACTAACCCGCTATGCTGGCCCTAGTGCCTTATGTAGGTGAGGGAGTTTTTCCAAGTGTTGGGGCTTCTGCGAGCAGGGACCCCGTTGTGACTTCTGAGGCAATGATCTCGCCCCCAACAGTTCCTGTCCCTACGGCTACCACACTGACTCACGTTCTTTCCCCTGCAGCGAGTGAGGTATTTTTCGTTAAGTCTTGTTAAGATTTTTCATAAACTCCACCTTACAACGGTGACTTAACAACGAAAATGATTGTTAAGATTTTTCATAAACTCCACCTTACGACGGTGACTTAACAACGAAAACGCTTGTCTGTGACCATTTCCCTAAGGTTTTGTTAGTTGCTTCGGCCTGACCATTTCCCTTTGGGTAAGCCACCGTTGAGGTGTGATGAATAATGGAGTACTTGTCTGTGAGCATTGTTACTTCGGAATTGACTAAGGGAGTCCCGTTATCTGAAAGAATAACCTTTGGGATCCCGAAATGGCAAATGATGTATTCTCTGATAAAGTTGCTCACCACCCAAACCGTTGCTCTTCTGAGTGGTATCGCTTCGACCCATTTTGTAAAACACTCTGTTGCTACCAGTATCCATATCTTGCCTCTCGAAGAAGGGTGTATTGCCCCCACTAGGTCAAACACCCAAGTATGAAATGGATAGAGTGTTGACAGAGAGTGTAAGTCCACCGATGGGGCATGAATCATATTTCCATGAAGTTGTCAAGCTTTGCATTTTTGAACGAACTCAGCAGAGTCTTTCTCCATCGTTGGCCAATAATACCCCAACGTCATCAACTGATCATACAACTTGGCCCCTCCTATGTGTGCTGGATCGTGCGCTTGTTTGAGGACCTCCGCTGCTTCTTCCTTCGTGACGCAACGCAATGGCCTGTTGAAGTACCCCCTTCGATAAAGCTGCCCCTCCTGAACATAGAACCTTGGAGCCATTCGCCTCAGACCCATTGCATTCATTTTCTCCGTTGGGACAACCCCCTCCTGAATGAAGTCGATGTAGGGCTGCCTCCAGTCCGTTTGAGCTTCAATGAAATGGCACTCAGCTGCCTCGAAGAGTAGCTGACACTTATCGCACTTCCGTTGCAGTTCTACCGCATCTTGCTTCATTCTAGGCCAGAAATACCCCTCTCTTTGAATTCTCCTATATAAGGGTATCTCAATCGTTTTGCAGTGCTCCTCATGCATTTTACTCAATCTTTGCTCGGCTTCCTCTGGGCTGACGCATCTTGACAACCATCCCCCAGTATTTCTATAGTAAAGATTCCCCTGGTTCGTAAAGTATTGTGCCAACTCTCTTAATCTCATAGCTCCTTTGCCAGACTCCAGTTGCTTCCTAATCTCTCCCCTCCAGTCCGCGTCCTCCTCCATCGGTAGTATTGACTGTACCACCGAAGGAGCTATTCTTCGTTGGATCACAACTATAGTCTCATCGTTCTTCATGACCATTTTCTAGGCGATAGTGGCATAGGCGTCTGGATGGCGGTTCATCGTTCTGGGATGTCTTCTGATCTTGGTCCGATGGAACTGGTTGAGAAGCCTTTGAATGATTATTTTATAGGGCGCCAGTCTCAATGCATATTCTCCGTTTACTTGCTGAATTACTAAGTTCAAGTCACCCTTAATGCAGAGTGAACGAATTCCCCTTCGAAGAGCCTCTAGCAGCCCCAGTACCAACGCCTCGTATTCTGCTTCGTTATTGGAACAAGGGAAATCTAGCTTGTAGGAAAGGCAAATATCTTCCATCCCTTTTGAAAGAATAACCCCTGCTCCCCCTTCTTTTTCACCGAAGATCCATCGAACTGCATCGTCCACTTCTCATCAATTGTATCCAGGTAATTAGCCTGCAAATCATCTCCTGGAATGTCTTCATTAGGTGGCTCGAAGGTTCCTGAAGGGAAGATGGCCAATAGATCAGCGTACGCCTGACTTTTAATTGTGTGAGTAACTACACACTTCAAGTCATATTCAGAGAGGATAAGGAACCATCTAGCTGCCCTGCCAATCAATATAGTCCTTGCAAGCAAATACTTAATTAGGTCGCATCTAGTTACAATATGAATTATGAAAGACAACATATAATGCCTAAGTTTTTGTGCTACAAAGACTAAGGCTAAACAATGCCTTTCTAAGCTACTATATCTAATCTCTAGCCCATGTATAATTCTGCGGAGGTAGTAAACCGGTCGTTCTTACCCGTCCACTTCTTGGGCCAGTAGCGCTCCAACGGACCTCGTGGTAGACGTGAGGTATAGCTGCAACGGTACTCCTGCCTGGGGAGGAACCATGATTTGCGGTGAAACGAGCAGTTTCTTCAGCCTGACAAGAGACTCCTGGTGAAGCTCCTCCCACCTGAATTTTGTGTTTTTTCGCAGCAGCTGCATCAGTGGGTGTGTTATTTCGGCCAATCCGGGCACAAATCTCCTAAGGTAGGAGACTTTGCCAATAAAACTCTTTAGCTCCTTCGCCGTCCTAGGACATGGCATCTCTAATATTGCCCGCTGTTTATCCTCGTCCATCTGCACCCCTTGTCGATCAATCACGAAGCCTAGAAACTTCCCGCTTGTTACTCCGAAGACACACTTTAACGGGTCCATCCTCAATTTATACCTCTTGCACCGAGCAAACTCCTTCCTTAAATCATTCAGATGGGACTCCTCCTTCTTCGATTTGATGACCAGGTCGTCCACATAAAATTCTACAAATTTGTGGAAGAAGTCATGAAAAATGGCCATCATTGTCCTATGGTACGTAGCTCTAGCGTTCTTGAGTCCAAACGGCATCACCTTGTACATGAAGTTGCCCAACGGAGTTCTGAACGCCATTTTCTCTGCATCAGAGGGGTCCATATTGATCTGGTTGTATCCCACATACCCATCCATGAAGCTATACATCTCATGACCAGCCGTGGCATCTATCAAACTGTCGATGGAGGGTAGGGGAAACTCATCCTTAGGGCAGGCCCTATTCAAGTCTCTGAAGTCCACGCAGATCCTTATTTGGTTTTTATCTTTCTTCCCCACTGTCATAATGCTGGATAGCCAGAGGGGATGTTGTATTAGCTTGATAAATCCTACTGCCAATAAGCGTTGGACCTCTTCTTTAATCTTTAAGTCTAGTTCAGGCTTGTAAGTCCTCGTTGCCTGCTTCACCGAAATGGCTGAAGGCATCACGTTCAGTTTGTGGTAACTCACCTCTTCATCCAGCCCTTCCATTTTAGTGTACTTCCATGCGAAAACGTTAATGAATTCCCGAATTAGTTTGACCAATGCTTCTCATTTCCCCTCACCGAGATCTTTTGATATAAAGATAGGCCTTGGATCTTCCCCTTCTCTTGCCAAGTTCAGCTGGTCTAACTCTTGTGCCTGGGGCCTTGATCGATATCCCATGTAGTCTGGTTCTTCGGCGATATCTTCTATGAATTCTTGTATGTTGGAGTTGTCTATCACCATACACTGCCCCCGTCGATCCACCAAAAGACACTCATACACCGGGTCAACCTCATCCTTAGTCTCTTCGGTCGCCCGTTCACACCGTTATAAGCGGTACACTACTTTTCCCTCTTCAGTGACAATTTTCTTGCATTGCCTTTTGGTAGCTGTTGCCACGGCCTTCCTCTTCTTCTCTCTGGAAGCCTTAGCGATTCTTTTTATCGAAAAGTGACTTAACACGCTTTACCGTTGGACCTCGTGCTCCATCGGGTCTGTTCTCGGCCTCATCCTGTCCTTGAGTTGCCTCGAGACCTTTTGGAGTCGAGGTATCACCTGATGGGCTTCTTCGGTCCTCACCACTTTGCTACTTCCATCCTCTTTATCCTACTCATTCAAGGGCCCCATTCTCTCTCTAATTGAGGGAACCCATGACCCCTCCATTCTATTCGTCAGGACCCCTACATCCTCCTCCAGTTTTGTATAGAACGCCGCATCCACTAAGTGCGCTTCTTCGATATCGAAAGGCCTCTTCGTAGCCCTGATGGTCACCTCCGTTCCCTTTATATTTGCCTTGGCACATTGATGATAAGTCGAAGGAACTAAGCCTTGGTTGTGCATCCATACTCTCCCTATTAGTAAGTGATAGGAAGTTGCACTTTCTATTACATGGAACTTGATGTGGGAACTCAGATTTCCCATCGCAATCCCAACATTCACATACCCGATGGATTTGGAGGATCGATTGTCATATCCCGAAATTACCAAAGGCGTGGGAACCAGCCTTTCTTTTGGAATACCAGTCGCGTGGAAGGAGTTGATTGGCATAATATTGATGGAAGCATCCCCATCCATAAGGGTCCTTGCAAAGCTAACTCTGTTGACGCTAGTGGTTACATATAGAGGCCTGTTATGGGGGAACCTCACAGCTCTATCCGCATCGCTGAAGGTTACTTCTGACAGAAATTTCTTCACCAGCCTAGCCATGGGCCCCCTCCACCTTAACGAGGAGACTGCGTTCCTTTTTGCAATGTCCAAAATCGCGTGAGTTATCTCCATCCTGCTCTCCTTCGGGATCCCCACTTGATTGAAGAACCAAGTGAATTTTGGGGATTTTGAAACTGCACTACATTCTATGACTGGGTCTGTTTCCTCATCTTCAACGCTATACACGTCTTCCACGTCCCTAGCGCTTGCTTCATCATAGGCTAAAACTATATTAGCCATTCCCGTGGTATAATGTTCCAGAGCTTCTTCGAGCTCCTTCTGCTTCATCGTCAACCCTCCTCCTCTTTCTTCCTCCTCATCATAAGCCATCACCAAATTGGCCCCGTGTGCCGAAAGTGGGTTGTTGTTAATGTTCTGTGGGGGGATTTGCAATGTCCCCGCCTTCATGTACTTGTCGATGATTCTTCGCAGCGTGAAGCAGCTCTCGATTGGATTCTGGATCTTTTGATGAACCTGATAGTACTTAAGATCCGCCTTCGTTGTAGCATCAGGTTCTTCCATTGAGATGCCTTTTGATTCATAAATCGTTCCCCCTTGGACCATCGCGTTATAACAACTCACAGCCTCTTCTATCATGCAGGGCAACGGTGGAGGGTCTTCTCTATCTTTCCTAAATTTTCTCTTGCTGTCCCTCCTCAGTGTCTTACCCTTATCTTCTCCTTCGGCGTACCCTACCAGTGGGGGCTGAGACCTCCCCCCCGCGGGTTGCATTGGTTGTCTGAATATCATGGGCACTACCACCGGATTGGGTCGTACCACCAAAGAGATGTTCCTTACGGCTTTCAAGAATTCCGTAAAAGTCCCCTCGCGCGTCTTGTTGATGAGATGGCAGATGTATTCAGGAAGCAGTCCCTCAGCGCATATTTGTAATAACTTGGACTCTTTGGCCTCCTCCCTCACATCAAGGGACCTTTCCCTGAACCTTCAAACATAGGCCACCACTTCTTCCCCTGGTCTTTGCTTCTCCCTTCCCAGTTGGGTCAAGGTGAACTCGTCTTCTGCCAAAAAGAACTTTTGGACAAACAATACGTGCATCTCCTCCCATGTAGAATTATTGTTGGGAGCTAAGTGAGAGTAACTGGTGTATGCCTTCTCGGTTAGGGATTTGGAAAATTCCCTCAATCTAAGCTTCTTATCATTGCAATGTGCTCCCAAGTGTTCAACAAACCGCTTAATGTGCTCCTTCGGGTTCCCACCTTTCCCTATATATTTTTTGAAGATAGGGGGAACATAGTCCTTTGGGTAAGGCTCATCGTTGTACGCTTGAGGGTAGGGTGTTCAGAATTCGTCATAAATCGAGGCCACCTCGTCGACTGATTGCGAGGGAGCCCGCATGAACTTCAACATCTCCTTCTGTATCTTTTTTCTCATTTCTTCCATAGGCGAGGCCGCAGGGGCCACCAGCAACGGGGCCATGGTCTGAGCGCCCATTGCAACTGAAATGAACGTCACCGGTGGTATCGTTGAGGCTCATGAGGTTCCCACTGCTGGGCTCGCAACAGGGGGTACGCTTACCGGGAGCGCTCCTACAATGCCTGTACCTGGTGGGGCCGTTGGAGCTACCCCCGGTGTTAAGAAAGCATTAGCCTCCAATCCTCCCAGCTTAGTTGAAGCTACTGGGGTTTGCAAAAACTCATAAAATTTGCTCATGAGGAGTGCCATCTGGGCGGGTCCCAACCCCGCGCTCATGGCAGGTTGTGCCGCCCCAGGAACATCTGACATCGTCGGAACCGGCGGTACCTCTACTCGAGGAGCCCCATCCCTTAGGGCCTCCTGCTCCCTCACGGCGTGTTCTTCATTACGCTGGATATCATCAAAGTTGAGTCTTCGAGTAGCATTATCTTACGCCATACTCCCTAGTTAAGAGAATGCCTCCCCAGCAGAGTCGCCAAATGTAAGAGGGTACTTTAGATAAGATGGAGGCGTAACCCTTATTTGAGTATGGTAAAGATAAGCTAATCCTGGCCAAAGCTTTGGATTAATGATAGGACACACGAACACATACCCAATGAAGGTAAACTCAGCTTAAACTCACAAAACCCATATGTATAACTCAGGAAATAGTAATGAACCTTAGCAGTAACTTAGCTAGAGGGAGAGAGAAGTAAGCACCCTAGATACACCTTGGTAGGCAGGTAAAAACACACCATATACCCTCAGGAATCTCTGTCAAGTATTAAAAGCTTTACAATAAATGACAATGGTGAGGGGATAAACCCTCTGGTTTGCAATAAATCTCTCTTTCTGATGTATATCTCTAGTAATAACTCCAGGGTTCTCAAAATGTAATAATCCCCTTTCCTCAAAGGTGGTTGGGGTCCTTAAATAGCCCCCCACATCACCCCCGAGGCAACTCAGTCATTAAAACTATGAAAGACATCCCTCATACTTTATGTCACGGCATTAAATGCCTGGTGTACTAGTTGCCTCCACGTCATAATCATTAAATGCCAAGACATGCCTTTTGCCTAACCACTGTGTGTCAGGGGGCTGTTGTCGTAGAGGTGGCTCACCAACTGCCTGATAGCCATAAATATCACGATGGTTTACTCAAGTGTATGTCTGACATTGTTTTGGCTGTCCGGTAACATCACCTACGGTAGATGTGACATTAAGTAGAAGGTCTATCTGGTTCATAACTCAACGCCCGATGGGACTCCAAGCTGCTCCGCTTGAGGTTCCACGGTCAGGGTTCTTCGGCGTTTTACCAGGTGTATCTAAGATGGTCAGGACAAGCCCCAACGGTGCCTTACTTCTTAATCCTCCAAACCAGGTCCCTCTAAAGTTCCCACGGTGAGGTTGTTCGATAGAGCATGAAATCTCTCCCAGGCCCTGTCAAGCCTGGTCTCTCACAAGTACCGTTTGACCTCATACAAACTCTTTTGTTATTATCGTTATGTAATTACGATCGTTAAAGCTTACAGTCATCAATAATGAAAATACAATATGACTAATACAACAAGCTAAAATATGAGCTGCCGCGCCAAGCTGCCTCCCTGAGTTGCCACGATTGAGCTGCCGCGGTTGCTTAACCTCAAACACTGTTGCCAATTTGGGATTTGAAGGTAATTTCAAGATTACCTTCAAGCCCCCTCTACACTGTTGCCAATTGGTTTATTGTATCCTCAAGATTTCTCTATCGTGGAGTTATATATGGCCCTAGAGGTGGTGGTGGTTGTTGAAAGTGTGATGGCGGGTGAGGGGAAACATGTGGATTAGGATTCATCGTAGCATTTTGTTGCCCATAGCTAAAACTAGGATGGTTTTTCCATGAAGGGTTCTAAGAATTCCCGTGCGGTGCAACGAAATTACCCTTAAATCCTCCTACACCACTCACTTCCTCTTGAAGCATAACTTTGTAGGTGGGTATCATAGGGCATTCCTCTATTGAATGTCCCGCCTCACAAACAACACACACCTTCTCAATGGGGTTCGGTATGGAGCCAGTTGGTCCTATTGCACATATCTCAAGTACTTCTCGCATTACTTTCTCAAGTAAATTGAGTCGACTGTCCATCATAGTATCCTTTTCTACGTGAAATAGGCCGAATGCCGATGGAGTGGTGGTCATTTAGCGAGTTCGATTATGAGTACTAGGGTCAGATGTATCCCATGTTTGGGTAGTTTCGACGACATACCTCAGGTGAAGGTCAGCATCATTGGTGCCTAGGTCGACAAAGGGACCATCACACATTGTTTCATCGAGTTTTTTGGAATTTATATTCAGCCCATTATGGAAGAAGGAAATGATTTGTAGTTTATCAAGTCCATGATGAGGTCACGAAGTAATTAACTCATTAAAATGCTCGTAACATCGATCGAAGGACTCATTTTCTAATTGTTTGAAGGTTTGAATTTGAGCCTTGATGGAGTTCGCTCGATGTGTAGGAAAGAATTTCTTAATAAATTTAGATTGCAAATCGTTCCATGATGCAATAGAGTTTGGAGGTAAAGACGATAGCCAGGTCTTAGCCTTGTCCTTTAGCGAGAATGGGAAGAGTTTGAGGCGGATCACATATTTTGTGCAAGTTTGATCGCTAGGGTTTAACACGCCTCCTCAAATTACCGAATGTGGAGATATGGCTTTTCTGACTCCATTCCATGGTAGTTAGGAAGTATCTGGATTATCCCATTCGTAAAGAAAAATTACCCTGCATTATACAGGAGTAAAATGCATCTCGGAGTGACAGTTTTCTCGGGATATAAGATTTTTCTCAAAGGGCGGTACAGGGCCTCTTCCTCACCTGTGGCTACACTACCGTGTTATGACATGTCTCTCTCAATTGATGACTCTGTATCCTCACTTGGTATGCTCGGAGCGTGCTCTGATGAGTGTCCTAAGAGGGATGTCAGAGTGTTACTTTCAATTGAGTGTGGAGATGTGGGAGATGGAACCCAGAATTGTGGAGTGTTTTGAGTGTGAGGGCTATCGAGGTCATCCTCAACTATCGGGTTTTCATGAATGATGGTTGGAGTATTTTGGGGAGTTAGAATGAGTTCAAGATTTTGCATTAACAGGCTTTTGAGAGATGAAGTATTTTTTTTGGTCAAAGTTTTAGATTAACGGAATCTAACCTACATCTACCTAATTCCCAGGCAACGACACCAAAAACTTGACGCGACTAAGAATGTGTCTTTAAAGAGCGTACTCTCTAGGCTCAAGTGCAAGCCTATCGTGTTAGTAATAAACTCTATAAGTCTGGATTGTCTCCATAGGGAAATAGGACGAGAAAATCGTGACGACGGAAGGTCAAACGGTTAACCCTAACTTGACTCTAAAAAGAAATAAAAAGATGATTGAGATGGGAAATAACTAATTAACTAAGTGCAAACTAAATTAAACTACTGTATTAACTATGCGAGCAAATTAACTAACTAAGAATGACTTAACAAGAATGAAGGAAAAAAATAGGTTGGAAATACAATCCCCCAAACCCTAGTAAATTTACTGTATAGAATGCTAGAATTTTGAATTAGAAATTTTGTTGAACCCAGTGTTTAGTACTCCTAAGCATTACATGTATGAGGTTCAAGCCCACATCATACATAATCAAAGGATGACTAAAAAGTGTCGCAATAGCTACATGCGCATCACATCCTTAAACACCACAGTTACCTAGGGTCAATCGAGGTAAAAAGGTCTATGATGGTTGTGACATCTACACAATACGATTCATTCAAATTTCAATTCAAACCCTAGTTTCTACATGGCTAAATTACATCGGGTTGGTTTCATGCACACCAACCCTTAGAAATCTAGTCTAATATGGTGCAATTAATTAAAAACATGAATCCTACGTTGCATGTAATGAAATCAATAAGAAAACTATCTCTAAGCATGTATAAACGAATTGAAAACCCAAAAAATAAAGAAAGCCTGTAAATAAATTAACTACAAGATTAAGAAAGAAAGGAACAAACTTTATTTAAATAAAACTTGTAATTCAAACAATAAAAGTACCTATTTGATGGAGAATTATTTTTTATGGTTCTAAGCTACTCTCTTACCTTCCTCTCTATGAAAAACTATTCAGAACTATCTTTTCTAAGTCATTAAAAAGATACAAATACATTTTAGAAGAGTTTGTAACATATTAGAACTCTTTGGACCAATCAACATTCAAGTAAAAATTCACGCATCAGGTACCCCGAACTAGTCCTGCATGTACCCCGAACCGATTCCTTCCCGAACCGGTTCATTCTGTGGTTGTGGGGGAACTTGTTGGAAATTCAACACTTAGAAATATTTTCATGCTTTCTTCTTCTTCTCTTTCTTGGATTTTTTCTGAACTTCAAATGATCATAACTCCTTAACCATAGCTCGGATTTGGGTGCCTTTTATTCCAGTGTTATCGTTGTTCCGGGATGTTCAACTTTCAAATTGGACCAACCTTTGGGATCAGGCTGCAGAATTATGAAAATGCCCTTGAACTTGCCTTCCTAGCCTTTCTTTCATTATTTTGATTTCTCTTTTGCACTGCTTGCATACTTTACCTATTGATGATGCTGGAAACATCACCACCAGGTAAGGTGTTGACAAGATCAAGCAAGTGATAACAATGGCAATATAGGAGAATATATATATATATATATATATATATATATATATATATATATATATATATATATATATATATATATATATATATATATATATATAGAGAGAGAGAGAGAGAGAGAGAGAGAGAGATGGAGGTGAGGAGAAGAGGATGAACACTTGAATATAAGTGGTTCAGCCAATCTGGCCTGCGTCCACTGTGAGTGTGTGTTAGTAATATCACTGAATGAAGGCACTAATGGCCATGGATACAATCTCTCAAGATTTCTCTCTCTACTTTGTAAAATGACAGAGTTTTAGCTAGGGTTATAATTATCGATCCTTTACAATGTTGAGGATGACTTAAATATATAGTGCCTGGGGGGTGTAATGTACCCCCCAAGCACGCAATGTGTATGTGCATGGAGACCCAGCCAGTCCCATAATGATATTTGGCTGATCTCAACTAAGTAATGATGACCTCAATATTCCCTCACGAGGAGGGAATGATTCAGTTATAATGGATTTATCCACGTGTTCTAAGCCATACATGTGCGCGTAGATGCTCGACTATCTTTGCTTGGTACCAACCTCAGCCTGGATGAGTACGAGGTAGGTGAAGTACGAACCTGCCTTGGCTAGGGATTATATGATGCCCTTGGCTGGGATGCTAGCCGAGGTTAGATATCTAGAACGTTGGCCAGGGCTGATGTTGTCTTGACACTTGATGTTGAGCCTGCAAGGCCCGACTGATCTTTGGTGAAACTTGTAACATCGGCTATGGACGATGTTGATGGTGATGCTGGTGGATAAACCATGTTCGTACTTACCTCAAATAAAGCCCTCAGCGAGGTGATACTTATAACGTCAGCTATGGCTGACCTGATGGATAACTGACCCCATGAGTAATGTAAACCTCGGCTGATGCCCAATCATGGTGGTACTTGTAACGTCGGCTGTGGCTGACCTGGTGAAGGACGACATCACTGATGGGTAATCCTGAACTATTGTTACCTCAGCCGTCATACAGGCCAAGGTTAATGCCTTTGAGTTAGCAGGTGCACTTTGGGCATATCAATCACCCATATCCCTTAGTTACCTATATAAGTAGGTGACTAAGGGGTATGTATTTCCGAGGTTGTATTACATAATGTACCAATATCTCCTTAATAGGTGTCCACTTCTAAAGTGGGTGGCATGCCTGACAGTGTAATGATGTTGATTATATTTTGGGATCCCAAGGCAATGATGGGCCTTGGGATGTGTGTAATCAGATTTGAGGGTTTAAACCCTTTCCTTTCTCTTTCTACTTCATTTCTCTCATTTTTCCTGCCTGAGCCTTCTGTGTTTTCTCTCTCTTCCAGAGCTTGATCGAAACTGTGTTTTATGGATTTCTTTGGTCAATCCTCTTATTCTTCATCTCGTATTTTATCAGGTATTGCTTATTACCATTCCTTTGCCATTTTTCATCCTTGTATTTACATTTCTTGCATTTTTCGGTGATAGTTTGAGTTTTCGGTGGTTCTTTAAGTTTTCTGGTGAACTTATTCTTGACTGTTCTTGGTTTGAAATTTTTCAAAAACCAAGTTTGATCCTTAGTTTAAGTTGTGCCCAGTTGTTTATTTGTGGTTTAGAGTCCAAGTGTAGGGTCATCTTCTTTATGCTCAGGCCTTTTTATAAGCTCATAGAAGCTTTCCCCTCTCTTAGAGAGAAGACTTTTTCAAAAATTAGGCAGATAGAACTAGCCCAAGAGGAAGCTCGTAAGGCTAAGGCCTCCCCCCTTAGACCTATCTTTCCTCCACCTCTAAAGGTAATATACCCTGAGCCAGCCGAGCCTGTTGAGCCAGCAGAGGTTTTGGTAGAACCAACGCCCATGTCTGAGTCTGAGTCATTTACCTCAGACCCTATGTCTGTAGACTCTTTCCAAGAGGCTATGGATTTTTCCATTAGGAAAGATCAGGTCCCTGATCAGGACGAGGTCCAAAGTTGTGCCTCATCCCACAATGGTGCTAGGACCTCACAGACTTCTTCTTATGTCAAGATTGTGGGGCCGAGCATGGCTATTCCCCCACCCATCGATGCAATCCCCCTGTCGGCCGCCACCAGGGATGAGTTCACTCAGATATTTCCTAATGTTTTCCCTTCATCTGCCCAGGATGAAGTTACCAGGGATTAGGATGATGGCCATGAGAGTGACGTTGATACCCCAGAGGCTGTCGAGATAGAGAGTATTGTTATTGAGTACGACCTCATAGCCTTTAGGTATCTCTATTCCATAGGTCCTTCCATTAATCTCAGGAGACCTATAAGAGATGAGAGGGCCTTTGGTGGCGGAGTAGATGTTCAAGTTGGGCTTCTGTCTCCCCATTCATTCTTCAATTAGAGCAATACTGTCCCATATCAACCTAGCCCCTTCGTAATTATCCCCAAATGCCTGGAGGGTAATGATTGGGGCTATCGTCCTTTGGAGAGCAGTCCATCACTCAGACCTTCCAGTTAGGGTCTTCACAGGATTCTATGTCCCATCCTATGCTAAAAACCACCCCAGCTACTATCATTTCCTAACTAGGAAGTCAGACAAAAAGATGCTGCTGGTTACCCAGACCTCCAATCACAACTGTAAATAACGGTATTTCTTTGCCTCAGGGGCATGGGAATTTGGTCCTTGTGACACCTCTTCATCATTGGAGCCGAGGATACCTTTGAGGTGGGGAAATGTGTCACTTGCTGCCAAGGCCGACCCTGGGCTTAGCCAGGATAACTTACAAAAGGTTAAGTATCTTTAAGATCAGTGGGAGCATGGTTGGCTAGTCAAGTACGAACATCTGATGACACCCTATTACCTCTCTGAGACTGTCCTGGGGGGGGGGGGGGAAGTCCTCTCACCGAGATTCGTAAGTATTATATTTTTACAAGTTGCACCTATGAGTTTTCGTACCTCTGATTTATTAACTCAGATGTTTCTCTTTGCAGAATGCCCAGAAGGTATCTCTGACGAGCTTTGGGAGATGTCAGACCCAAGCCTTGTTAAAATGATAAAGAAAGCAGAGCATAATGCATCCTCTCCTCCACCCAAGAAGAACTTCAGTACATCCAAGGCCGATGCTACAAAGAAGAGGAAATCTACCGTTGTTGGCTCCGAGGATCAGAGGTCGAGAAAACCCCAAAAGGGGGAACGTGCCATCCCAATCTCCTCTAATGATGCACTAACTTCTCGTCTAGAGCAACTAAAGATTAGTGACAGCCTAATAGGTCATGGTCTGAAGGCAATGGATGCCATCGGCTCTGTAATGATCGACGCAGATAAGCATTTTCTACACTCTCTTGATACCCCTCTACTGGCCGAGTTTAGCCTTCACAGGTCTATCCAGGTAAAAACTTTTGCTTTTTATTCCAAGTATAACCTCGACTTTAAATGGATTAAGGCTTAAATTCATACATCTGACTTTTTTATGTAGGGTATTCTGTCTATGCACTAATTTGTTGACTGGACCCTGAGGAAGTTACCCTTTATTGAGAAGGGAAAGAGGCCCAAATGGTGCAAGCCTCTTTAAATGCAGAGGTTGAACATCTAAAGACAGCTTTGGAGGAGTTTGAAAATAAGGTGAAGCAGAGGGATAGGGACATATCCAAACTTAAGAAGGACCACACCTCTGCTTTGCAGGCTAAAGATGACGTCCTTCAGGCAAAGGTTGATGCTGCAGTAAATGCTGCCCTTGAGGATGCCTCTGAGAAGATCTTGGCTGACTACAAAGTCTCTGACCAGTTTATAAGCTTCGTCTTTGAATATCTCAAAAGAATTATTGAGGCAACTGGGAAGTGGGAAGCTTCAAAGGAGAAAGAATCGAGAGCTTATATGCCTTAGACTTTATTGGTCTAGTCTTTGGCGATCCTCGCTTTACTCCGACCTTGCAAGAGGTTGATGAGGAAGTGGAAGGTGCTGCTCCAGCAGAGACTGCGCCATTGGAAGCTATAGAGACTGAGGATGTTAACCCTCGAGATAACGGAGCCGAGGTTACCAACATCGACCAAGAGGACACCACTGTGGCTGTAAACCCTTAAACCTTAATTTATGAAGATTTTAACTTGTAATTTTTTATTTATCTTAATACTTTATAAACTCTGATAACATATTTTGAGGCATATTTGACTTGTAATTCTGATTACATGTTATACCATCTTCTTAAGAGGATTTTGCTACTTTCAATGAATGCTCTCTCTTAAATGTTGTTTGTCATATAATGAACTTCTCTTAAAGGTATGAGGTCACCAACTTATGATGATTACCCTCATAATTTATCACCAAATTAATGATGTCTTAAGGTCTGAGGTCATCATAGTATGATGTTAACCTCATAATTTATCACCAAATTAATGATGTTTAAAGTCCGAGGTCATCACAGTACGATGTTTCACCTTATAAATTTCACCAAATTAATGATGTTTAAGGTCTAAGGTCATCGAACTATGATGTTTCACCTCATAAATTTCATCAAATTAATGATGTTTGAGATATGAGATCACCAAATTATGATGTTTCACCTCATAAATTTCACCAAATTAATGATGTTTAAGGTCCGAGGTCATCATACTATGATGTTTCACCTCATAAATTTCACCAAATTAATGATGTTTAAGGTCCGAGGTCACCAAACTTTGATGTTTCACCTCATAAATTTCATCAAATTAATGATGTTTAAGGTCTGAGGTCATCACACTATGATGTTTCACCTCATAAATTTCATCAAATTAATGATGTTTAAGGTCTGAGATCATCATACTATGATGTTTCACCTCATAAATTTCACCAAATTAATGATGTTTAAGGTCCGAGGTCACCAAACTATGATGTTTCACCTTATAAATTTCATCAAATTAATGATGTTTAAGGTCTTAAGTCATCCCAAATTAATGATGTTTAAGGTCTGAGGTCACCAAATTATGATGTTTCACCTCATAAATTTTACCAAATTAATGATGTTTAAGGTCTGAGGTCATCATACTATGATGTTTCACCTCATAAATTTCACCAAATTAATGATGTTTAAGGTCTGAGGTCATCACATGATGATGTTTCACGTCCTAATTTATCACCAAATTAATGATGTTTAAAGTCTGAGGTCATCGTACTATGATGTTTCACCTCATAAATTTCATCAAATTAATGATGTTTAAGGTATGAGGCCACCAAATTATGATGTTTCACCTCATAAATTTCACCAAATTAATGATGTTTAAGGTCTGAGGTCATCATACTATGATGTTTCACCTCATAAATTTCACCAAATTAATGACGTTTAAGGTCCGAGGTCATCATACTATGATGTTTCACCTCATAATTTGCCACTAAAGCATGATGAAACAAAGTATTGACACTGGAACTGCTCTTTTCATTAACATTCTCTTCATTAAATGATACATGTATTACAAGAAAACAACTACAACATCATATGTAATACTTCTTCAGGTGATCAACATTCCATGGATTGGAGAAAAGGTTCCCCTTTGAGATTTTCTAGATGGTAGGTGCCGAGTACAACCTCATCAACTTCTTTATAAGGACCATGCCAGCTTGGGTGGAGCTTGTTTGTCTTCTGCAATGTCTTCTTCAGCACTAGGTCTCCTATAACTATAGGTCTTGATTTCACCCTTTGATTATATAACTTTGTTGTTCTCTACTCGTAGGCTGCCTGTTTGATCTCAATGTCTTCCCTTCTCTCCTCAATTAGATCTAAGTCGAGTCTTCTTTCTTCCCCATTCCTCTGAGGGTCATAGGTTTGAACTCTGTGGGTGGTGAGTCCTAATTCTATAGGTATGACGACTTCTGAGCCATGGGCCAGCATAAATGGGGTTTCTCCCATTGGCATTCTTGTCGTTGTCATGTAGGTCCATAGCACTGCATAAACCTCTTCTGTTCATGTCACCTTGGCTTCTTCCAACCTCTTGTTAATCCCATCAAGGATTGTTCAGTTCGTGACTTCAGTTTGCCCATTTTCCTGGGCTCGGCTAGGAGAAGAGAAGAACTGCTTAATCCCCACTCTTTCATAATATTTTTCTAAGAAAGAATTCTTGAACTGGGTTCCGTTGTCTGAGATGAGGGTGTTCGAAAGGCCATGTCTGCATATGATGCTCTTCCAGATGAATTGGAAGGTCTTATGCTCTGTAATCATGATCATCGGCTCAGCCTCTACCCACTTGGAGAAGTAATCAATTGCTACTATCAAAAATCGATAATTGTTAGCAGCTCTTGGCAATGGTCCCACCAAGTCAATCCCCCATACTGCAAATAGCTAAGGAGAACTGATTGACGTCATAGGTTGATGAGGGATAGTGGAGAATCTCTGGCACTTGTCACACCTCTTCACGTAGGCAATATCATCTTTGGCCAAGGTCGGCCACTAGTATCCTTACATAATTATCCTCTTGGCTAAAGGTCTTCCTCCTATGTAACTGGAGTAAGAACCCTTGTGTACATCCTACAGGACGTGGGGGACCTCTGTGGGATGGACACATCTAAGGAGAGGCAGTAGGAATCCTTTTTTATACCAAACATCTCCTATTAATGAGAACTTGGCAGCTCTGTACCTAAATTTCCTCCTTTCTAACTTCGAGTCTAGCAGCTCTCCCTGCCTGGTATATCTAATAAGGGGGTCCATCCATGAGTCCCATACGTTCAAGTTGAGGCAAGGTCTGGCAAACTCTTCTTCCTCAATGGTTGGTTTGAGTAGGATCTCGACTGGTATTGTCCTTCTGATGAATGACCTTGTTGCTGAAGCCAACCTTGCCAGTGCATCTGCACGAATGATGTCTTGCTGAGGTACCCTCTTTATCTTCACCTCTTAGAAGCCTTATAGCGCTGTTCTTACCCTCTTCAGGTATTTGGCCATCCTTTAATCCTTGGCCTCATATACTCCAATTACTTGGTTGACAACTAACCTCAAGTCACTGTGTAGTAGGAGTCGGCCAACTCTAAGGACTTTTTCCAAGGAGAGCCCCACTATCATCGCCTCATACTCGGACTCATTATTTTAAGCCTTAAAGTTGAACCTTAGCGCATATTCAATGTCGGTACCATTCGGAGCTGACAATATTAGCCCTGCGCCGCTTCCACTTTTGTAAGAAGACTCGTCAACGAAGTGGTTCCAAACATATTCATTTGAAGAGAAGTTCCCTTCTGACAGGGTCCTTTGCTTGTAGAGGTACCTATCTTCCTCCTTCTCAACTACTCCTTTTTTGGCTTTGCTGGACACAACCTCTTCTGGGTTTTGGAAGACGTTACTGTTTGATCCTTCTGCAATCTCTGGGCTATTCTCAATCTCAGCCTCTTCCCAGGTGAACTCTTTTACAAAGTCTACGAGTGACTGCCCTTTGATGGACACCCTACGTTAATAAATAATGTCATACTCTCCCAACTCGATGGCCCAGTTCATCAATCTGCCTGATTTCTCGGGCTTGTGGAGGACTTGCCTTAGTGGGGAGTCAGTGAGGATGACCATAGAATGGGCTTAGAAATAGGGCTTCATCTTCCTGAAAGCGTGTATCAAGGCGTAGGATAATTTCTACATCCGAGGATAGTTCTGTTCAGACCCTTGAAGGGCCTTACTATTGAAGTATACAAGCCTTTGTACCCCATCGTCTTCCCATACTATGGCTGCACTTATAGCTGACTCTGAGACTGCTAGATAAACATACAACTTCTCCCCCAGAATGGGACGAGATAAGAACAGGGGGGATCCGAGGTAGGACTTGAGCTTCTTAAAGGCCTTGTCACACTCTTCGCCCCACTCGAAGGCCTTTCTAAACACCTTGAAAAATGGAAGACACTTTTTCGTAGCTCTGGAAATAAATCTGTTGAGTGCAGTAACTCTTCCAATGAACATCTTTTATACTTCTTGGTGTCTTGATATCAAGCAAAACCTTGATCTTCTTGGGGTTGGCCTCTATTCCCCTCTGATTGACGAAGAATCCAAGAAAATTTCCAACTCCTACTCCGAAGACACACTTGGCAGGGTTGAGCTTCACCCTATATAAGTTCATGTTGTCGAAAGTTCTTTCCAGGTCGGCCACGTGTGTTTGAGCGTTCAAGTTCTTTGTCAACATATCATGTACCTATGCCTCCATGGCCCTGCCAATTTGATCTTCAAACATATTATTTACAAGACGTTGATATGTGGACCCTGCATTCTTTAATCCGAAGGGCATGACCTTATAGCAATAGGTCCCCTTATCAGTGATGAAAGTTATCTTCTCCGAGTCTTCAACATCCATGAAGATATAATTATACCCTGAATACGCATCCATGAATCTCATAAGTTCATGTCCTGCCATGGCATCTACCATCTGATCAATCCGAGGCAAGGGGAAGCTGTCTTTAGGGAAAGACTTGTTCAAATCAGTGAAGTCTACGTACATCCTCCATTTCTCGTTATCTTTGGGCACAATGAAGGCCTAAGATAACCACTCTGGCTATATGACCTCCCTAATGAATTCTTCCTCTTCTAACTTTCTGACCTCTTCCCTGATGGCATCATACTTTTCCCTGAAGTAAACTCTTCATCTTTATTTGATTGGCTTAGTATCTTCTGCCATATTGAGTTTGTGGTACATAACCCCCGGGTCGATGCAAGGCATGTCTGTGTTGGTCCAAGCGAAGACACGTTGCCTCTTCTTTAAAAATCTTATCAGCTCTTCCTTGATCTCAAGTTTTAGGGCCTTGCCGATTTAGATGGTTTTTTCCGGTTCATCCTCATTGAGGGTGATGGATTCTACCTCTTATACGACCTCTACTTTCTTCAACATTGTTTCATCCCTAGGATCAAGTGTATCAATGTTATATGTTGTTGTTGCCCTCTTATGCGCCTCTCTATCTTTCTCCGAGTTAAACTTAGCATTCTCGTGCCATGGTCTGGTCACCTAGCACTTCCCCTACCCCATAGGGGGTCAGGAATTTTAGCATTTGGTGGACTGTTGATGGCACGACCTCAAATTCCTTGAGGGCTACTCGTCCTATGATGAGGTTGTAGGCCGAAAAGACATTTTCACCCATCATGAAAAAATTAATCCTCCTGGTCAACCTCTTAGGCCACTCGTCACCCATTCATATATCCATGTCATACATGCCTAAGGGATGTACCTTCTCTTCACTGAATCCAATCAATGGATGATGATAGGGCACAAGCCTTGCTCTGCTGAGGCCTAGGCTCTTGAAGCAGGGCCAAAACATAACATCCGTGGAGCTTCTGCCATCAACAAGGATCCTCTGAACCTCACACTCATGCACCCTCGTGGTGATTACTAAAGGGTCATCGTGTGGAGCTAAGATACCTTTGAAATCAAGTCGGGAGAACCCAACTACAAGAGTATCCATATCCACTTTCTTTATCTTCTGCTTATCCTATGAAGACGCCAAAGTCACAACCTCTACTTTGGTCACTGACCTAGCCTCTGCCACATGAGCTTTACGGTCAGCTACTTCTGAGCCACCCCTTGCTAGTCCTCCACATATGGTGTTAACACCAAAGGAGATCATACCAACCCTCTTTTTCGAGGCATTATTTTCTTTTGGTGGGAGGTCAGGATCGTCCTTATCATCACCATCTGAGTCATCATCTTTTCTCGCTGGGGGATCATCTTGACATCTGTCATTTATCTTCTTTTTAGGGTCATCTCTTTCCCTCTTAGGAGCTTTACTGTTGACATACTTCCTGAGCTTTTCGGACTTCAACATCTTCTCAATTTCATCCTTCAAGGTGAAGCACTTGTTTGTCACATGGCCGTGGTCTTGGTGGAACTCACACCATATGTTCTTGTTCCTCTTATGTGGAGGAGCCTTCAGCTTCTCCATCCATCTCAGGGACCGGTCATTTTTATTTCATTGAGGATGTGTTCGCAACTCACAGTTAGAGGATTACAATTCGCAAACTTGTCGTCTGCAGACCTCTTTTTTCCATCTTTTTCCTTTGGAACTTCCCGCTGCCACTTCCGTTCTCATCCTCATACTTTGTGGCCATAGCCTCTTCAGCGTTCATGACATTTCTTGAAGTTTCCAATAGCTCTGACATGGACTTGGGAGGGTCTTTTGCAATCTTCCACAACAACTTCCCTTTCTGGAGTCCTCCAATGAGGGAAGTCATAGCTATATTCTCTTCATAATCTTCAACTTCCAAATTTTCTTTGTTGAATCTAGGAATGTAGTCTCCGAGGCTCTCGTTCTTGCTTTTCTTGACATACAATAGATGGGTGATCTTATTTTGAGGTCTCACCCCAAAACAAAAATTATGAATGAATCGTTCAGCCAAGCCCTTAAAGTTCTCAATAGAGTTCTTCGGAAGAGAGTTAAACCAGATGTGTTCAGCTCCCGTCAAAGTCCCAGAGAAGGCCTGGAACTTCATCTCATCTGGGATTGAATAAATATCTGTCATAGACTGGTACATCTCAATATGATGCACAGGGTTGGTACTACCATAATACTTGGGAGACACCGTATGTGGTTTGAATTTAGTAAGGGTTGGGAAGTTCACTACCCTTGCCACAAAAGGGGAACCCTCTAAGAATCCTCTTTGCAGTGGGTCTCGACTTTTGATAAGGTTCCCTATCTTCTCTTTTAGGTGTTGGATGGAGTCATTCCATGGCCTTGCAACATCTTCCTGGCCGAGGTTGCCCCCATCCACATCCAAGGGGTGGACTGAGGGTTCCCCAGCTGATGCACAACGTCGGATATTGACCTCCTCTTAATCCATTCCTCGGCTATATTAGGGTCGGCCCTGATGAGGCTGATGTTCCCCATATTCCCTTTGTGAGCCTGCTACATTTCTAGACCTGGATAACCTTTGTCTTAGGTCCTTGAGTGGGCTGAGCCTTTCAAAGGCCGACCCTCTGCTCAAGCGATCAAAAGCTGACCCTCTTTGTTGGGCACCACTATCTCTTCTGCCCCCACGACCTATGCTCTACTGGATAGGACGTACCATGTTATTCGAAACCTCATACGACTCCCAACAGTCCTTTGGAGCATCTTGTGCCTCCATATCATCATACCTATCCTTAGGGCAAGGGTTTCCTTACCCCCCGAGATGTAAACGGCTAGGGTCAGCAACATCCTTCCTCCACTGAGGAGTAGATTGGTCCTTTCGTGGTGCCTGGGGTGGTCCCCTGGCTTCAGGGTGGGGTTGAACAACTGCTGGAGTAATCATATCTGGGGAGACCCTAGGTGGCCTCATCATATTTTGACAGAGTTGTGCATATTGTTCCTTCATTGCTTGTTGAGTTGCAACCAATGATTTCAAGGCTGCTGCTAACTCAGCCATTTCAGACTGGGGTGGCTCCTGGTTGGAACTGGTTCCTCCAGCACTAGATGGTGGAGGAGGTGGTGGTAACTCCGATGCCATATGTTAAAACTAAATAGCTTGTAAAGAAGGCGAGCTTAATACCTTAAAGTACCTCTTTCAATGGTGAAACAACTCCACACAAGGGTGAGGCTTGGTTCACCACCAGAGTCTGTGGTGAGGTTAAACTAGGAAAGGAAGAGTTACATCTTCCTGTTCCCATAGACGATGCCAAAATGATGATGATGGAAATAGTACCACCAGGTAAGGTGTTGACAACCTCAAGCAAGTGATAACAATAGCAGCACACGAGAATACATATATGTATATATATAGAAGAGGTGATGAGAAGAGGATGAACACTTGAATATAAGTGGTTCAACCAATCTGGCCTATGTCCACTATGAGTGTGTGTGAGTAATATCACTGAATGAAGGCACTAATGGTCATGGATACAATCTCTCAAGCTTTATCTCTCTACTGTGTAAAATGACAGAGTTTCAGCTAGGGTTGTAATTATCGATCCTTTACAATGTTGAGGATGACCTCAATATATAGTGCTTGGGGGTGTAATGTACCCCTCAAGCACGCAATGTGCATGTGCATGGAGACCCAGCCAGTGCCAGGATGACATCTGGTTGATCTCCACTATGTAATGATGACCTTAATATTCCCTCATGTGGAGGGAATGATTCAGTTATAACAGATTTGTCCACATGTTCCAAGCCATACATGTGCGTGTAGATGCTCGTCTGTCTTTGCTTGGTACCAACCTCAGCCTAGATGAGTAAGAGGTTGGTGAAGTATGACCCTGCCTTGGTTGGGGATTATATGATGACCTTGGCTGGGATGGCAGCCGAGGTTAGATATCTGGAACGTCGGCCAGAGCCAATGTTTTCTTGACACTTGATGCTGAGCCTGTAAGGCCCTGCTGATCTTAGGTGAAACTTGTAACGTCGTCTATAGACGATGTTGATGATGATGTTGGTGGATAACCCATCTCCATACTTACCTCGAATGATGCCCTCACTGAGGTGATACTTGTAATGTCGGTTGTGGCTGACCAGATGGATAACTGACCCCATGTGTCATGTAGACCTTGGTCGATGCCCAATCATGGTAATGTCGGCTGCGGTTGGAGTCCTCCAATGAGGGAAGTCATAGCTATATTCTCTTTATAATCTTCAACCTCCAATTTTTCTTTGTTGAATCTAGAAATGTAGCCTCTGAGGCTCTCGTTCTTGCTTTTCTTGACATACAATAGATGGGTGATCTTATTTTGAGGTCTCACCCCAAAGCAAAAATTATGAATGAATCGTTCAGCCAAGCCCTTAAAGTTCTCAATAGAGTTCTTCGGAAGAGATTAAACCAGATGTGTTCAGCTCCCGTCAAAGTCCCAGAGAAGTCCTGGAACTTCATCTCATCTGGGATTGAATAAATGTCTGTCATAGACTGGTACATCTCAATATGATGCACAGGGTTGGTACTACCATAATACTTGGGAGACACCGTATGTGGTTTGAATTTAGTAAGGGTTGGGAAGTTCACTACCCTTGCCACAAAAGGGGAACCCTCTAAGAATCCTCTTTGCAGTGGGTCTCGACTTTTGATAAGGTTCCCTATCTTCTCTTTTAGGTGTTAGATGGAGTCATTCTATGGCCTTGCAACATCGTCCTGGCCGAGGTTGCCCCCATCCACATCCAAGGGGTGGACCGAGGGTTCCCCAGCTGATGCACAAAGTCGGATATTGACCTCCTCTTAATCCATTCCTCGGCTATATTAGGGTCGGCCTTGATGAGGCCGATGTTCCCCATATTCCCTTTGTGATCCTGTTACATTTCTAGACCTGGATAACCTTTGTCTTAGGTCCTTGAGTGGGCTGAGCCTTTCAAAGGCCGACCCTCTTCTCAAGCGATCAAAAGCTGACCCTCTTTGTTGGGCACCACTATCTCTTCTGCCCCCATAACCTATGCTCTACTGGATAGTACGTACCATGTTATTCGAAACCTCATACGACTCCCAATAGTCCTTTGGAGCATCTTGTGCCTCCATATCATCATACCTATCCTCAGGGCAAGGGTTTCCTTACCCCCCGAGATGTAAACGGTTAGGGTCAGCAACATCCTTCCTCCACTGAGGAGTAGGTTGGTCCTTTCGTGGTGCCTAGGGTGGTCCCCTGGCTTCAGGGTGGGGTTGAACAACTGCCAGAGTAATCATATTTGGGGAGACCCTAGGTGGCCTCATCATATTTTGACAGAGTTGTGCATATTGTTCCTTCATTGCTTGTTGAGTTGCAACCAATGACTTCAAGGCTGCTGCTAACTCAGCCATTTCAGACTGGGGTGGCTCCTGGTTGGAACTGGTTCCTCCAGCACTAGATGGTGGAGGAGGTGGTGGTAACTCCGATGCCATATGTTAAAACTAAAGAGCTTGTAAAGAAGGCGAGCTTAATACCTTAAAGTACCTCTTTCAATGGTGAAACAACTCCACACAAGGGTGAGGCTTGGTTCACCACCAGAGTCTGTGGTGAGGTTAAACTAGGAAAGGAAGAGTTACATCTTCCTGTTCCCATAGACGACGCCAAAATGATGATGATGGAAATAGTACCACCAGGTAAGTTGTTGACAACCTCAAGCAAGTGATAACAATAGCAGCACAGGAGAATACATATATGTATATATATAGAAGAGGTGAGGAGAAGAGGATGAACACTTAAATATAAGTGGTTCAACCAATCTGGCCTATGTCCACTATGAGTGTGTGTGAGTAATATCACTTAATGAAGGCACTAATGGCCATGGATACAATCTCTCAGGCTTTATCTCTCTACTGTGTAAAATGACAGAGTTTCAGCTAGGGTTGTAATTATTGATCCTTTACAATGTTGAGGATGACCTCAATATATAGTGCTTGGGGGTGTAATATACCCCTCAATCACGCAATGTGCATGTGCATGGAGACCCATCCAGTGCCAGGATGACATCTGGCTAATCTCAACTAAGTAATGATGACCTTAATATTCCCTCACATGGAGGGAATGATTCAGTTATAACAGATTTGTCCACATGTTCCAAGCCATACATGTGCGCGTAGATGCTCGTCTGTCTTTTCTTGGTACCAACCTCAGCCTGGATGAGTAAGAGGTTGGTGAAGTATGACCCTACCTTGGCTGGGGATTATATGATGACCTTGGTTGGGATGCCAGCCGAGGTTAGATATCTGGAACGTCGGCCAGAGCCAATGTTGTCTTGACACTTGATGCTAAGCCTGTAAGGCCCTGCTGATCTTAGGTGAAACTTATAACGTCGTCTATAAACGATGTTGATGATGATGTTGGTGGATAACCCATCTCCATACTTACCTCGGATGATGCCCTCACCGAGGTTATACTTGTAATGTCGGCTGTGGCTGACCAGATGGATAACTGACCCCATGAGTCATGTAGACCTTGGTTGATGCCGAATCATGGTGGTACTTGCAGCGTAGAATTTGGCTGACGTAGTGAAGGATGACATCACTGATGGGTAATCCTAAGCTTTTATTACCTCGAACATCATACAGGCAGAGGTTAATTCCTTTGAGCTGGCAGGTTCACTTTGGGCATATCACCTGTAAAACACATAAAAGAAATACAAAACACGAGATACTTGCCAACGAAGGTTAGTAGCATAATTACGAGTTAAATCCATATCAATTGTACCACTCGGGTTCACAAAGGTACCAAAATTAAGGGGATAAATATACAATATTTATGCCCAATCACCTTGTTTGCAAAAAAAATTTAAAAAGTTCCTCAAAATGAACAAAAATAATTCTTTCAATAAAATATCATTTGAGGAAAATAAAAAGAAAGAAAAGGCCACAGAGGGCAATGAAAAAGAAGGTGAGAGAGAAAAAGAGGAAGGGAATGGTGAAGATTTAGATGAGATGATTTGTTTCAAATGTCAAGTTAAAGGTAATAGAGCTTTTGAGTGTGCTACTACTCTTAATAGAAAAGGGAAGAAAGTAGCCATGCCTGCCACTTTTAGTGATAGTGTGGGAGATGATGAGAAAAATGAATCTTCACAAGGGAAGTGCTTAGATTTTTAGAGTCAGGTGATCACAACCACTTTGCCTCACGATGATAGTATCCACGGGAGCGACAATGACGACTCAAGTGTTTCTAGCGGAGATGAGAGCTAGTTTGAGAGTGGAGATGAAATTGAGCTCCAAAAAGCTTTTAGGGATTTGTACACCGAGACCTTGAAAATAAAGAAGTATAATAGAGAGTTAGGGCGTCAGGTGTTAGATTTGGAGAGAGAGAAGGAAGTTTTAATGAGGAAAAAGTGTGACTTGATCGGCACAGTGTCTAGTCTGACGACACGTGTATCCCAACTCGAGAGTGATCTCGAATGTGCCCAGGAGGTCAAAGTCCCCTTAGAGAACACATCTAAGAAAGTTGAAAAGATGGTTATCAATCCCATTTTGGGTAGTGATGAGAGTTTAGAAAAAGGTCATCATGGTGCGTCCACTTCTTTTATTGCACCCGAGCTGGTTCCCACTTTGGTGATTGATTCACGCAGTTCTCATCCCAACCCACCTAGGGGTCCCGTACCGGTAAGGAGAGCATGTCCTAGAATTTTTGACAAATTAATTCCTAGGGCGGTTTATGTTTGCTCTTATTGCAAGAAGAGAGGAAACCTTAGGAAATTTTGTTTAAAGTTGGGTTTTATGCCACGTCATGCCACTACACATGTTCAGGCACATGCACCCACTCATGATAATTTTCTTGCACATAATGATAGAGATTTTGCACATATTCACGAGAAATTAAAGTTTTTGGTCAAGACTTCACGTGATTTAATGGAGTTGTTTCAAAAAATATCACCATCTTTGGATAACTCCACCGCACTTCCCGGTTGAGGTCTAGACATGTTTGCTAGCATAGGGTGATTTTCATGGTGTCATATTTGCCCATTTCTAGTATGTAACATTTGTACTCTGCTTTTCTTATTTTTTTGGTACTATTTTAGCATTATTTGGATCTTCTTGCCCTTTTCAGAAACTGTTTTTATGAAATTTTCCCACTGGACAAAATAGCATGACCTTCTGAGTAATCTAGGAATTTTCTGCTTTCTCATTCTAACGAGATTACATCTCGCTCGAACGAGATCGTGTGTTGTTCGAACGACATGGCATCTCGTTCGAACGACCCCTAGAATTTTATTTGCAGTCCTTATTTCTTCCTGTTATATGTTATTGGTACTACTGGGTTGTTTCAAAATAGTGTTTGAAAAATACAAAAAGATTTTCTCCTTTTAGAAAAATTTTGAAAATAAAAAACGAGTTTTGTTTTTTGTTTGCACCTTATATGAATGCACAGTTAGGATGACCAAGTCACAACTTCATGCCATATCTATGTGACTATTTGATAGTGCTTTGAGACAATATGTTATGTCATTCACGTGCTTTACAAAGTTTGAAGTCTTTGAGATGATATAGTGTTGCTACCTACATGATTGACTCATTTTGTCCTTTATTGCACACATGCACGGATTTGTTTGACGTTTGTTCTTGTCAAATCACATGTCGGTTACATGTTTTCACCTCAATTCTGTCTATTAAAACGAACCAAATACGATAAAACAAGATAATAAAAGGAGTGTATGTTTTTATCGTTTGTCGTAAGTTTGTGTGAATTTTATAAATGGTGAAGGGCTACGAAAGGTACACATTTATCCTTTGCGATTAAACCTCCATTTAAATTGGACCTAAAAATTGAGGAATTTTAATTATTCGGGGTCCAAAGAGGTTTAAAAGAGCCCAAAAGATATTAAATGGCAATAAAAAGAAATATATGCCAATAATGGGCCATTAGGTTTATTCACCAATTCTCCAATGTTTGAGAATTTAGATCACCTCGCAAAGAAAATATATATGAGGCAGTTTGGTTGGTGATTTAAAACGGCTTGGCACGTCCTAAAAAAGTCTTGAAAAAGCATGAAAAAGTTTTAAGACGTTATTGGTGTAAAAATCATGTTGACTTTGATTTGTTAATTTTGACTTAAGATGGTGTCATCTAAATCCAACATTTTAACACCTAAGGATGTTGTTTGATGTTCATTCGTTAGGAGTACACTTATGCATCGTGTACATATGGTATGATTGAGTTGATTTTCCTATCGAATCTGTTCACACCCATTCATTCCATATCCACGATTTGGTTATCTTAGGGTAAATTCATGGTGTGATTTTTGTAACATCATTTTTTCATTTTTTTTGTATGGAAAATTGAAAAGGTCAAAAATAGTTTCTGTGTTTGGTTTTCCGTGACACCCCATTTTGTGTTACTTGATTTATTCTTTTCCTTGTCTATTTCAGATAAATAAAAAGGGGGAGAACGAATTATGATATTATGGGAGAGTTTAAGTATGGAGGAGATTTGATTATGCTTACATGTTTTATGTTTATATCATTTCAAACTTGATACTTCACGAGGTTTTTGCTTTGTCTCATGTGTGTAGGTACAATTAAAGATTCTTTGGATTGCACACCCTGATGAAAAAAGCTTGGAGATTTGAAAAGTTGACTATTGAAGCAAAGTTTGAAGACTTGTTCAATTTATCTTTCCTTTTTAATTCATGGGAGGGTATATATGTATAGGTCAATTTTTTTGATAATTCGGATAGTTTTTATTTTGTACCGGCATAGACATATGAGGAGATTTGTAAGGACATAGTCCATCACATTTAGTATGTCGTATACCGCTACAATTTTATCGAAGAATTAGGAAGCTTACATCTACAATCGACAATCCTAATTTCAAGACGAGTTCAACAATCATGCCCAACAAGGATGAATTTGGTAAAATGTGTTTTAGTTCCATTTACATTTTACATTAAAAGTGTTGGGATATTTTTATGAAAACGAAAATTATTTTTAAATGATTTTAATCATAATTTTTTTTTGGATAAATACTCCTGATCCCATAAACAGTTTTGGTTTTTAAGGATTCCAAGTTATTTAATTTTTAGAAGTTTTTTAAAAGAGGATCAGTGACGGTCGTTCGAATGACGTCACATCTCGTTCGAACAAGATGGAGTTGTCACTCGAACGACGTTGTGTTTCGTTCGAACAACATAATTTATTTCTGATATGTCAGTGCCTTGAATTTTCTTATATAAATGATGTCAGGCTTCTGTATTTCGTGTGGAGAAAACACTTGTTTCAACAAAATACATTTTTAGTGTTTTTGGTTTATTCTCCATCACTTTTGAGGGTCCAAATTTTTTTTACTATTCACAAATCCCAGACTTTTTATGTGAGTTGTTTGTGTAACCCAAAGCATAGTTTTGCTGGGAGTTTTACTGCTGAATCATAGGTGCCTTGGAAAGGTACTTGGGTGACCATAGGTACCACTTGTGGGAGGTACTGGGCTGATCGACTGCGTGTCATAGGGAGTGCTGCGGTGTTCCTGGGCTGACGACTATGAACCAACACCTGTGGGTATTTCATAAGTCAAATTGTATTTTCACTGTAATCCGATTGTAAACCGTTCCTTTACAAATTATAGTGGAAATAAAAGGTTTTTAGCCTGCGGGGATTTTTTACTAAAATCTGTCTCTGTCTACTTACTCATCGCATGATTTATTTTGAGATTTGAATTGACATGTTGATACATGTTTAAGGGATGATTTAATTGGAATTTGGTTTGAGCATATTTTAACATCCAAATAAATAAGTTTGAATTGGAATTTGTGAATCTATTTGAAATCAATATCGCACACGCAGTTTCACCCACTAGTTACATTGGTCCCGTGCGAGGTATTGGCGCCGCTCACGGGGCCATTTGTCGAGTGTTCCAAGGTTTCGCCCTCTAATGGCATGTTTTCAAGCCTAAGTGTGGATATTCTAAAAATTAGGTTGTGCGCTTGAACCAGGGGTCCCATGACCATGCGATTGATTCCTACGAGTTACAATGGTCCCGTGTGAGGTGTTGGCACCGCTCATGGGGCCGTTTAGGGGGTCTTTTCGGGTTTCTCCCTCTAATGGCATATTTTCGAGACTATGTATAGATATTCTAAAAATTAGGCCGTGCTCTTTAAACGAGGGTCTCATGATGACGCGTTCGATTGCCACGAGTTACAATGATCCTGTGTAATGTGTTGGCGATGCTCACGAGGCTGTTTGGGTAGTGTTTTGGGGTTTCACCCTCAAACGACATGTCTTTAAGCCTAAGTGTAAATATTATGAAATTTGAGTTGTTCTCGCGAACTGGGGGTTTCATGATGATGCGATCATGGGCGGTGTTTCGAGGTTTTGCTCTCGAACGAAATGTTCTCAAGCCTAAGTGTAGATATTCTCAACATTTGGTGGTGCTCTCAAATCAGGGTCCCTTGACCTCGTGGTTGGTTCCTACGAGTTACATTGGTCCCGTGCAAGGTGTTTGCAATTCCCTCAGGGTAGTTTGGAATGTGTTTGGGGGTTTCGCCCTCTAACGACAAGTTTTCAAGCCAAAGTGTAGTTATTATAAAAATAAGGTCATGCTCTCGAATCGGGGGTCCTATGATCACCTGATTGATTCCTACGAGTTACATTGGTCCCTTGCGAGGTGTTGGTAAAGCTCTTGGGAGCGTTTGGGGGGGTGTATCGGGCTTTCTCCCTTTAACGACATGTTTTCAAGCCTAAGTGTAGATATTCTAAAAATTGCGTTGTGCTCTTGAATAAGGTGTCTCGGGACCATGTAGTCGGTTTTGATGAGTTACATTGGTCCCATACAATTTGTTGGCGATGCCCTCAGGGAAGTTTGGGGGTGTTTCGGGGTTTCGCCCTCTGACGACATGTTTTCAAGCCTAAACATATAGATATTCTAAAAATTGGGTCGTGCTGTTGAACCGGGGGTCCTAAGTCCATCTGATCGATTCCTGCGAGTTACATTGATCCCGTATGAGGTGTTGATGCTGCTCACGGGTCCGTTTAGTACGTGTTCTGTGGTTTTGCCCTCTAACAGTACGTTTTCAAGCCTAAGTGTAGACATTATGAAAATTGGGCCATGGTCTCGAACCGAGGGTTCCATGACCACACGGTCGACTCCTATGAGTTATATTAGTCTCGTGTGTGGTGTTGGCATTGCTCTTGGGGTAGTCATGGGGGTGTTTCGAGTTTTGCCCTCTAATGGCACATTTTTAAGCCTAACTATAGATATTCTAAAAATTGGGCTGTGCTCTCGAACTGGGGTCCCGTGACCACGCGGTTGGTTCGTACGAGTTACATTGGTCCCGTGTGAGGTGTTGGAGCTGCTCATGGGGCCATTTGGGGGGTGTTTTGGGGTTTTGCCCTCTGACGGCATGTCTTCAAGCCTAAGTGTAGATATTCTGAAAATTGGGTCGTGCTCTTGAACCAAGAGTCCCGTGATGACGCGTTCAGTTCCCACGAGTTATGTTGATCCCGTGCGTGGTGTTGGCGATAGTCATGGGCCAGTTTGGGGGGTGTTTATGGGTTTCGCCCTCTAACGGAATGTATTCAAACCTAAGTGTAGATATTCTGAAAATTGGCCTGTGCTATCGAATCGGGGTCCTTTGACGATACAATTGGTTCCTATGACTTACATTGGTCCCGTGTGAAGTGTTGGCGATGTTCACAGGGCTTTTTGGGGGGTGTTTCGGGGTCTCTCCCTCTAACGGTACATATTCAAGCCTAAGTGTAGATATTTTAAAAATTGCCCCGTACTCTCGAACCGAGTTCCCATGTCCATGCGATTGGTTCCTACGAGTTCATTAGTCCCGAGTGAGGTATTGGCGCTACGCATGGAGCTGTTTGGAGGGTGTTTTGGGGTTTCGCCCTCTAACGGAATGTCTTAGAGCCTAAGTGTAGATATTATTAAAATTGGGCCCTGCTCTTGAATCGAGGGTGTAGCGATGATGCGTTCAGTTTCGATGAGTTACATTGGTCCCGTGTGTGGTGTTGACAGTGCTCACGGGCTATTTGAGGGGTGTTTTGGGATTTTCCCTCTAACAACATGTTTGCAAGCACAAGTGTAGATGTTCTAAAAATTCAGCGGTGCTCTCGAATTGGGGTCCCGTGATGATGCGGTCAGTTCCTACGAGTTACATTGGTCCTGTGCAAGGTGTTGGCAATGTTCATAGGGCTGTTTGGGTGGTGGTTTAGGGTTTCGGCCTCTAATGACAAGTTTTCAATCCTAAGTGTAGATATTCTGAAAATCGGGTCGTGCTCTAGAACCGGGGGTCTCGTGACCACCCGATCGATTCCTGTGAGTTACATTGGTCCTATGCGAGATGTTGGCACTCCTCACAGTGCCGTTTGGTGTGTGTTTTTGGGTTTCTCCCTCTTACGGTACATTTTTAAGCCTAAGTGTAGATATTTTAAAAATTGGACCGTGCTCTGCAATTGGGGGTCTCATGATGATGTGGTCGATTCCTACGAGTCAATGTTCTTGTGAGAGGTGTTGGCGATGCGTATGGGGCTATTTGGTGGGTGTTTCGAGGTTTCGCCCTCTAACAACTTATTTTCAAGCCTAAGTGTAGATATTCTAAAAATTCGACGGTGCTCTCAAAGCGGGGTCCTGTGACCACACGATCGATTCCTATGAGTTACATTGGTCCCGTGCGAGGTGTTGGCGCTGCTCACAGGGCTGTTTATCATGTGTTTTAGGGTTTCACCCTTTAACGACATGTTTTCAACGTAATTGTAGATATTCTGAAAATTGGGACATGCTCTCAAATTACGAGTCCCGTTACCACGCGATTGGTTCCTACGAGTTACATTGCTCCCATGTGATGTGTTGGCACTGCTCAGGGGGACATTTTGGGGGGTGTTTTTTTTTTTTTTACCTCTAATGGTATGCTTTCAAACCTAAGTGTAGATATTCTAAAAATTGGGTTGTGCTCTCGAATTAAAGGTCCCGTGATGACGCATTTGGTTCCCACGAGTTACATTGGTTCCATGCGAGGTGTTGACAATGCTCACGGGGCTGTTTGGGTGGTGTTTTCGAGTTTTTCCCTCTAACGGAATGTCTTTAAGCCTGAGTGCAGATATTTTGAAAATTTGGTCATACCCTCCAACTGGGGTTTCTTGATGATGCGATCAGTTCATACGAGTTACATTGGTCCCATGGTATTGGTGATGCACACGGGGCATTTTGGTGGGTGTTTCGCGGTTTTTCTCTCTAACGACATGTTCTCAAGCCTAAGTGTAGATATTCTGAAAATTGGGTGGTGCTCTAGAACTAGGGTCCCCTAACCTCACGATCAGTTCCTATGAGTTACATTGGTCCCATACGAGGAGTTAACGCATCTCACGGGGCCGTTTGGTAGGTGTTTCAGTGTTTTTCCCTCTAACGGCATGTTTTCAAGCCTAAGTGTAGATATTGTGAAAATTGGGTCATGCTCTTTAATTGGGGGGACCACGAGTTACATTATCCCATGTGAGGGCACTGTTCATGATGTTGTTTGGGGGGGTGTTTCGAGGTTTCGCCCTGAATGACATGTTTACAACCCTAAGTGTAGATATTCTAAAAATTGGGTTGTGCTCTCAGATCTGGGGTCCAGTTACGATACGATCGATTCCTACGAGCTGCCTTGGTCATGTGCGAGGTGTTGGCGATTCTCACAGTGCCGTTAGGGGAGTGTTTCGGGGTTTCTCCCTCTAACGGCATGTTTTTAAGCCTAAGTGTAGATATTCAAAAAATTGGAACCTGCTCTTGAACCGGGGGTTCCGTGACCATGTGATTGGTTCCTACGAGTTACATTGGTCTCGTGTGAGGTGTTATCACCGCTCACGGGGCCATTTCGAGGGTGTTTCTGGGTTTTTCCCTCTGACGACTTGTTTTATAGCATAAGTGTAGATATTCAGAAATTTGGACGGTGCTCTTGGATCAAGGTGTCATGACCACACAATCATTTCCTCTGAGTTACGTTGGTCCCGTGCGAGGTGTTGCTACCGCTCATGGGGCCGTTTGGGGGATGTTTCGGGGTTTTGCCCTGTAATGACATGTATTTAAGGCTAAGTGTAGATATTCCGAAAGTTAGGTCGTGCTCTCGAACCGAGGGTCTTGTGACCATGTGGTCAATTCCTACGAGTTAAATTCCTCCCGTGCAAGGTATTGACGACGCTCTCGGGAGCGTTTGGGGTGTTTTGGGGTTTCGCACTCTAACGACATGTTTTCAAACGTAAGTGTTGATATTCTTAAAATTGGGTCATTCTCTCGAATCGAGGGCCCCGTGAACATGCTCTCAATTCCTACGAGTCACATTGGTCCTGTTCGAGGTGTTGGCGATGCTCTCAGGGTAGTTTGGGGGGTGTTATGGGGTTTTTCCTTCTGAGGGCATGTTTTTAAAAAAGTGTAGATATTCTAAAAATTGGGTCATGCTTTTGAATCGGTGGTCCCGTAACCACCTGATTGATTCTTACGAGTTACATTGGTCCCATGCGAGGTGTTGGCGATGCTCTCAGGCCCATTTGGGGGTGTTTCAGGGTTTCGCCCTTTAACAGCATGTTTTCAAGCCTTAGTGTATATATTCTAAAAATTGGACGGCCGTGCTCTCAAATTGGGGGTCCCATGACCATGCGGTCGATTCCTACGAGTTACATTAGTCCCGTACGAGGTGTTGACAACGCTCTCGAGGTAGTTTGGGGGGGTGTTTCGTGGTTTTGCCCTCAGACGACATTATTTCAAGCCTAAGTGTAGATATTCTGAAAATAGGGTCGTGCTCTCGAACCGGGGGTCTCGTGACCACCTAATTGTTCCTTACAAGTTACATTGGTCCTATACGAGGTATTGACACCGCTCACGGAGTCATTTGGTGTGTGTTTTGGGGTTTTGGCCTCTAACGATACGTTTTCAAGCGTAAGTGTAGATATTCTAAAAATTATTCCCTACTTTTGAATCGGTTGGTCCCTTGTGAGGTGTTGGTGATGCTCTCGGGGAAGTTTGGGGGTGTTTTGGGGTTTTTCCCTCTAACGACATGTCTTTAATCCTATGTGTAGATATTTTGAAAATTGGATCGTGCTCTCGAATCGAGAGTCCTGTGACAACGAGTTTGGTTCTCACGAGTTACATTGGTCCCATGCGAGGTCCTGGTGGTGCTCATGGGGCAGTTTGGGGGGTGTTTTGGGGTTTCGCCCTCTAACAACATATTTTTAGGCCTAAGTGTAGATATTATGAAAATTGACCAGTGATCTCGAACCGGGGCCCTGTAATGGTGGGGTATATTCCTAGGAGTTACATTGGTCCCGTACGAGGTGTTGGAGACGTTCATGGGGCTCTTTTTTTGGGGGGGGGGGGGGGTGTTTTGGGGTTTTGCCCTCTAACGGCATGTTTTCAAGCCTAAGTGTAGAAATTTGGATAATTGGGTCGTGCTCTCTAACCAGGGCTCCAGTGACCTCGCGATCGATTCCCTCAAGTTACATTGGTCTCGTGCGAGGTGGTTGCATGGCTTAAGGGGATGTTTGGGGGGTGTTTCGGGGTTTCTCCCTCGTACATTATGTTTTAAAGCCTAAATGTAGATATTATGAGATTTGGACCATGCTCTTGAATCGGGGGTCCCGTAACCACGCGATCGGTTCCTAAGAGTTACATTGGTCCCATTAGAGGTGTTAGTGCCGCTCACGTGGTCGTTTGGGGAGTGTTACGGGGTTTCTCCCTCTAACGACATGTTTTCAAGCCTAAGTGTAGATATTTTGAAAATTGGGCCACACTCTCTAACTGGGGGTCCCATGACAATGCGATCGGTTTCTACGAGTTACTTTGTCCCGTGCGAGGTGTTGGAGTCTCTCATGGGGCTGTTTGGGGGGTATTTCGGGGTTGCGCCCACTAACGGCATGTTTTCAAGACTAAGAATATATTTTCTAAAAATTGGTCCGTGCTCTCAAAACGGGGGTCCGTTACCAAGTGGTGGGTTCTTACGAGTTACATTGGTCTCGTGCGAGATTTTGTGCCGCTCACGGGGACGTTTGGTGGGTGTTTTGGGGTTTTGCCTTCTAACGGCACATTTTTAGGACTAAGTGTAGATGTTTTAAAAATTGGGCGTGCTCTCGAACTGATGTCCCGTGATCATGCATTCAATTCCTATGAGTTACATTGGTCCAATGCGAGGTGTTGGCGGCACACAAGGGGATGTTTTCGTGGTGTTTCGGGGTTTCGCCCTCTAATGACATGTTTTCAAGACAAAGTGTAGATATTTCGAAAATTAGGCCCTACTCTCAAACAGGGGGTCATGTGATGACGTGATCGGTTCCTATGTGTTACATTAGTCCCCTGAGGGGTTGGCGACCCGTACGAGGTAGTTTGGGGGGTGTTTCGGAGTTTCACCCTCTTAACGGCTTATTTTTAAGACAAAGTGTAGATGTTCTAAAAATTGGACGGTGCACTCGAATCGGGGTCCCGTGACCATGCGATCAATTTCTACGAGTTACATTGGTCCCGTCTGAGGTGTTGGATCCACTCACGGGGCTATTTGTCTGGTGTTTTGGGGGGTTCACCGCTGACGGCATGTTTTCAAGCCTAATTGTAGATATTCTGAAAATTGGTCCATGCTCTCAAACTGGGGGTCTCGTAACCACGCGATTGGTTCCTACGAGTTACAATTATTTCGTGTGAGGTATTGGCACCACTTACAGACCCGTTTGGGGGGTGTTTCAGGGTTTTTCCCTCTAATAATATGTTTTCAAGCCTAAGTGTAGATATTCTAAAAATTGGATTGTGCTCTCTAACCGGGGGTCCATGACGATCCCTACGAGTTACATTGGTCCCGTGCGAGGTGTTGGCGATGCGCATGCGGCTGTTTGGTGGGTGTTTCGGGGTTTCTCCCTAACGGCTTGTTTTCAAGCCTAAGTGTATATGTTCTAAAAATTGGACGGTGCTCTCGAACCAGGGTCCCGTGACCACGCGATCAATTCCTATGAGTTACATAGATCCCGTGCGAGGTGTTGGCGCCGCTCACGGGGCTGTTTGTCGGGTGTTTTGGGGTTTCGCCGTCTAATGACATGTTTTCAATCCCAATTGTAGATATTTTTAAAATTAGGTCATGCTCTCGAATCGGGGGTCCCGTGACCAGGAGGTTGGTTCCTACGAGTTAAATTTGTTCTATGCAAGGTGTTGACACCATTTATAGAGTCGTTTAGGGGGTGTTTCAGGATTTTTCCCTCTAACGGTACGTTTTCAAGCCCAAGTGTATATATTCTAAAAATTGGGTCGTGATCTCGAATTGAGGCTCCTATGACGACGCGATGTGTTCCCACGAGTTACATTGGTCCCGTGCGAGGTGTTGGCTGCGCACGGGGCTATTTGGTGGGTGTTTCGAGGTTTCGCCATGTAACGACTTATTTTCAAGCCTATGTGTAGATGTTCTAAATAATGGACGGTGTTCTCGAACCAGAGTCCCGTGACCACGCGATCGATTCCTACGAGTTACATTGGTCCCGTGAGAGGTGTTGGTGCCACTCACGGGGCTATTTGTCAGGTGTTTCGGGGTTTCACGGTCTAACGACATGTTTTCAAGCCCAATTGTAGATATTATAAAAATTGGGTCGTGCTCTCGAACCGGGGGTCCTGTGACCACGCGGTTGGTTCCAATGAGTTACATTTATTCCATGCGAGGTGTTGGCGCCGCTTATAGAGCCATTTAGGGGGTGTTTTGGGGTTTTTCCCTCTAACAGTATGTTTTCAATCCGAAGTGTAGATATTCTAAAAATTGGGTCATGCACTCGAATTGGGGATCCTGTGACCACGTGATTTATTCCTACGAGTTACATTGGTCCCGTACGAGGTGTTGGGAGTGTGAAAGGTGATGTTTAGTGGGTGCTTCGTGGTTTCACCCTCAATGACCTATTTTCAAGCCTAAGTGTAGATGTTCTAAAAATTGGAGGGTGCTCTCGAACCTGGGTCCTGTGACCACACAATCGATTCCTACGAGTTACATTGGTCCCGTGCGAGGTGTTGGCGCCACTCACGGGGCTGTTTGTCGGGTGTTTTGGGGTTTCGCCGTCTAATGGCATATTTTAAAGCCTAATTGTAGATATTCTTGAAATTGGGTCGTTCTCTCGAACCGGGGGTCGCGTGACCATGCGGTTGGACCTACGAGTTACATTAGTCCTGTGCGAGGTATTTGCACCGCTCATGGGGTTATTTGGGAGGTGTTTTGGGGTTTTGCCCTCTAATGGCATGATTTCAAGTCTAAGTGTATATATTCTAAAAATTGGGTCTTGTTCTCAAATCGAGGGTCTTGTGATGACGCGTTCGGTTCCCACGAGATACATTGGTTCTGTGCGAGGTGTTGATGATGATCACGATGCTATTTGGGTGGTGTTTTGGGGTTTCGCCCTCTAACGGCATGTCTTTGAGCCTAAATTTAGATATTCTAAAAATTGGTCAGTGTGTTAGAACCGAGGGTTTTGTGATGACGCGATCGGTTTATACGAGTTGTATTGGTTCCGTGCGAGGTGTTGGCGATGTGCACGGGGTCGTTTGGGGGTGTTTAGAGGTTTCACTCTCTAACAACTAGGGGTGGAAAAACGGGTCAATGGGTCGTGTTTTCACACGACCCGACCTGACATAATAAGAAACCAATGGACCCAAACACGACACGACACGATAGCGTATTTTTTTCTTTAACCCACACACGACACGTTAAAAACACGACACGACACGATAACACAATAAGTAAATATGATTCGATTGGACACGATTATACTCGACCGAACACGAGACGATTGGACACGATTAGACCAATTAGTGAGGAATTAAAAAAATAATGGGTCAAAATAGTGGGTTGATAATGGGGTTAATAGTGGGTCTACATAGGGTATATATCGTGTCCTTAATTGGGTCACTATTGTGTCACTATTGTGTCCTTATCAGGTCAATTTCATGGCAGAAATTAAACAAGAACACGACACGACCCGATAGTGCTTCCAAAAACCCAGACCCGAACACGAAAGACAGTGTCAATTTTGTGTCAATTTCATTTCGTGTCGTGTTGTGTTATGGTTTTGTTTCCAAAATTGCAACCCCTACTAACATCATGTTCTCAGGCCTATGTGTTGATATTCTGAAAATTGGGCAATGCTCTAGAACTGGGGTTTCCCCCTCTAACGACATGTATTCAAGGCTAAGTGTAGATATTAAGAAGGTTAGCCCGTGCTCTCGTACCGAGGGTCCCGTGACCGAGCGCTCGGTTCCTATAAGTTACATTCATCCCTTAAATGAAATGTTTTAAATCCTAAGTGTAGATATTCTAAAAATTGTGCCATGCTCTCGAACCGGGGGTCCCGTGACTACGCGGTCGGTTCCTATGGGTTACATTGGTCCTGTGCGAGGTGTTGGTTGTGCTCTCGGGACAGTTTGGGGGAATTTTATGGTTTTTCCCTCTGACGACATGTTTTCAAGCCTAAGTTTAGATATTATAAAAAAAGGACCGTGCTCTGGAATCGAGGGTCCTGTGACCCCCCCGATTAGTTCCTACGAGTTACAATTGTCTCGTGCGAGGTATTGGTGACATTCTCGTAAGCGTTTGGTGTGTGTTTAGTGGTTTTGCCCTCTAAGGGTAAATTTTCAAGCCTAAGTGTATATATTCTAAAAATTAGGCCGTGCTCCCGAATCGAGGGTCTCGTGACGGTGCGGTCAGTTCCTACGAGTTACATTGGTTCCATGCGAGGTTTTGGGGCCGTTTAAAGAGCCACTTGGTGGGTCTTTCGGGATTTCGCCCTCTGACGCCATGTTTTAGAGCCTAAGTGTATATATTCTAAAAAAGGACCGTTCTCTGGAATCAGGGGTCCCGTGACCACAGGGTAGGTTCCTATGAGTTACATTGGTCCCGTGCGAGGTGTTGGTAACACTCTCGTGGCCATTTGGTGTGTGTTTAGGGGTTTCGCCCTCTAATAATATATTTTCAAGCCTAACGGTAGATATTCTAAATATTTTTCTATGCTCTCGAATCGGGGGGCCCCGTGACAATGCGATCGGTTCCTACGAGTTATATTGGTTCCGTGCGAGGTGTTGGCACCGCTCACAGAGCCATTTGGGGGGTGTTTTGGGGTTTTTCTCTCTAACGACATGTTTTCAAGCCTAAGTGTAGATATTTTGAAAATTTGGCCGCGCTTTCTTACAGTGGGTCCCATGATGACACGGTTAGTTCCTACGAGTTACATTGGTCCTGTGCGAGGTGTTGGAGCCACTCACGGGGCTGTTTTGGAGGTCTTTAGTGATTTCTCCCTCTAACGGAAGGTTTTCAAGCCTAAGTGTAGATATTCGAAAAATTGGGCCGTGCTCTCTAACCAGGGGTCCCATAACCACGAGGTTAGTTCCTACGAGTTACGTTGCTCCCTGCGAGGTGTTCACGACACTCTTGTGATCGTTTGTGGGTTGTTTTGGGGTTTCACCCTCCAATGACTTGCTTTCAAGCCTAAGTGTAGATATTCTGAAAATTGGACTGTGCTATCAATCCAGGGGTCCTGTGACCACGCGGTTGGTTCCTACGATTTACATTAATCCCGTGCGAGGTGTTGATGATTCTCTCGGGGCCGTTTGTGGGGTGTTTCTGGGTTTCAGCCTCTAACAACATGTTTTTAAGCCTAAGTGGAGATATTATGGAAATTGGGCCATGCTCTCAAATCGAGGGTCCCGTGACAACGCGATTGGTTCCTAAGAGTTACATTGGTTCCGTGCGAAGTGTTGGCGCCACTTAAAGAGCCGTTTGGAGGTGTTTAGGGGTTTTGCCCTCTAACTGTACGTTTTCAAGCCTAAGTGTAGATATTCTAAAAATTGGGCCGTGCTCTCTAACCGGGGGTCCCGTGACCATGCGATCTATTCATACGAGTTACATTGGTCCCGTGCGAGGTGTTGATGATGCCCACGGGGCTGTTTGGTGGGTGCTTCAGGGTTTTGCCCTCTAACATATTATTTTCAAGCCTAAGAGTAGATGTTCTAAAAATTGGATGATGCTCTCGAATCGGGGTCCCATGACCACCCGATCATTTCCTACGAGTTATAATGATCCCGTTCGAGGTGTTGGCGCCGCTCACAGGGATGTCTGTCGGGTGTTTCACTGTATAACGACATGTTTTCAAGCCTGATTATAGATATTCTGAAAATTAGGTCGTGCTCTCGAATCGGGGTCTCTTGACCACGCGGTTGGTTCATTGGAGTTACATTTATTCGGTGTGAGGTGTTGGCGCCGCTTACAGAGCTGTTTGGGGGGGGGGGGGGGAGTGTTTCGGGGTTTTGCCCTCTAACGGTACGTTTTCAAGCCTAAGTGTAGATATTCTAAAAATTAGGTTGTGCTCTCAAACCGAGGCTCCTGTGAACACACAATCTATCGCTACGTGTTACATTAGTCCCGTGCGAGATGTTGGTGCCTCTCACAGGGCTGTTTGTCGGGTGTTTTGGGGTTTCGCCGTCTAACAACATGTTTTAAAGCCTAATTGTAGATATTCTAGAAATTGGGCTGTGCTTTTGAACCGGGGGCCCCGTGACCTCGCGGCTGGTTCCTAAGAGTTACATTGGTCCCGTACGAAGTGTTTGCACCGTTCATGGGGCCGTTTTGGGGGGGGGGGGGGGATTATTTTGGGGTTTCTACTTCTAATGGCATTTTTTAAGGCTAAGTGTATGTATTCTGAAAATTGGTTTGTGCTATCGAACTGAGGGTCTCGTGATGACGCATTCGGTTCCCACGAGTTACATTGGTTCCGTGCGAGGTGTTAGCAACACTCACGGGGCTGTTTATGTAGTGTTTTGGGGTTTCTCCCTCTAATGGCATGTCTTCGAGCCTAAGTGTAGATATTCTGAAAATTGGGTCGTGTCCTCGAATCGAGGGATAAGTGATGACATGATTAGATTGTACGAGTTACATTGATCCCGTTTGAGGTGTTAGCGATGGGCACGGGGAAGTTTGTGGGGTCTTCATATGTTTCCCTCTCTAATGGCATGTTCTCAAGCCTAAGTGTTGATATTATGAAAATTGGGCAATGCTCTAGAACTGGGGTCCCCTGACCTCGCAATTGCTTCCTACGAGTTATACTAGACCCGTGCGAGGGCTTGGCGCCCCTCACGGGGACATTTGACATGTGTTTCATGGTTTTGCCCTCTAACAGTATGTTTTCAAGCCTAAGTGTAGATATTGTGAAAATTGGGTCGTGCTCTCTAATCGGGGGTATGGTGACCACGCATTCAGTTCCTACGAGTTACATTGGTCTCGTGTGAGGTATTGACGCTGTTCACGAGGTTATTTGGGTGGTGTTTCAGGGTTTTTCCCTCTAATTACTCATTTATAAGCCTAAGTGTAGATACCTAATAAATTGGGCTATGCTCTTAAACCGGGGGCCCGTGACGACACTATCAGTTCGTACGAGCTACATTGGTTCCGTGTGAGGTGTTGGCGATGCTCACAGGGCCCTTTGGGGAGTGTTTCAGGGTTTCAACCTCGAACGAAATGTTTTCAAGTGTAAGTGTAGATATTCTGAAAATTAGGCCTTGATCTCGAACCGGGGGTCCCGTGGCCATGCGATTGGTTTCGACGAGTTACATTGGTATCGTATGAGCTATTGGCGCGGCTCACAGGGCCATTTGGAGGGTGTTTATGGGTTTTACCCTCTAATGACATGTTTTCAAGTATAAGTGTAAATATTCTGAAAATTATGTGGTGCTCTTGAATCAGGGTCCCATGACCACATGATCATTTCCTCTGAGTTACGTTAGTCTCGTGCGAGGTGTTGGCACCCCTCACAGGGCCGTTTGTGGGTGTTTTCGGGTTTCATCCTCTATCGACATGTATTCAAGGCTAAGTGTAGATATTCGAAAAGTTGGGCCGTGCTCTCGAATCGGGGGTCCTGTGACCGAGCGATCGGTTCCTACGAGTTACATTCGTCCTGTGCGAGGTGTTAACGATGCTCTCGGGAGCGTTTGCGGTGGTATTTATGGGTTTTTCCATTTAACAACATGTTTTCAAGCCTAAGTGTAGATATTCTAAAAATTGGGTTGTGCTCTCGAACCGGGGTTCCCGTCACCGCGCGGTCGGTTCCTACAAATTACATTGGTCATGTGCGAGGTGTTGGTGACGCTCTCGGGGCCATATAGGGGTTGTTTCGGGGTTTTGCACTCTAACGACATGTTTTAAAGCCTAAGTGTAGATATTCTTAAAATTGGGTCGTTTTTTCAAATTAGGGGACCCGTGACCATGCGCTCGATTCCTACAAGTTACATTAGTCCCGTGCGAAGAGTTGGCGATGCTCTCAGGGCAATTTGGGGGGGTGTTTTGGGGTTTCTCCCTCTGACGACATGTTTTCATGCCTAAGTGTGGATATTATAAAAATTGGGTCGTGCTCTCGAACCGCAGGTCCCGTGACCACCCGATCAATTCCTACAAGTTACATTGGTCCTGTGGGAGGTGTTGTCGATGCTCTCAGGAGCATTTGGGGGGGGGGGGGGGGTCAGGGTTTCTCCTTTTAATGGCATGTTTTGAATCCTAAGTGTAAATATTCTAAAAATTATGTCGGTCTCTCGAACCGGGGGTCCCGTGACCAAGTGGTATGTTCCTACGAGTTACATTTGTCCCGTGTGAGGTGTTGGCGATGCTCTCGAGGTAGTTTTGGGTGTATTTCGTGGTTTCGCAATCTGATGACATGTTTTAAAGCTTAAGTGTAGATATTCTAAACAAAGGACGGTGCTCTGGAATCGGGGGTCTTGTGACCACACAGTCGGTTCCTTCGAGTTACATTGGTCCCATACGAGGGGTTAGTAACACTCTCGTGGCCGTTTGGTGTGTGTTTAGGGGTTTCGCCCTCTAACGATATGTTTTTAAGCCTAAGTGTAGATATTCTAAAAAAATTTCTGCGCTCTCGAACCGGGGGTCCCATGACAATGCGGTCGGTTTCGATGAGTTACATTGGTTCCGTGCGAGGTGTTGGCGCCTCTCACAGAGCCATTTGGGGGTGTTTCAGGGTTTTTCCCTCTAACGGTATGTTTTCAAGCCTACGTGTAGATATTTTGAAAATTCGATCGTGCTCTGGAACAAAGGGTCCCGTGACGACGCAGTTAGTTCCTACGAGTTACATTGGTCCTATGCGAGGTGTTGACACCGCTTACGGGGCCGTTTGTGGGGTGTTTCGGGGTTTCTCCCTCTAACGACCTGTTTTCAAGCCTAAGTGCAGATATTCTGAAAATTGTGTCGTGCTCTCCAACCGTGGGTCCCGTGATTATGCGATCGGTTCCTATGAGTTACATTGGTCCCGCGCGAGGTGTTGGCAACTCTCATGAGGCCGTCTGGGGGGTGTTTAGGGGTTTCACCCTCTAAGAACATGTTTTTACGCCTAAATGTAAATATTCTAAAAATTAGACCATGCTCTCAAACCGAGAGTCTCGTGACCACGCAATTGGTTCCTTTGAGTTACGTTGGCCCGTGCGAGGTGTTGACGCCACTAACATGACTGTTTGGTGAGTGTTTCGAGGTTTCACCTTCTAACGGCATGTTTTCAAACCTAAGATTATATATTCTAAAAACTAGGACATTCTCTCGAACTGGGGTTCTGTGACCACTCGATATATTCCTATGAGTTACATTGGTCCCTTGTGAGGTGTTGTCAATGCTCACAGGGCCATTTGGGGGGTGTTTTGGGGTTTTCCCTCTAATGACATGTTTTCAATCCTATGTTTAGATATTCTAAAAATTGGACTGTGCTCTCTAACCAGGGGTCCCGTGACGATGTGGTTGGTTCCTACGAGTTACATTGGTCCCATGCGGGCCGTTTGGTGGGTGTTTTGGGGTTTTTCCCTCTAATAGCATGTTTTCAAGCGTTAGTGTAGATATTTTGAAAATTGGGCCGTGCTCTCGAATCGGGAGTCCCGAGACCATGTAGTTTTTTCCTATGAGTTACATTAGTCCCGTGTGAGGTGTGGGTGACGCTCACGGTGCCATTTGGGGGGTGTTTCGAGGTTTCTCCCTCTAACGGCATGTTTTCAAGCCTCTGTATAGATAGTCTGAAAATTTGGCCGCGCTCTCGAACTGGAGTCCCATGACCATGCGATCAGTTCCTACGAGTTACACTGGTACCGTGAGACATATTGGCATCGCTCAAGGGCCCGTTTAGGGTGTGTTTCGGTGTTTCTCCCTCTAACAACATATTTTCAAGCCTAAGTGTAGATATTATGAAAATTAGGCCGCGCTCCCGAACCGGGGGTACCATGACCATGCGGTCATTTCCTATGATTTACATTAGTGTGGTGCGAGGTGTTAGCACCGCTCACGGGGTCATTTGGGTGGTGCTTCGGAGTTACGACCTCTAACAACATATTTTCAAGCCTAAGTGTAAATATTCTAAATGTTGGGCCGTGCTCTATAACTAGGGGTCTCGTGAACACACGATCGGTTCCTGCGAGTTACATTGATCCCGTACGAGGTGTTGGCGCCGCTAACGGGGCCGTTTGGGGAGTGTTTCGGGGTTTCGCCCTCTAACGTCATGTTTTTAAGCCTAAGTCAGAAAATTGGACCATGCTCTCGAACTCGGGGTCCCATGGACAAGCAGTCGGTTCCTATGAGTTACATTGGTCCCGTGCGAGGTGTTGCGATTCTCCCGAGGCTATTTGACTGGTGTTTCGGTGTATCTCCCTCTAACAACCTATTTTTAATCCTAAGTGTAGATATTTTGAAAATTGGGCCGTCCTCTCAAACAGGGGGTCTCGTGACTAAGCGGTCGGTTACTACGAGTTACGTTGTCCGTTGTGAGGTGTTGGTGCTGCTCAGGGGGCCGTTTGGGGGGTGTTTCGGGGTTTTTCCCTCTAATGACATATTTTCAAGCCTAAGTGTAGGTATTCTGAAAATTTGGCCATGCATTTGAACCAGGGGTCCCATGACTACACGATCGGTTCCTATGAGTAACCTTGTTCACGTGTGAGGTGTTGGCGATGCTCTCAGGGCCGTTAGGGGGGTTTCGGGGTTTCGCCCTCTTATGGCATGTTTTCAAGCCTAAGTATAGATATTCTGAAAATTCGGTCGTGGTCTAAAATCGAAGGTCCCGTAAGGACGCAATCGATTCCTACGAGTTACATCGATCCCGTGTGAGGTCTTGGCAACGCTCATGTGGCCGTTTAGGGGGTGTTTCAGGGTTTCGTCCTTTAACGACATGTTTTCAAGCCTAAGTGTAGATATTTTGAAAGTTTGGCCACACTCTCAAACAGGGTCTCCCGTGATAATGTGGTTAGTTCCTACCAGTTACATTGGTCCCGTTCGAGGTGTTAGCGCCCCTCATAGGTCCGTTTGTAGTGTGTTTTGGGGTTTTTCCCTCTTATGCCATGTTTTCAAGACTAAGTGCAGATATTATGATATTGTCTTTTACTCTTGAATCGGGGGTACCGTGACCATGCGTTCGGTTCCTATGAGTAACATTGGTCCCGTGTGAGGTGTTGGCACTGTTCACGATGTCATTTGGGTGGTGTTTTGGGATTTTTCCCTCTAATGACATGGTTAGAAGTCTAAGTGTAAATATTCAATAACTTGAGTTGTGCTCTCGAACCGAGGGTCCCGTGATGACACGGTCGATTCCTATGAGCTACTTTGGTCCTGTGCGAGGTGTTAGCGATGCTTAGAGGGCCGTTTGGGAAGTGTTTCAGGGTTTCACCCTCAAACGACATGTTTTCAAGCCTAAGTGTAGATATTCAAAAAATTGGCCCCTGCTCTTGAATCGGGGGTCCTGTGACCATGCGGTCGGTTCTTACGAATTACATTGGTCTCGTGTGAGGTGTTGGCGTCGCTCATGGGGCCAGGGTTTCGCTCTCTAGCGGCATGTTTTCATGCCTAAGTATAGATATTTTGAAAATTCGGCCGCTCTCTTGAACAGGGGGCCCGTGATGATGCGATTAGTTACTATGAGTTACATTGGTCATGTGCGAGGTGTTTGCGCCGCTCAAAGGGCCATTTGTGGGGTGTTTTGGGATTTCTTCCTCTTACGGCATGCTTTCAAGCGTAAGTGTAGATATTATAAAAATTGGGCCGTGCTATCGAATCCGGGGTCCCATGACAAATCGATCGATTCTTACGAGTTACATTAGTTCCGTGCGAGGTGTTAGCACCGCTCATAGAGCCATTTGGGGGAGGGGGGGGGGGGGGGTGTTTCGGGGTTTCACCCTCAAAATGCATGTTTTCAAGCATAAGTATAGATAGTTTGAAAATTCAACCACGCTCTCGAACAGGGGTTCAATGATGATGCGGTTAGTTCCTACGAGCTACATTGGTTCCGTGCGAGGTGTTAGTTCCTCTCATAGAGCCATTTGGGGGGTGTTTTGGGGGTTTCGCCCTCAAAATGCATGTTTTCAAGCCTAAGTATAAATATTTTGAAAATTCAGTCGCGCTCTCGAACAGGGGGTCCCATGATGATGCGATTAATTCCTATGAGTTACATTGGTCCCATGTGAGGTGTTGGCACCACTCACGGGGGTGTTTATGGGGTGTTTCGGTATTTCTCCCTCTTATGACTTGTTTTTAAGCCTAAGTGTAGATATTTTGATATTTGGAACGTGCTCTTGAAATGGTGGTCCCGGTACCACGTGGTGAGTTCCTACGAGTAACATTTGTCCCATGCGAGGTGTTACTGCTGCTCACGGAGCTGTTTGGGGGGGGGGGGGGTGCATCGGGGTTATGCTTTTTAATGGCATGTTTTCAAGCCTAAGTGCAGGTATTTTGAGAATTGGGTGGTTCTCTCGAATCGGGGGTCGCGTAACCATGCGGTCATTTCCTATGGGTTACATTGGTCTTGTACGAGGTGTTAGGGAAACTCACGGGGTCATTTGGGGGATGCTTCGGGATTTCGCCCTCTAAGGACATGTTTTCACTCCTAAATGTAGATGTTCTGAAATTTGGTCATGCTCTCGAATCGAAGGTCCCATGACCATGCGATCGGTTCCTAGGAGTTACATTGGTCATGTGCGAGGTGTTGGCGCCACTCACGGGGCCGTTTGGGGGGTGTTTCAGGGTTTCACCCTCTAACTGAATGTGTTCAAGCCTAAGTTTAAATATTCAAAAAATTGGCCGTGCTATCGAACTGGGGTCCCGTGACCACGCGGTCGATTCCTACGAGTTACATTGATCTCGTTCGAGGTGTTGGAGATTCTCTCAGGGACGTTTGTGGGGTGTTTTGGGGTTTCATCCTCTAATAACATGTTTTCAAGACTAAGTGTAGTTATTCTAAAAATTAGGCTATGCTCCCAAATCGGGGGTCCTGTGAGCACTCGATCGGTTCCTACGAGTTAAATTGGTCCCTTACGAGGTGTTAGAGATGCTCTCGGGACCGTTTTGTGGTTATTTCGGGGTTTTACCCTCTAACGGGTCATTTTCAAGCCAAAGTGTAGATATTATGAAACTTGGGCCGCGCTCTCAATTTAGGGGGGGGACCTTGACCAGGAATTCAGTTAGTACTAGTTACATTGGTCCCGTACGAGGTGTTGGCGATGCTCTCGTTGCCATTTTGGGGGCCTTTCGGGGTTTCTCCCTCTAACGGAATGTTTTGAAGCCTAAGTGTAGATATTCAAAAAATTGAGTCATGCTCTCTAATCGGGGGTCTATGTTATCACGTGGTCTGTTCCTACGAGTTACATTAATTCCTTTTAACGTGTTAACGACTCTCTCAGGCCGTTTGGGTTGTGTTTCGGGGTTTCACCCTCTAACGACATGATTTCAAGCCTGAGTGTAGATATCCTCAAAATTGGGTCGTGCTCTCGAACTGGGGGTCCCATGATCATGCAGTCGGTTCCTACAAGTTATATATTGTCCCGTGCGAGGTGTTGTGACTATCTCAGGGCCGTTTAGGTGGTGTTTCGGGGTTTCTCCCTCTAACGACATGTTTTCAAGCCTAACTGTAGATATCCTCAAAATTGGTCCATGCTCTCAAATTGGGGGTCCTGTGATCACGCAGTCGGTTCCTATGAGTTATGTTGGTCCCGTACGAGGTATTTGCGATGCTCTCAAGGACGTTTGGGGGGTGTTTCGTGGTTTCACCCTCTAACGACATGTTTCAAGCGTAAGTGTAGATATCTTGAAAATTGGGTTGTGCTCTCAAACCGGGGATGTCGTGACCATGCGGTCGGTTCCTATGAGTTACATTGGTTCCATGTGAGCTGTTGGAGATTCTCTCGGGGAGGTTTGGGTGGTGTTTTAGGGTTTCACCCTCTAAGAACATGTTTTCAAGCTTAAGTGTAGATATTGGATAAATTGGTCCATGTCGTCGAAACGGGGGTCTCGTGACTAGCGGTCAGTTCTTACGAGTTACGTTGGTCCTGTACCGGGTGTTACACCACCCACAGGGTCATTTTGGAGGTGCTTCAGAGTTTTGCCCTTTAACGATATGTTTTTACTCTTAACTATAGATATTTTGAAAATTAGGCCGTACTCTCGAACTAGGGGTCCCGTGATGATGCAATCGACTCCTACGAGTTTCATTGGTCCCATGCAAGGTGTTGGCAATGCTCTTGTGGCCGTTTGGGTGGTGTTTAATGACATGTTTTAAAGCCTAAGTGTAGATATTTTGAAAATTGGGCCATGCTCTCGAACCAGGGGTACCGTGACCACACGGTAGTTTCCTACGAGTAACATTGGTCTCGTGCGAGGTGTTGGCAGTGCTCACAGGGCCATTTAGTGGGGTGCTTTGGGGTTACGCCCTCTAATGACATATTTTAAGCCTAAGTTTAGATATGCTAAAATTTGGCTATGCTCTCGAATCGGGGTTTCGTGACCACGCGGTCGGTTCCTATGAGTTGCATTGGTCCCATACGAGGTGTTGGCATCGCTCACGGGGCCATTTGGGGGGTATTTTGGGGTTTCGACCTCTAACAACATGTTTTCAAGCCTAAGTTGAGATATTCTAAAACTTGGGACAGACTCTCTAAATGGGGGTCCCGTGACCACGCGATCGGTTCCTACGAGTTACATTGGTCCCGTGGGAGGGGTTGGCGCTGCTCACGGGGCCGTTTGGGGGGTGTTTCTGGGTTTCACCCTCTAACTGAATGTTTTCAAGCCTATGTGTACATATTTAGAAAATTGGGTTGTGCTATCAAATTGGGGCTCCTGTGATGATACGATCGGTTCCTACAAGTTACATTGGTTCCTAATGAGGTGTTGGCAATACTCATGGTGCCATTTGGGGAGTGTTTCAGGGGTACTCCCTCTAGCAGTATGTTTTCAAGCCTAAGCATAAATATTCTAAAAATTTAGTCGAGCTATCGAACTGGGGTCTTGTGACCATGCGATCGGTTTCTACGAGTTACATTAGTCTCGTGCGACATGTTGGCACTGCTCATGGGGCCGTGTGGGGGGTGTTTCGGGGTTTTTCCCTTTAATAACATTTTTTCATGCCTAAGTATAGATATTATGAAAATTGGGTCGTGCTTTCGAAATGGAGGTCCCGAGACCATGCGGTTATTTCCTATGAGTTACATTGGACCCGGGGCGAGGTGTTAGCGCCAGTCACGAGTCCATTTGGGGGGTGGTTCAGAGTTTCCTATAAGTGTAGATATTTTAAAAATTAGGCTGTGCTCTCGAATTGGGGGTCACTTAACTGCGCAGTCTGTTCGTACGAGTTACATTGGACTCCTGCAAGGCGTTAGCGACGCTCTCGAGGCCGTTTGTGTGTGTGTGTGTGTGTGTATGTTTTGGAGTTCCCCCTCAATGGCTTCTTTTCAAGCTTAAGTGTAGATATTCTGTAAATTGGTTCATGCTCTAGAAATGTGGGTCCCGTGACCATGCGGTTGGTTACTATGAGTTTCATTAGTCCTTTGTGAGGTGTTGACGATGCTCTCGGGGCCATTTGGGGGGTGTTTTGGGACTTCGCCCTCTAACAACATGTTTTCAAGTCTAAATGTAGATATTCTGAAAATTGGGCCATACTCTCTAATCGGGGGTCCCGTGACCCTGTAGTCGGTTCCTACGAATTACATTGGACCCGTGCGAGGTATTAGCGACACTCTCAGGGCTGTTTGGGTGTTGTTTCTGGATTTCACCATCTAACGGCATGTTTTCAAGCCTAAGTATATATATTTTAAAAAGTTGGCGACTCTCTCGGGGACTTTTGGATGGTGTTTTGGGGTTTCACCCTCTAACGGCATGTTTTCAAGCCTAAGTGTAGATACGCTGAAAATTGGGCTGCGCTCTCAAACTAGGGGTCCCATAACCAAGAAGTCGGTTCCTAGGAGTTGCATTAGTCTCGTGCGAGGTGTTGGCGATTCTCTCGGGGCCGTTTGGGGGGTGTATCGGGGATCGACATGCTTTTAAGACTATGTGTTGACATTTTAAATTTTTTCCTTGCCCTCAAACCGGGGGTCTCATGATTAAGATGTCGATTCCTACGAGTTACATTGGTCCCGTTAGAGGTGTTTCTTCGCTCACTGGGCCGTTTGGGGGGTGCTTCACAATTTCACCTTCTAACGGCATGTTTTCACTACTAAGTTTGGATATTCTAAAATTGGGTCGTACTCTCAAATCGGGGGTTCCATGACCACATGGTCGATTCCTACGAATTACATTGGTCCCGGGCAAGGTGTTGACGCCGCTTATTGGGCCGTTTGGGAGGTGTTTCGGGGTTTCACCCTCTTACGGCATGTTTTCAAGCCTAAGTGTAGATATTCTAAAATTTGGGTCGAGCTCTTAAATTGGGGGACCCATGATGATGCAATTGATTCCTACGAGTTTCATTGGTCCCGTGCGAGGTGTTGGGAACGCTCACGTGGCTGTTTGGAGTGTGTTTTGTGGTTTCTCCCTCTAATGACATGTTTTCAAACCTAAGTGTATATATTCTTAAAATTGGGCTATGCTCTTGAACCGAGCGTCCCGTGATACTGCGGTCATTTCCTATGAGTAACATTGGTCCTGTGCGAGGTTTTGACACCGCTCACGGGGATGTTTGGGTGGTGCTTTGGGGTTACACCCTCTAACGACATGTTTTCAAACCTAAGTGTAGATATTATGAAAATTGGACCATTCTCTCGAATCGGGATCCTCTCACCACCCGATCGGTTTCTATGAGTTACATTGGTCCCGTACGAGGTGTTGGCGCTGCGCACAGGGCCGTTTATGGGGTGTTTCGGGGTTTTTCCCTCTAGAGGCATGTTTTCAAGACTAAGCTAAGATATTCTAAAGATTGGGTCGTGCTCTTGAACTGGGGGTCTCGTAACAACATGGTCAGTTCCTACGAGTTACATTGGTCCCGTGCGAGGTGTCGACGATGCTCTCGGGGCCATTTTTTTTTTTGGGGGGGGGGTTCGGGTTTCTCCCTTTAATGATATGTTTTCAAACCTAAGTGTAGATGTTTCAAAAATTAGACCGTGATTTTGAGCCGGGGGTCCCATGACCAACCGACCGATTCCTACGAGTTACATTGGTCCCGTGCGCAGTGTTGGCGCCACTCACGGGGCCGTTTAGGGGGAGTGTTATGGGTCTTCACCCTCTAACAACATATTTTCAGGCCTAAGTGTAGATATTTTGAAAACTGGTTCTTGCTATTGAATCAGGGTGTGCAGACGATTCCTACGAGTTACATTGGTCCCGTACGAGGTGTCGACGACACTTTAGGGGCCGTTTGGGTGGTGTTTTGGGGTTTTGTTCTCTAATGGAATGTTTTCAATCCTAAGTGTAGATATTCTAAAAATTTATCCAGGCTCTAGAATCGGGGTCCCGTGACCACGTGGTTGGTTACTACGAGTTACATTGGTCCCATGCATGTTGGTGCCTCTCTCAAGTCCGTTTGGGGAGTGTTTTGAGGTTTCGCCCTCTAATGGCATGTAGTCATGCCTAAGTGTAGATATTATGAAAATTAGGTCGTGATCTCTAAACGGGGACCCCGAGACCATGCGCTTGTTTCGTATGAGTTACAATGGTCCCTTGCGAGGTGTTAGCCCTGCTCATAGGGCAGTTTGGGGGGTGCTTAAGAGTTTTGACCTCTAACGGCATGTTTTTAAGCCTAAGTGTAGATATTCTAAAGTTTGGTACGTGCTCTCGAACCGAGGCTCCCTTGACCACTCGATCGGTTCGTACGAGTTACATTGGTCTCGTACGAGGTGTTGGTGATGCTCTCGAGGATGTTTGGGGCGGTGTTTCAGGGTTTTTCCCTCTAATGGCTTATTTTCAAGCCTAATCGTATATATTCTAAAAATTGGGCCGTGCTCTCGAACTGGGGGTCCTGTGACCATGCAGTCAGTTACTACGAGTTGCATTAGTCCTATGCGAGGTGTTCACGCCACTCTCGGCACTGTTTGGGGGGGGTATTTCGGGGTTTCTCCCTCTAACGACATGTTTTTAAGCTTAAGGGTAGATATTTTGGAAATTGTGTCATGCTCTCTAACTGGGGTCCCATGACTATGCGGTCGGTTCCTACGAGTTATATTGGTCCCGTGCGAGGTGTTGGCGATGCTCTCGGGGCCGTTTGGGTGGTGTTTTGGGGTTTCACCCTCTAACGACATGTTTGCAAGCCTAAGTGTAGATATTCTAAAAATTGGGCCGCGCTCTCGAATCGGGGGTCCCGTGACCAAGCGGTCAGTTTCTACGAGTTACATTTGTCACGTGCGAGGTGTTGTCGACCCTCTTGGGGCCATTTGGGGGTTATTTTGAGTTTTCACCCTCTGACGACATGTTTTCAAGCCTAAGTGTAGATATTCTAAAAATCGGTGCTTGCCCTCGAATCAGGGGTCTCGTGACTAACCGCTCGATTTGTACAAGTTACATTGGTCCTGTACGAGGTGTTGCTCCGCTCACAAGGCCGTTTGGGTAGAGTTTCATGGTTTCACCCTCTAACGACATGTTTTCAAGACTAAGTAGATATTCTAAAAAATTGCACTATGCTATTAAACTGGGCGTCCCATGACAACGCGGTCATTTCTTACGGGTAACATTGATCCCATGCGAGTTGTTGGCTTCGCTCATGGGGTTGTTTGGTGGTGCTTCGGGGTTTCACCCTCTAACGACATATTTTCAAGCCTAAGAGTAGTTATTTTAAAAATTGGGCCGTTATCTCAAATCGGGGTCCCGTGACCACTCGTTCGGTTCCTATGAGTTACATTGGTCCCGTACGAGGTACTAGCACCGCTCACAGGGCCGTTTGGGGGGTGTTTTGGGGGTTTTCCCTCTAACGGCATGTTTTCAAGCCGAAGTGTGGATATTTTGAAAATTAGGCTGTGACCTTAAATCGGGGGTCCCGTGACCACGCGGTCGATTCCTACGAGTTACATTAGTCCCTTGCAAGGTGTCGACGATGCTCTCAGGGCCGTTTGGGTGGTGTTTCGGGGTTTTTCCCTTTAACGACATGTTTTCAATCCTCAATGTAGATATTCTAAAAATTGGGTTGTGCTCTCGATCCGGGGGTTCCGTGACCACCCGGTCAGTTCTTACGAGTTACATTGGTCCTGTGCGAGATGTTGGCGCCGCTCACGGGTCCGTTTGGGGATTGTTTCGGGGTTTCGCCCTCTTACAACATTTTTTCAAGCCTACGTGTAGATATTCCAAAAATTAGATTGCGTTATGGAACCGGGGGTCCCGTGACCAAGCGATCGATTTCTATGAGTTACGTTGGTCCCGTGTGAGGTGTTAGCACCGTTCACGGGGACATTTGGGGGGTGTTTCAGGGTTTTCTCCTATAAGTGCATGTTTTCAAGCCTAAGTGTATATATTCTAAAAATTTGGCTATGATCTTGAATCGGGGGTCCCGTGACGATGCGTTTGGTTCCTACAAGTTACATTGGTCCCGTGCGATGTGTTGGCGATGATCACGGGGTAACTTGAGGGGGGGGGGGGGTTAGGGTTTTCCCCCTCTAACGACATGTTTTCAAGACCAAGTGTAGGTATTATTAAACATTAGTTATGTTTTCGAACCAGGGTCCAGTGACCACGCGGTCGATTCCTACTAGTTACATTAGTCCCCGTGCGAAGTGTTGGCACCGCTCACAGGTACGTTTGGAGGGTGTTTCGGGGTCCCACTCTAACTGCATTATTTCAAGGCCAACTGTAAAACTTCTTAAAATTGGGTTGTGATCTTGAACCGGGGTAACGTGATAACGCATTTGGTTCCTACGAGTTAGATTGGTCCCGTGCGAGGTGTTGGGGACGCTCACAGGGCAATTTGGGGGGTGTTTCAGGGTTTTCCCTCTAATGGCATGTTTTCAAGCCTAAGTGTAGGTATTCTAAAACTTTGAAACTGCTCTCAAACCGGGGTCCTGTGACTAAGCGATCGGTTCCTACGAGTTACTTTGATCCCGAGCGAGGGGTTGGCACCGGTCACGGGGCCATTTTGTGGGTGTTTCGGAGTTTCTCCCTCTAACAACATGTTTTCTAGCCTATGTTGAGATATTCTGAAACTTGGGTCGTGCTATTGAACAGGGGGTCCCGTGGCCACCCGGTCTCTTCCTACAAGTTTTATTGGTCTCCTGTGAGGTGTTGGAGATCCTCACGAGGCCGTTTGGGGGGCATCTCGGGGTTACGCCCTCTAACAGCATGTTTTCAAGCCTAAGCGTACATATGTTAAAAATTGGGCCGTGATCTCGAACTGGGGGCTCGTAACGATGTGGTCGATTCCTATGTGTTAATAGGTCCCGTTTGAGGTGTTGGTAATGCTCACGAGACCTTTTGGGGGGGGGGGGTGTTTTTGTGTTTCTCCCTCTGATTATATGTTTTCAAGCCTAAGTGTAGATATTCTGAAAATTGGGCCATGCTCTCGAACTGGGGGTCCCGTGACCTATCGATCAGTTCCTATGATTTACATTAGTCCCGTGCGAGGTGTTGGCACCACTCACGAGGCCATTTGATGGGTGTTTTGGGGTTTCTCCCTCTAACGACATGTTTTCAAGCCTAAGTTGAGATATTCTAAAACTTGGGCCTTACTCTCGTATCGGGGACCTCGTGACCATGCGATCTGTTCCTAAAAGTTTTATTGGTCCCATGTGAGGTGTTGTCGACGCTCTTGGGGATATTTTTCTGGTGTTTTAGGGTTTCGCCCTCTAACAACATGTTTTCAAGCCAAGTGTAATTATTCTAAATTTTGGGTTGTGCTCTCGAATCGGGTTTCCCGTGACCACGTGATCGGTTCCCACAAGTTACATTGCACCTGTGCGAGGTGTTGGCGCGGCTTAACAGCCCGTTTAGGGGGTGTTTTGAAATGCTTTCTCATAAGAGCTATTTCATTGTCAAGGTTTTCCAAATCCTAGTTTTCAAGATAGTCAGTGTCAAAGTCTATAGAGTTCAATTTAGGCGCCGATAATTTAGATAAAAACACAACATTTGAACTAGAGGCTTTATTAGTCTGTTTAGTCAATTGCTTTTTAAAGTCTAGTTCCAATTCACTAGTCCTAAGTTTAATGCTAAGTAATTCAGGAGTAATATTAGGGTTATTCATTTCCTCAATAACATATCTCTTGTTGCCAAATTTAAATGGCAATGACCTAAGAATCTTTGACACAATTTCTTTTCTACTACAGGTTATACCATTTTCATGAAGTTTTATAAATATATCAGTTAACCTTATGTAGAAATCGTCAAAAGATTCATTGTCATTCATAATCAAGGTGTTATATTGCTGAATAATCATTTGGGATTTTCCAGCTTTGACACGTTCATCACCCTCATGAGCAATGACTAAAGTGTCCGATGCCTCTTTAGAAGTAGAACATATGGATATTCTTTTGAATTCATGTTCGTTAATGGACATAAAGATGGCATTCTTTCCTTTATTATTATCAAGAGATAGTTTTTTTCTCTTCCTTAGTAAATTCACTAAGAAGTTTCTTAATCCTTGTTGGATCAGTGGCATAGGTAGGTTTAGTAGGATGTTCAAACCCTATTTCAATCATTTCTCAGACTTCATCACCCAGGGTTCCTTGAATGAAAGTGTTCATTCGCACTTTTCAGTACGAAAAATTGTTTCCATCAAAGAGTGGTGGTCTGGATATGTTACCTAACTTCTCAAATTTTTCTTCCATATTCAGAAATTTTCAGAAAGAAGTTTCGAAAATAATTTCTCAAGTTTTAGGATCACAAAAGGTGTTCCAGCTCTGATACCAGTTGAAGACAGGCTTTAATATTAAAAGCTTTGTTTACAAGGTTGATAATAAAATGTTATGGTTGAGTAAACTTTGAATAAACTTTTTGGGCAAAACTCTTTTCGAAAAAAACAAGATGTGTTATAAAAGCTTTTCTGAATATGTGGATTAAATTTGATAGTTGATTACCTCACTTTTTAATTTTTAATAAACATCTACTAAACTTACCATGCAGTCATAATCACAACAACAATTAAGAACATTCAAAGAAATAGACTCATGAATTTTTAATGTGGTAAAACCCTTAATCAAGGGAAACATCCACGGTGCCCTCTACTAGGCACAAAACAAAAATCCACTAGAATAAAAATCAAGTTACAACACTTAAGCAAACCACAAAGATCCTAACCTAAGTTCAAAATATACCTACACGAGATCCTCCACTCCAAAGGTATTCTGAATTTGAACTTGATCTTTTCTTGCTGCTTCTTTGTCTTTTCCTTAATCTCCTTCTCTTTGAATTCTGATTCCAATAACTCTTTCAGTATCCAAGATTCTGAGGCAGAACCACAGTGTCTAAGTGTTCGTGTGAGATAGTGTTTGTGATGTGCTACTACATGCAAACATGTTACTCACCCTCTCAAGATTTATACAAACTTCCCTAAAAAATTACAACAGTTCTAAAATAAAAGTTATTTATGAATCTTGATTTTTCAAGCCAAGACTTCTTGATCTTTTATTTAACCACAGATCTCAAGGATACCTTGCTCAGAAGACAGTTCAAGGTCTTAAGAATTTTTTGGGTTTTGAAAATATTTTTGAAACTGTAAACCTCCAATTAAGATACAACTAGACTAGAAGTCTACTTTATTAAAACGTATTCAGACTTAACATGCAAAGACTGATTCAATAATTTTTGACATAAAACTTCTTTTTCAGATTTGTACACCTAAAAATGGTAATACGAGTTCTTTGTGTTCCTTCTTATATTTGTACACTCGGTATTTCATAAAATATGAAATAAAAACTAGAAACACATAACTCTCTAGATCTGAAAAATATTTTGAAACTAAAAGTTTTTATTTCAAAAACTCATTGAAACAGAATAGATCTAAAATGCCAGATCTAAAAAGAGAAATAGAAAAATCGTGTGATGTTCTCATTTAAAAAACCCAGTTTCAATAATGAAACTTAAGTCTTTCTTAGAGATGAGTTCTGAGAAAATCAATGATATGAAGAGGTATTCAAAATGAAAACACAACACCAAGAACACAGAAACCCTAAATGGATCTAACTCTTAGAAAATGGGTTTTCTGGTGTTTGGAACTATTTAGTTTTTGGTGTTTGGTTTGGGATACAAACTCAGAGGGTTGAACTACGAAGAAAAATTAGGGTTTCTTCTTCTAATCTCTCTGTTATTCTTTTCCTCTCTTTATCCTTTCTCTCTTCTCTCTACTCTCTTTTTTTCTCTCTCATAAACAACGAAATGGAAAAAGTCTCAAAATGCTGAGGCTTAGGACCTTTTTATACTAAACGTAGAAGGATCGAGAACATCAACCTCAATCGAATGGCTGGGATTGAGTCTTGAGAGATTGAATTTAATCAAACGGTTTAACAAAAGCAGTGGGTTAAACATATACTAATTGGCTTAAACTAGGTTCACAAGGATTGAGTTAAAACGCATGTTGTACGTTGATTAAGACGATCCAAGGTTTGAGGTTGTGTACACATTATGTGTCTATCAGAAAACACAAATCCAATTGATATGCAACCAACACATGTACGCACCAGATGTAAACAAAAATGCGTGTTGAAACTAATTGCACAACTCACCTCCAATTCTCTAGTTCTTTTGGATTCTACCCAGGCAAACAATCAGCATAGAAAACAAGTTTCTGAAATTCAAATTATACCCACAACACTTTGAAAACTATATTTTAATTAATTCAAAAATCATCTGAAAATTATTTAAAATTATATAAAATGATTTGTATTGAATTAGATTGATTTTAAAAAGATTTGAAGTGTTTTAAAACCATTAAAACAAATAGGTGATATGTATGGTGAAGTGAAAGTGTCCTATTTGTGGTTTTAGGGTTAAAATTAACTTCCCTTTGAAGGATCTCTTGGACTGGATTTCTTGATGGAGCTTGTACCCTTGAGGATATGGAGTTCTTAAGGAAATATAATCTATTTTGTCTAGATATCCAAACTAGTTTGAACTCCTATATATGCTGACTCAAGTAAGTAAATATATAGTGTGTTCTCAATCTTTCCCTTTGGATATTAGAGACAAAATTCCCTTGAGTATTGAGAACTCTTGGGTCAAAAATAAAAGAAATCCTATTTGTCCTATACAAAAAGTCTAACTACCCTTTCTCATCCTAGAACCGAAAATAAGGAAAAAAAATAGATCACTCAACTATATACAAATGAATACCCTAAAAGCATAAACAAAGGATCTGAAATGCCGGTAACAAGATAAACACTAAATGGGCATATTGGTTGAGTTAGAATAGGAAATGGATAGAAAAATCTCTAAGCAATACTCAAGTTCTTCTCCCCCAATTTTTCTCAAATATACAAGGGGTATAAACCACAAAAAATAGAGATTAACTGAGAGTGATCATGCCTATAGCAGTTCACAAATAGTCAAAACGAATGTTATCTAACAGTTTTGTAAAGAGATCTGCGAGGTATTTTTGAGTGTTCAAATATTCAATAATGAGATCTTTAGATTCGACAAGGTCACGGATAAAATGATGTCTAATCTTAATATGCTTAGTTCATGAGTGCAGTATATGATTTTTGGAAATGTTAATTGCACTCTGATTATCACAAAACGACCATAATCACTAAGAATTTTTCTAATCCATAGTAATTGAGCACAACAACTACCATCTTCTATATATTCAGATTCGATGCTAGACAATGAAATGCAATTCTGTTTCTTACACGAACAACCTACGAGATTATTTCCTACGTAGTAGCAAGCACCAGAAGTGATCTTACTATCATTAGAGCAACTGGCACAATCAGCATCGGTGTATCCTATAATAAAACTGGTAGTATCTTTTGTGTACCAAATACCAAATTTTAGAGTACCCTTAATATATTTAATAATCCTTTTTACACTTAGTAAGTGAGATTCTTTAGGGTTACTTTGATATCTAGGACAGATACACACAGCAAAGGATAAGTCGGGTCAAGACGTGGTAAGATATAGTAAGCTCCCTATCATACTTCTATAAAGAGTGGGATCTATACTTTTTCCAATATCCTCCTTGGAAAGATTCGTTGAAGTACTCATGGGGGTTCTAGAAATTTTAGCATTTTCTAAGCCGAATTTTTAACTAAATCTGTAGCGTATTTGGATTGAGAAATAAAAAGACCATCACTGCATTGTTTTACTTGTAAACCCAAAAAATATTGTATTTCAACCATTAAAGACATCTGAAATTAGGTATGCATGCTATCAGAAAAATTCTCTACTTGTTTAGGACAGGTGGAACTGAAAATAATATCATCCCCATATACTTGCGCGATTAAGACATGTTGATTTTCCTTTCTAATAAACAATGTTTAATCTTTTCCTCCACAGACAAAATTTTAAGACACTAAGACGGTAGACAGTCTCTCATACGAAGCTCTAGGAGCTTGTTTCAAACTGTATAAGGCTTTCTTAAGCTTAAAGACGTGGTGTGGGTGTACAGGATCAACAAATCCTCTGGGCTGTTCTACGTAAACTTCTTCAGACAAAATTCCATTTAAAAAAGTGGATTTAACATCCATTTGGAATAATTTGACTTGCATATGACAAGAAATTACAAGGAGAAGACGAACTGATTCTAGACGAGTAACAGGTGCAAAAGTTTTGTCGAATTCAATTCCCTCAATCTGGGAGTATCCTTATGTAACCAACCTAGCTTATTTCTAATGACCTCCCCATTCTCATCAGTTTTATTTTTAAAAATCCATCTTGTGCCAATAACCTTCGAATCTTTTGGTCTAGGAACCAGATTCCAAACATCGTGACTCTTAGATTGGAGTATCTCTTCTTGCATATAATTTATCCAAAATGAGTTATCAAGGGCATCATTAACACTTTTAGGTTCCTCAAGAGAAACAAAACAAGAAAATTGTGCCACTTGTCAAAGTTGGTATCTAGTACTAATTGTTTCCGAAGGATTATCAACAATAGTTTCAGTGGGATGATCTTTAGAAACCCAAGTGGGTACAGAGGGATTCTCCGGTGGCAGTGAATCAATATAATCTTGAGGATCAGGGGATAAAATGGGTTCGTCCTCATCAAATGTTAGTGGTTGACTGTCACTACTCCTAACACTTGTGTTATCTACAATTACATTAATTGATTCCATAATAGTTTTAGTTCTATAGTTAAACACACGCAAAGCCCTACTATTTTGGGAATAGCCAAGAAAAATTCTCTTTTCTCCTCGGGTATCAAATTTTGAAAGATGATCTCTATCTTTGCAGACATAGCAGATACTATCGAAGGTTTTAAAATATTTTAAGTTTGGCTTTTTGTGGAACCATAACTCGTAATATGTTTCTTTGGAATTTTTCTGAGGTAGATACGATTAATAATGTGACACACAGTTGGGACAGCTTCTACCCAAAAATATCTTGTGAGATTATTAGCATGTAACATAACCCTAGCCATTTCTTATAAAGTCCTGTTCTTACATTCAGCTATACCGTTTTTCTGCGGGATTTTGGGAGCGCTAAACTCATGTTTATAACCATTAGCTACACAATACTAAAAAATTCAGAGTCCTTGAACTCTCCACCTCTATCACTCCTAATTCGACACACTTGGGTATCATTCTCATTCTCAATTTTAATAGGATTCTTGAGAATTCATTGAAGGTGTCTTATTTTTGTTTCATACAAGCTACCCATGTATATCTCGTATAGTCTTCCACTATAAGTAGGATGTAAGATTTTCCACGGAAACTAACAGTTCTTGAAGGACCCATGAGGTCCATGTGGATAAGTTTTAGAGGCTTAGTGGTCAGGACATCTTCAACTTTCTTGTGTGAGGATTTACTTATTTTGCCTTCCTGACGAGATCCACATACATGAGTAAAGGAATTTTTAATTTTTGGCAAACCTCTAACTATCTCTTGGGAACTCAATCTTCTAAGGTTATAATAATTTGTGTGTCCCAATCTATTGTGCCATAGATCAGAATCCTCTAATTTGGCAACATTACAAGATTCAGAATTTGGAATTACTGTGTAACAGTTTTTCGAGGTTCTGTTTCCTGTTAAGATAAAATTACCTTTTTCATCAATAATTTTGCAACCCGTTTTAGAAAAGGTAACTGAGTGATTGGAATTACAAAATTGTGATATACTTAAGAGATTGGCTTTAAGGCCTTTAACTAATAGAACATCATTCATTTCAGGAAGCCCTTGCTCACTCAATGTTCCTTTACCTATGATCTGAGTGGAAACACCATCTCCAAATATGACACTTCCTCCAAGGAAGTCTGTATTGTTTTTCAATTTTGTTTCATCCCCGGTCATATGTTTAGAACATCCAGAGTCTAAATACCATCCAGTTGAAGTGATTTGTGTCCTTAAAGCAGAAATGACAATGTTGCAATTGAGCTGGGGTAGTAAATCATCTTTTCTAATCCAAATAGTCCTGGTTTTAAAATTATTGTGGATTTTGACTTAGAAAAGGTTTGAGGGGTCATTCTAAATGATTTTTTCTTAGTCTTGGACCCTCCCTTTTTCTTTTTAGAGTTAGAGTTGTTTGTGGTCTGTCTAGGAAGTACATAAGTATTTCAGGATTTCCTAGAATAGTTAAAGTTCTGGTAGGTAGGAGTGTATGTCCTTTTCTAGAAACACTCATCTAGAGTATGTCCAAAAATATCACAGTAGGAACAATACTGATGGGTATAGGACTTGACTTTCTTACAAAAGTCTTTGAAGATTGGCTTGGATCTATTGGGTACAGTTGTCTAGTCATCATTAGAATTAGGTTTTTGTCTTTGGTCTTTGGAAGAAGGAAAAACATATTTGGTTTGACTGTTTGGTTTTAACTATTGATTGTACTGATTATATGTTGATTGAGAGACATTGAGACTAGGTTCACCTTCTTGAAAATTTTGAGAAGTTTGGCCTTGTTTTATAAAAGCATCATTTTCTAGAGAAACTTTGGTCTTACCTCTGTGCACTATTTCTCCAAAACCTAGGCCAAACTTATCTTTAGAGTCAAATTTGCTTCCAGTAATAATTTTTTCATAAGTCTTGGTTTGTGTTTCAAAGTGTTGACATTTTTAAAATACATTTTAAACCTTTTTCTTTAATTCTTCTAGTTCAATAAGGGTTGCCTTGTATTTTTGTTCAAATTCATGGGACTTTTGAATCAAGGAATTTATTCTCAAGTTGTAATTCTCAATCTCAGTCTCGTGAGCAACACATTGGGCAGTATAATCTTCAGTTTTTTTCCTAATGGTCTGGTTAAGTAAATTGATACGCTCACTTAAGGTTTTTATTATCTTTTCTAGGAAATCACTCTTCTTAATCGTTTTAGTGTATATTTCATGTAACTCTGGCAGATCATCATCAGACTCACTATGTGCATCGTGTGAATTGTCCCCTATGTTTTTGATAGGTTCTTTACTCACGCACACATTTAATTCGTCATCAACATTCTCAGTTTGAATCACACACAATCTTTCAGCAGTAATATGAATATAATTATCAGCATGATTACTAACAGCATCAACCGGCATATCAAGTTCATGAGCAGTCAAGCATGCATCATCATTATATATTATCTTAGCAAAGAAAGAGATGCAATACTCATTCATTTGGGTTGACTCAGTTTCATCCTCATCAGAATCACTAGAGTCGTCCCGTGTCTTACAAATATTGGCCTTGTTGTTGTTAAAACTAGTAGGACATTTACTAGCATAGTGACCAAATTTAGGTCTGTTGGGGTTATAGTTCCTCCTATTGTCATAAGTGGATTTGGTATTGTCTCTGTCATGAGGTCTTTGAGATTGATTACCTTGATAATTTGATTTGCCTTATTTAGAGGCTACAGTATTTTTGAATTTCAAAAATATTTTTGAAATGCTTACTCATAAGAACTATTTCATTGTCAAGGTTTTCCAAATCACAGTTTTCAAGGCAGTCAGTGTCAAAGTCTATAGAGTTCAATTTAGAACTGGTAATTTAGATGAAAACAAAAAATTTGAACTAGAGGCTTTATTAGTGTGTCTAGTCAATTGCTTTTTAAAGTCTAGTTCCAATTCAACAATCCTAAGTTTACTGCTAAGTTATTCAGGAGTCATATTAGGGTCATTCATTTCCTCAATAGCATATCCCTTGTCATCAAATTTAGATGGCAATGACCTAAGAATCTTTGACACAATTTCTTTTCTACTATAGGTTATACCATTTGCATGATTTTTTGTAAAAATATCAGTTAACCTTATGTAGAAATCGTCAAAAGATTCATTGTCATTCATAATCAGGGTGTTATATTGCTGAATAAGCATTTAAGTTTTTCCAGCTTTGACACGTTCATCACCCTCATGAGCAATGACTAAAGTGTCCCATGTCTCTTTAGAAGTAGAACATATGGATATTTTTTTGAATTCATGTTCGTTAATGGACATAAAGATGGCATTCTTTCCTTTGTTATTATCAAGAGATAGTTTTTTCTCTTCCTTAGTAAATTCACTAAGAAGTTTCTTAATCCTTGTTGGATCAGTGGCAGAGGTAGGTTTAGTAGGATGTTCAAGCCATGTTTTAATCATTTCCCAGTCTTCATCACCCAAGGTTCCTTGAATGAAAGTAGTAATTCACACTTTCCAGTATGAAAAATTGTTTCCATCAAAGAGTGGTGGTCTGGATAGGTTACCTAACTTCTCAAATTTTTCTTCCATATTCAGAAATTTTCAGAAAGAAGTTTCAAAAACAATTTCTCAAGTTTCAGGATCACAAAAGGTGTTCCAACTCTGATACCAGTTGAAGACATGCTTTAATACTAAAAGCTTTGTTTACAAGGTTGATAACAAAATGTTATGGTTGAGTAAACTCCGAATAAATTTTTTGGGCAAAACTCTTTTCGAAAAACACAAGATGTGTTATAAAAGCTTTTCTGAATATATGGAATAAATTTGATAGTTGATTACCTTACTTTTTAATTTTTAATAAACATCTACTAAAGTTACCATGTATTCCTAATCACAACAACAATTAAGAACATTCAAAGAAATAGACACATGAATTTTTAACGTGGTAAAACCCTTAATCAGGGGAAACATTCACGGTGCCCTCTACGACATAAAACAAAAATCCACTAGAATAAAAATAAAGTTACAACACTTAAGCAAACCACAAAGATCCTAACCTAAGTTCAAAATATACCTACATGAGATCCTCCACTCCAAAGGTATTCTGAATTGGAACTTGATCTTTTTTTGCTGCTTCTTTGTCTCTTACTTGATCTCATTCTCTTTGAATTATGATTCCAAAAACTCTTTCAATATCCCAGATTCTCAGACAGAACCATAGTGTCTAAGTGTTCGTGTGAGATAGTGTTTGTGATGTGCCACTACATGCAAACATGCTACTCACCCTCTCAAGATTTATACAAACTTCCCTAACAAATTACAACAGTTGTAAAATGAAAGTTATTTTTGAATCTTGATTTTTCAAGCCAAGACTTCTTGATCTTTTATTTAACCACAGATCTCAAGGGTACCTTTCTCAGAAGACGGTTCAAGGTCTTAAAAAATTTCTAGTTTTTGAAAATATTTTTGAAATTGTAAACGTCCAATTGAGATCCAACTAGACTAGAAGTCTACTTTATTAAAACAGATTCAAACTTAACATGTAAAGACTGATTCAACAATTTTTGACATAAAACATCTTTTTCAGATCTTTACGCCTTAAAACTGTAATACTAGTTCGTTGTGTTCCATCTTATTTTTGTACACTCAGTATTTCAGAAAATATGAAATAAAAACTAGAAACACACAACTCTCTAGATCTGAAAAATATTTTGAAACTAAAAGTTTTTATTTCAAAAACTCGTTGAAACATAATAGATCTAAAATGCTATATTTAAAAAGAGAAACATAAAAATCGTGTGATGTTCTCTTTTAGAAAAACTCAGTTTCAATAATGAAACTTAAGTCTTTCTTAGAGATGAGTTCTGAGAGAACCAATGATATGAAGAGGTCTTCAAAATTAAAACACAACATCAAGAACACCGAAACCCTAAATGGATCTAAGTCTTAGAAAATGGGTTTTTTGGTGTTTGGAACTATTTAGGTTTTGGTGTTTGGTTTGGGAGACAAACTCAGAGGGTTGAACTACAAAGAAAACATAGGGTTTCTTCTTCTAATATCTCTCTTATTATTTCCCTCTCCTTCTCCCTTCTCCCTACTCTATTTTTTTCTCTCTCAGAAATAACGAAATGGCAAAAGTCTCAAAATGCTGAGGCCTAGGTCCTTTTTATACTAAACGTAGAAGGATCCAGAACATCAACCTCAATCCAATGGCTGGGATTGAGTCTTGAGAGATTGACTTTAATCCAACGGTTTAACAAAAGAGATGGGTTAAACATATACTGATTGGCTTAAACTAGGTTCACAAGGATTGAGTTAAAATGCATGCAGTACGTTGATTAAGACGATCCAAGGGCTGAGGCTGTGTACGCATTATGTGTCTAACAGAAAACACAAATCCAATCAATATGCAACCAACTCATGTACGCACCAAATGTAAAAAAAATGCATGTTGAAACTAATTCCACAACACACCTCCAATTCTCTAGCGCTTTTGGATTCTACCCAAGCAAATAATCATCATAGAGAACAAGTTTTTGAAATTCAATTTATACCCACAGCACTTTGAAAACCATATTTTAATTAATTCAAAAATCATTTGAAAATTGTTTAAAATGATATAAAATGATTTTTATTGAATTAGATTGATTTTAAAAAGATTTGAAGTGTTGAAAAACCATTAAAAAAAATAGGTGATATGTATAATAAAGTGCAAGTGTCCTATTTGTTGTTTTAGGGTTAAAATTAACTACCCTTTGAAGGATCTCTTGGACTAGATTTCTTCATGGAGCTTGTACCTTTGAGGAGATGGAGTTCTCAAGGAAATCTAATCTATTTAGTCTAGATATCCAAACTAGTTGGAACTCCTATATATGCAAACTCAAGTAAGTCAATATATAGTGTGTTCTCATTAGGGGGATGGCTCGTGGTTTCGACCTCTCACGACATGTTTTCAAGACAAAGTGTAGATATTCTGAAAATTGGGCCGTGATCTCGAGACGGGGGTCCCATGACCATGCGGTCGATTCCTATGAGTTACATTGATCCCATGTGAGGTGTTGGCGCAGCTCACATGGCCGTTTGGGGGGTGTTTTAGGGTTTCTCCATCTAACGATATGTGTTCAAGCCTAAATGTAGATATTCTAAAAATGGGATCGTGATCTCGAACCGGGGGTCTCATTATGATGCGATCGGTTCTTATGAGTTACATTGGCCCCGTGTGAGGTGTTCGTGACGCTCACGGGGCTATTTGGGGAGGTGTTTCAAGGGGTCTAACGGTACGTTTTCAAGCCTAAGTGCAAATATTCTAAAATTTTGTCCATTCTCTCGAATCGAGGTCTCGTGACCACGTGGTCGGTTCTTACGAGTTACATTGGTCCCATGTGAACTCACAGGGCCGTTTGGAGTGTGTTTAAGGGTTTCACCCTATAAATATATGTTTTCAAGCTTAAGTGTTAAAATTATGAAACTGGGCCGTGCTCTCTAATCGGGGTCCCGTGACCATGTGATCGATTCCTACGAGTTACATTGATCTCATGTAAGGTATTGGCGACACTCACGGGGCCATTTGGTGGGCATCTTAGGGTTACGCCCTCTTACAACATGTTTTCAAGCCTAAGTGTAGATATTCTGAAAATTGGATCATGCTCTTGAGCAGGGGTCCCTTGACCTACCGTTCGGTTCCTACAAGTTACATTGATCCCGTGCGAGGTGTTGGCATCGCTCATAGGGCCGTTTGAGGGGTATTTTGGGATTTTGTCCTTTAATATCACGTTTTCAAACATACGGGTAGATACTCTAAAAATTGGTCCATGCTCTCAAATCGGGGGGTCCCGTGACCAAGCGGTCAGTTCCTACGAGTTATATTGGTCTCGTGCGAGGAGTTGGCGACGCTCTCTGGGCTGTTTGAGCGGTGTTTCGGTGTTTCGCCTACTAACGACACGCTTTTAATCCTAAGTTGAGATATTCTAAAAATTGGGCCATGCTCTAGAACCGGGGGTCCCGTAACCACGCGATCGGTTCCTATGACTTATATTGGTCCCGTTCAAGGTGTTGGCAACGCTCTCAGGGCCGTTTGGGGGGGGTGTTTTGAGGTTTCTCCCAATAATGGAATGCTTCAAGCCTAAGTGTAGATATTCTAAAAATTGGGCCATGCTCTCGAGTAGGGGGTCCCGTGACCACACGATCGGTTCTTACGAGTTACATTGGTCTCGTGTGAGGGGTTGGTGTCGATCACATGCCGTTTGCGAGGTGTTTCGGGGTTTCACCCACTAACAACATGTTTTTAGACCTAAGTGTAGATATTATGAAAATTGGGTCGTGCTCTCAAATCGGGGGTCCTGTGAATAAGCGTTTAGTTCCTATGAGTTACATTTGTCCCGTGAGAGGTGTTATTGTCACTCACGGGGCCGTTTGGGGGGTGTTTTGGGGTTTCGCCCTCTAACGTCATGTTTTCAAGCATAAGTTGAGATATTCTTAAGATTGGGCCGTGCTCTCAAACTGGGGGTCCCATGACCATGCGGTCGGTTGCTATGAGTTTTGTTGGTCCCATGCGAAGTGTTGGCGATGCTCTCGGGGGTGTTTGGGGGATGTTTTGTAGTTTCTCCCTCGAACGACCTGTTTTGAAGTCAAAGTGTAAATATTCTAAAAATTGGGTTGTGCTTTTGAGCAAGGGGTTTCATGACCACATGGTCGGTTCCTATGAGTTATATTGGTCCCGTGGGAGGTGTTGGCATCGCTCACGGGGCCGTTTGGGGGGTGTTTAGGGGTTTCACCCTCTAACGGCATGTTTTCAAGCCTAAGTTGAGATATTCTTAAAATTGGGTTGTGCTCTCGAATAGGGGTTCCTGTGACCATGCAATCGATTGCTACGAGTTTTACTGCTCCCATGTAAGGTGTTGGCGATGCTCTCGGGCATGTTTAGGGAATGTTTTGTGGTTTCGCCCTCTAATGGAATGTTTTTAAGCCAAATTCTGAAAATTGGGCCCTGCTTTCGAGCTGGGGGTCCCGTGACCACACGGTCGATTACGTGTAAATATTCTTAAAATTGGGCCGTGCTCTAGAATTAGGGGTCCCATGACCACGTGGTCAGTTCCGACGAGTTAGATTGGTCTCGTGTGAGGTGTAGGTGCCACTCACGGGGACGTTTGGGGATATTTAAGGGTTTTGTTATCTAATGGAATGTTTTCAAGCATAAGTGTAGATATTATGGAAATTGGGTCCCATGACCAACGGTCAGTTCCTAAGAGTTAGATTGGTCCAGTGCGAGGTGTTGGCACCGCTCACGAGGCCATTTGGAGGGTGTTTCAGGGTTTCGCCGTCTAACATGATTTTTAAAGGCTAAGTGTAGATATTCTAACAATTAGGTCATGCTCTCAAACTGGAGGGCCCGTGATGATGCATTCAGTTCCTACGAATTAAATTGGTCTTGGGCGAGGTGTTGGCGATTCTCAAGGGGCCTTTTGTTTTTTTTAGGATTTAGATCTCTAATGACTTGTTTTAAAGACTAAGTGTAGATATTTCGCAAATTGGGTTGTGCTCTCGAGCCGGCGGTTCCGTGATCATGTTGCCGATTCCTATGAGTTACATTGGTCTCGTGTGAGGTGTTGGCGATGCTCATGGGGCTGTTTGGGGGGTGTTTTCAGCTTTCTCTCTCTAATGACATGTTTTCAAGCCTAAGTGTAGATATTCTAAAAATTGGGTCGTGCTCTCGAAATGGGGGTCCTATGAACAAGCGTTCAGTTCCTACAAGTTACATTAGTCCCGTGTGGGGTGTTGGAGCCTCTCATGTGGCCGTTTGGTGGGTGTTTCGAGGTTTCTCTCTCTAACAATATGTTTTCAAGCCTAAATTGATGTATTCTAAAAATTGAGCCGTGCTCTCGAACTGGGGGGCTCGTGATGATGCAGTCGGTTCCTAGGAGTTACATTGGTCCCGTACGAGGTGTTGGAGATTCTCACGGGGCCGTTTGGGGGTTATTTTGGGGTTTCTCCCTCTAACGACATGTTTTCAAGACTAAGTATATAAATTCTTAAAATTGGGTCGTGCTCTTAAGTCGGGGGTCCCATGACCATATAGTCGGTTCCTAAGAGTTACATTTGTCCCATGCGAGGAGTTGGCACTGCTCACGGGGCCGTTTGGAGGGTGTTTAGGGGTTTCACCCAATAACAACATGTTTTCAAGCCTAAGTGTAGATATTCTAAAAATTGGGTCATGCTCTCGAACTGGGGGTCCCACGACCACACAGTCGGTTACTACGAGTTACATTGGTCTCGTGCGAGGTGTTGGCGACGCTCACGTGGCCGTTTGGGGTTTTGCCTTCTAACGGCATGTTATCAAGCCTAAATGTAGATATTCTAAAAATTGGGTTGTGCTCTCAAACCGAGGGTCTTATGAATAAGAATTAGTTCCTATAAGTTACATTGGTCTCGTACGAGGAGCTGGCGCCACTCACGGGGCCATTTAGGGGGTGTTTCAGGGTTTCGCCCTCTAACAACATGGTTTCAAGCTTAAGTTGAGATATTCTAATAATTGGATCATGCTATCAAATTGTGGGTCCCATGACCATGCGATCGGTTCCAACGAGTTACATTGGTCCCGTGCGAGATGTTGAAACTTCTCACGGGGCCGATTGGGGGGTGTTTCGTGGTTTCGCCCTCTAACAACTTGTTTTCAAGCTTAAGTATAGATATTATAAAAATTGGGTCGTGCTCTCAAACCGGAAGTCCTGTGACCACGCGGTCGGTTTCTACGAGTTACATTGGTCCCGTGCGAGGCATTGACAATGCTATTGGGGCCGTTTGGGGGATGTTTCAGGGTTTCGCACTCTAAGACATGTTTTCATGCCTAAGTGTAGATATTCTAAAATTTGGGCTGTGATCTCGAATCGGGGGTCTTGTGACCACGTGGTCGTTACCCCTCCAAGTTACATTAGTATCATGCACGATGTTGGCGTTACTCACAGGTCCGATTGGGGGGTGCTTTGGGGTTTCGCCCTCTAACGGTATGTTTCAAGCTTAAGTGTAGATATTCTAAAAATTAGGACGTGCTATCGATCTAGGGCTCCCGTGACCACGCGGTTGATTCCTCCAAGTTACATCTATCCCGTGAGATATGTTGGTGTCGATCACGGGTCCATTTGGTTGGTTCTTCTAGGTTACACCCTCTAACGACATGTTTTCAAGCCAAGTGTAGATATTCTAAAAATTGGTTCATGATATCGAACTGGGGGTCTCGTGACCACGTGGTCATTTCGTTTGAGTTACATTTGTCCCATGCGAGGTGTTAGAGTCACTCACGAGATCGTTTGGGGGGTGTTTCGGGGTTTTTCTCTCTAGCGGCATGTTTTCAAGCCCAAGTGTAGATATTATGAAAATTGGGTCGTGCTCTCGAATCGGGGGTCCTGTGACCATGCAGTTGGTTCCTACGAGTTACATTCATCCCGTGCGAGGTGTTGGCGACTCTCTTGGGGCCGTTTGGATGGTGTTTTATGTTTTCACCCTCTAATGACTTGTTTTCAATCCTAAGCATAAATATTTTGAAAATTGAGCCATCCTCTCGAACGGGGGTCCTATGACCACGCGGTCAGTTCTTACGAGTTACATTGGTCCCGTGGGAGGTATTGGCACCGCTCACGGGGCCGTTTGGTGGGTGTTTCGGGGTTTCTCCCTTTAATGTCATTCTTTCAAACCTAAGTGTAGATATCCTAAAAATTGGGTCTTGCTCTCGAATCAGGGGTCCCGTGACCACACATTCAGTTCCTACGAGTTACATTGGTCTTGTGCGAGGTGTTGGCGACGTTCTCAAGGCCATTTGGGGGGATGTTTTGGGGTTTCGCCCTTTAACGACATGTTTTCAAGAGAAAGTGGAAATATTGTAAAAATTGGTCGTGATCTCGAACCGGGGGTCCCGTGACCACGTGGTCAATTCCTACGAGTTACATTGGTCCCGAGCGAGGTGTTAGTGATGCTCTCAGGGTCGTTTTGAGGTCCTCCCTCTACCAACATGTTTTCAAGCGTAAGTGTAGATATTTTAAAAATTAGGTTGTGCTCTTGAATCGGGGGTCCCGTGACCATGAAGTCGGTTCCTACGAGTTACATTGGTTCCATGAGAGGTGTTGGTCCAACTCACGGGGCCTTTTAGGGGCGTAATAGGGTTTTAACCTCTAGCGACATATTTTTAAGCCTAAGTGTACATATTCTGAAAAATGGGCCGTGCTCTCAAAACTGGTGTCCCGTGACCATGCAGTCGGTTACATTGGTCCCATGCGAGGTGTTGGCAACACTTTCGAGGCCGTTTGGGCGGTGTTTTGGGGTATCTCCCTCTAAATTCTTGTGTTCCAAGCCTAAGTGTATACATTTTGAAAATTAGGTCATGATCTCAAACCGGGTGTCCCGTGACCATACGGTCGGTTCCTATGAGTTACATTGGTCCCATGTGAGGTGTTCGCCTTTCACGGGGCCATTTGTGGGTGTTTCAGGATTTCATCCTCAAACAACATGCCTTTAAGTGTAACTATAGATATTCTAAAAATTGGGCCATGCTCTGGTATAGGGATTCTCGTGACCTCGCGGTTTGTTATTACGATTTACATTGGTTCCGTGCGAGGTGTTGGCGATGCTCTCGGGGCCTTTTGGCAGGTGTTTCGGGGTTTCGCCATCTAATGACATGTTTTTAAGACTAGTTGTAGATAATCTAAAAATTGGGCCGTGCTATCGCGATGGGGGTCCCGTGAGCACACAGTTGGTTCCTACGAGTTACATTGTTCCCATGCGAGGTGTTGACATCACTCACGGGGCCGTTTGGGGGGTGTTTCAGGGTTTCTCCCTCTAACCGAATTAAAACCTATATGTAGATATTGTAAAAATTGGGTTGTGCTCTCGAACAGGGGGTCCCGTGACCACACAATCGGTTCCTACGAGTTACATTGGTTCCATGCAAGGTGTTGGATCCATTCACAGGGCCGTTTTGTGGGGTGCTTTGGGCATTCTCCCTCTAATGGCATGTTTTCAAGCCTAAGTGTAGATATTCTAAAAATTGGGCCGTGCTCTTGAATTGGGGGTCCCATTACGACGCGATTGGTTCCTACGAGTTACATTGGTCCCGTGAGAGGTGTTGTCGCCGTTTATGGGTCCGTTTGGGGGGGGGGGGGGGGTACATCGGGGTTTCACCCTCTAACGACATGTTTCAAGCCTAAGTGTAGATATTCTAAAAATTGGTCCGTGCTTTGGAACCGGGGGTCCCGTGTCCATACAGTCATTTCCTTCGAATTACATGTACAAGGTGTTGGCGCCACTCACGGGACTATTTGGGGTGTGCTTCGGGGTTGTGCGCTTTAGCGGTATGTTTTCAAGCCTAAGTGTAGATATTCTAAAAATTGGGTTGTGCTCTCAAACTGGGTGTTCTGTGACCATACGATCGGTTCCTACGAGTTACATTGGTCCCGTACGAGGTGTTGGTGCTACTCACGAGGCCGTTTGGGGGTGTTTCTGGGGTTTGCCCTCCTACGACATGTTTTCAAGCCTAAATGTAGATATTCTAAAAATTGGGTTGTGCTCTCGAACCGGGGTCCCATGACCACGCTGTCAGTTCCTATGACAACTAATAATTATCCAACATATTATCCAATTATTGGACATTAGTCCCGTGTGAGGTGTTGGCACCTCTCACGGGGCCGTTTGGTCGGTATTTTTATTTTTCTCCCTCTATCAGAATGTTTTTAAACTTAAACCTATATATTTTCAAATTATCAGCATATTCTCAAACCAGGGGTCCCGTCACCAGAGGGTCGGTTCTTGCGAGTTACATTGGTCTTGTGCGATGTGTTCACACCTCTCACCAAGCCATTTGGGGATGTTTAAGTTTTTCTCCCTCTAACGGCATGTTTTTAAGCTTAAGTCTAGATTTTTTCAAATTATTGTCATATTCTCAAATCGGGGGTCTCGTGACCACACTGTTAGGTCCTGCGAGTTACATCCCCGTGCGACGTGTTTGCGCCTCTCACATGGCATTTGGGGGGTCTTTTGTTTTTTTCCCTCTAATGGCGTGTTTTTAATCTTAAGTCTATATATTTTCAAATTATTGTCATATTCTCAAAACCGGGGGTCCTTGACCATCCGACTAGTTCCTGCAAGTTACATTGGCCCAGTGCCGGGTGTTCATGCCTCTCATGGGGCTGTTTGGGGGTGTTTTGTTGTTTCTCCCTCTAACGGTATGTTTTTAAGCCTAAGCCTTTATATTTTCAAATTATCATCATATTCTAGAACCAGGGGTCCCGTGATCACACGGTTAGTTTCTGCGAGTTACATTGGTCTCGTGCGAGGTGTTTGCACCTCTCACGAGGTTGTTTGTGGGGTGCTTTGGGTTTTCTGCCTCTAAAGGCAGGTTTGGTAAGGAAATTTGCCTTTTTTAGCCCTACCAAATGCAGCGTGTTGTAACGATCATTGAAATCGTTCTGGAAAAGAGTCCCGGATAATATGATTCATTTTTCCATTAGGAGTTTGATAGAGTATTCAAAATACGACTCCTCTCATTACGAGGAGTGTGGCCTTAATCAAGATCCACCAATCCTAAACACTCCAATAGTATTTTCCCCCGTTCTTTATGTTTCTCATTTACAACACTCCTTTTCCCTTTCTTTGAGTGTTCCTTTGCCGTGATTTTCTCACCAGCAAGCTTCTCATACAAATTATACCTTACTCACAGGATGCTTTGGGTTTTGATTGGCTTCTCTGCCTAATAATGCTTTGGGTTTTGATTGGCTTCCCTTTTTTGTTAAAAACAAACTTAATATATGCAACTTTCTCTCTCCCATCACGCTCTTCGCTAGTATCTGCTTCAATCTCTCTCTCATCACGTTCTCTTCTCTCAGGTATCTGCCTCCATCTCATAAACCTAATACTCCCCGAGTTTATCTTTGTATCAACCAACCTAATCCCCCTCAATCTCGTCTTCTTTTTCCCCTATTAAAAGAAGGAAGAGGGAACACGGTGCTATCATCCATCATCATTCAGTTTTACGAGGAGTTGGAAATCTAGACTGTCTAGGAGAATCACTGGGTTTTGATCTTATAAGCTTTAAGGTAAATTGTGTTTTTTTTAATTTTATTTCAGTGTATGTTACGGTAGCCATTTATGCATACACCGGGTTTATCATCCTAGTTTATGCTCTACAATAATTTATGCTTGCAGTGTATGCAGTGTAAACTACCAATACGATGATGGATGATAGCACCGCAACATCATTCAATGTATGTTGCAGTGATAATAATCATTGGGTTTTAATTTTATTTCAGTGTATGCATAAATGGGTTGTTCAGTTTGCCACTTTTTTCTTTCATTATTTAATAACTTGATAATACGGTGATAATTTATTTAGTGGATTTATGCATTTTGAATTCTATCACATCAAATTGTATCTGAGCTTTGGTAATATATTATATGGGGACTAAACTGATGCAAGCAGTACTTGGTGGTAAATTGCATTTTTTTTTTATTTTTTATAATTTATTTCCATGTATGTTTTTAATGTTGCATATATTGGGTTTTGATTGGACTCCCTCTCTCTCTCTCTCTTTTATATATATATATATATATATATATATATATATATATATATATATAAAATAAGGAGTAATGGTATTGACACTATTCAATAAAGAGATAACTTAATTAAGGGTCCAGATTTAGCCACCAACGCACCAATTGGAGGGTAAGATCAAACTTGAGAAAAGTAAAGGGGATGAGGTTGTGTGGCTGAAAATCGTTGGGTAGGGCCTTCCACCACATTTTTACTTTAATTTGAAAATTCAGAGACCTACCCTCTGCGACACCCATCAAATCTTCCCATCCATCTCTCCAATCTCACCAAACCCATTATAACACTCCACCCCAACTATCTTAAATTCGGAGCAACTCAATTACCCTCTAAACTTTGTAAATCCTCTCTAACACATATTTTCACTCTCCTCATCATCTCCATGGCCGGAACAAATGGTGTCCATAGAAAAAGTGACAATGGTATCCTCAAATCATTCAAATACGGTGTTAAAGGATCAAGGTTCAAAATAATGGTCCATGAGTTTTCTTTATTTGTTTGTTAGTTTTGTCTCAGGTTTTTTATTCCTATTATATGTTTCCAGATCCAACTTTTGTTTAGGTATGTATCATATTTTTATGGATGTAAGAAATATAGGGTGAGATAAGTTAAAGATGAGATGATCTTTTACGATAGCAGTACTTACTAATCTTCTAAGCTCGAATTTTCTCTGAGCATATCTTTCTATATCATGTCCCATTTTTACTAGCATCACTCTCACTCAGTTTAGTTTTTAGATTTTGGTTTCAAAATAAGAGGTCACACCCTTCATTCATAATCTGGGATTTTGGAAAAGGATCTTCAAAATATGTTTGTGTTTTAAAAATAATGACTTTGCATCAGACTCAGTTCATGGATTTGGGTTCTTATATTCGATATTTTAAATTGTTTATTATTCTTTGGTGTTTTAATTATTTTTTTCCTTACAGATCTAACAGGATTTTTTTAATTCGGTAAAACATTTGTATCTTGATATTGGGATACATATTGCCTCAGTACTATTTTAGTTGTGTTTTTCTCTTTCTATTTTTTCCCTTTTCCCTCATATATTGACATTTGTGGAATCAACTCTGAACAAAATGGCCTTTAAAGCTTAAGAGTCCATGTTTGGGAAACACAAATCGAGATTGTTTATTTCTTTGGTTTTTGTTGTTCTGGAAACAAAATGGTAAGTTTATTTCTTTGATTTTTGCTATTCTGGAAACACAAATCGTGGTTGTTCTTAAATTACAAATCTTAGTTCAAAACCATGTATACCCATCTCTCTCTAATTTGTAACAAAGTTTCACAATGGGTTTTGGGTTCAAATTTTGGGTGTCTAAAGGAGTTTCCAAATAATCAAACCGGGCATACCCATTTCATTAATAGTTTTAACTTTATGTGTATTCTGAAATTCTCATAATTTTTGTTAGGATGATTTTATTTGGTTAATTATTTCAATAAATATGACTAATTTTGTCTTATTTTCTCAGTGGGCTAATAGGTGTCCCTATTAAGCAGAACAATTACGGTTTCTTCATTTTCCCCCTTTGGATTATTATTTTTTTGGGGTTCTTGATTTAAAAAAAAATCCATTTTGTTATTTACTCTCTTTGGGATCTTATTGCTACTGTGATTGTCTTCCATGACAAGATGAATGGCGTAAAGGTAATTGCAATGCTAATGGCTATTTGGGGGTTAGCCACTTATAATTATCAGAACGATCTTGATGAATTAAAGGTAAAGCAATTAGAGAATTTTGCTAATGATGCTCATAATCATTCTGAATGTTGACGACTGTGTCAAGAATGCACAGAAACTTACTGTTTAGCATTATCAATAATTTTTTTACCTTTTTTTTAAAGGGAAATACTTTGTGTCCCAAATAATTTTTTTAAATCCTTTCTTAAATAGCATTAAGTGTTATATTTTATGATATAGGTCTTGTCAAGACACAATCCATTAATGCTATTTGAAGGAGATTTTGGAGATTTGTTTAGTATTCATAACACTGCTTTTTTTTAAATTGATTTAGATATTCCCTATACAACCGTAGTGTACAGATTTTTGACAGTTGAATTAATTGCTTTTTGTAAAAAAGAAATACTTTATTTGGGACCTACTAAATATTATCTTTTCTTTTTCCCTAATATTCTTAATTGTGTAATAGAAGAATATTTTTAAGGGATATTTAAGTAGAGTTTTAAAAATAATTTTGAAATGTTTAGATTATTAAACCTGATGTTCTGGGGAGCTTGTTTTTCTTTTTTCTGAAATGTAGGATTTTGCAAAAACAAAAAGTGTCCGAGGCGTGCTGGATGGAGTGTGATGTTTTAGTGTTTCTTTTGTATATTGATGATATATGTGTTGAATTCAGGTGATGATAAAGGTAGTGTTGGTATGAATATGATAATTATTCTTTTCATTAATCAGATTCAATGATGGGTTTAAATTTAGGGACATTCTAATATGGAGACACTCCAAATTTTAAGACAATGACAAAAATATCCTTTTGATGTGTATGTTATTGTTTTAACAATTCATTACTTAAAAATAAAAGATATTACAAAGATCTAATTCTTTTTTTCATATGTAATTAGAATATATAATACTCATTAAGCAACAAAATATAAATTACTTCCTTACGACATATGGAAATAATTATGAATATTAAATTTGAATCCATTTTTTTTATCAAACACAAGCACGTTCTAATTAAAGCGCGATATGACATAATATGAACACGAGCCGAATAAAAGTGATACGTCATAACATAAAATATTATTTTTTTAATAAATATGAACATGACCAAAGTAAAAAAGAAACATAATAATTTATGTTATTTTTTAATCAAACATGAACCTGATCGAAATAAAAATGACACGTCACGCTTCAAAATTTTGTTTTTGCCTAAAATGAAACACGAGTTCTATAAAAGTAATATAACACAACATGAAATCTCATTTTTTTATCAAATACAAACACAATCTACTTAAAACGCAACATGACAATTGGGTTGTGTTCGTGTTTGGTAAACACGTTGCTACAGTTATTTTTTTCTGTAATCATGAATCATATAAAACGTGACATGACAATAAATCGTATTTTTTTTCTAACATGAGTACATACCAATTAAAACGCAACTAATAGAAAAAGATTTTTTGTTAACTTAACAAGAATACGTGCAAATATATTACGACATGACTTGAATCAAGAACGCTACACGATGCGAAATCTTTTTTTTATATAACATGAATACGTTTTAATTAAATTGCAATTTTGCATTTTTTTTCTTTTAAAATTCAAGAATCATATATTTATTTTTTAAAACAAAAAAATGCCTTGGTGAAGTGTTTTTTTTTTAAATCTTTTTTATCTAAGCACAATCCAGTTAAAATGCGACATGATATAATATTACACGAAATTTTATTTTTTTATCTATCAAAAACACAATTCAAGTAAAAGAGACACGAGATGACACAAAATATTATTTTAATTTTTTAACAAAAATACAAACACGATCAAATTAAAATGCGACACAATACGGATTTATTTTACGAAATAAAAAATATGACCAAGTAAAAGCGACGCAACATGATTTTTTTTCAAACACAAATTGACACTTTGTTTTTTTTCAAACACAAATTAACACTTTTTTTTCAAACACAAATTGAATATTGTTGGATTGGTTATTGCCCCTTAAGCAGAGTGGATAGTCCAATAAACAAAGAAAATTATGTCTATTTTTTTTTCAAATTGACACTTTGTTTATTTGAGGTACAATGTGAATTCGATTGATGAATATTGTATATTGCATGTTATATGTGAATTTATTTGATGAATTTAAACTATTTGAATGTTGTTGGACTATTTATTATTTGTTAAGCAGGGTGGATAGTTCTATAAATTAAGGATATTAAGGCGAATTTTTTGCAATTACGCTTTGTTTTGTTGGGGAACGAAATGTTTGTTGTTGTGGAGTTACATATTTAGGAAACTTTTGTCATTTTGGATCACGTATTTTGGAAATTTCCATCGTGCCTTCAGGCACGGGCATTCCGCTAGTATATGTATATATAATAAAGTAGGAAACTTATGTATGTCATAAGATCATAAGATGACATCATCTATATGAATTTTTTTTGCCCTTCCTATTTTACCCTTGAAAATTTTGATTTCCCACTCTTTTTCTTCTCACTATTTAATTTCCCGTCTTCCACTTTAATTCAAACATAAGGGCTAATATGGTAAACAAACGAAAAGTCACACCTTTCTCACCACATTCTCACAGACTCATCAAAACGCTCACGATCTCTGAGCTCTCTTCTCTCACTACCGAACCATTCGTCCTCACAACCTAGGTCTTTCTCTCTCTCTCTCTCTCTCTCTCTCTCTCTCTCTCTCTCTCTCTCTCTCTCTCTCTCCATCTCTAATTGTTTGGGTGTGACTCTCATATCTAACATCTTTTATTAGTTTTGATTTTACATTTTATGTTTTGTAGTGCCAAATTATCACTTGGGTTCAAAATCGACACCAAGTTCTGCACAAATCAGTTTCAAGGTAAGATTTGTAAAAATATTATTTTATACATGTAAATTCTTTTCATTTTGAGCCGTTATTTGGCACAAATAATCTTTTATTACGTTTGATTCTCTAACAATGATGTTTAATTTGTTTTTTTATTTCGTTTTTAGGGAAGGGTGAGACTCTTTAAGGAGAAAACCTGGCAATGTCTTTTTAGTACTAATTGGGTAAGTGAGATTATTTATTTATGCCCTATTTTGAAGATATATAGCTATTTATTTATGCCCTATTTTGAAGATATATAGTTATTAGTTCATGAAATGTGTGTTGTCGGTTTGATGATGAAATGTGTCTGATGATGAAAGTGCACAAATGTGTGTTTACTTATAAATAGTATGTGGGTTTGATTATGCAAGTGCACAACTATTTGTTCATGAACTGAGTCATATACCTATTGTTCTTTATTGACATTTTGGGTTTTATTTTGTAGTTTTTGTAGGGAGAACCAATGAAAGGAGGCATCGTGTTTGCAAGCAGTGAATCGAAAGTTAACCGCAATGAATAAGTTGTTGTTGGGGGAAAATGATTGGTTGCAAAAACAAGTGTGACAGTTGGTATATGAAAAAAACTATTTTTGCCAAGAAACTCAACAATATATATATAGTTATTTGATATTTAGTTTTTTCAATGTTCTAAATCTGGTGCTCTGTTGCGAGTGTGACAGTTTTTTCTATGCTCAAAATTTTGATTTCGATGCATGCATTTCTTTGGCATGCATACTATACTAGGAAGGATCAATCACAATTGCAACTATTTTTGGGATGCGTACTCAAGTATGATGGCTTCAAGATAGGTATGCTCCTTTTCACTTTCATTGTTTGTCTATTTATAAATGTTAGATTTTAGGTTAGGTGCCCAAGGAGAAAACAAGCTCTTCAAGAGAGTATTATTGGTCCACTAAATGATTTTTATTTGAAATAGTAGCCCTTAGTTTTTTCATTTCCCAGATCTATGTATCATTTTGATGGCCTTCATGTGTTTGATATATTGACCAAGAGACGTGTTCGAAGATTGTTATGGTGAAAAAGTATGGTTTTGTGATAGTTATAGTTATATTATAGTTATAGTGTTGATTATTGTTTGAATATCTATTAAGATAAGTTAAAAAAAAATATAATATAATGTTGGTTTCATCGGTTAACAATACACTTGAGGGTATGTTTGGTTTGGGGTTAGAGTTAAATATTCTTCACTATGTTGTTTAATGTTTCGAAATAAAAGTGTGTGCACTTATTGCCCTTTTACTTAAATGTGTTATTGATATGTGTTTATTACGAGTGACTATATTACTTAATGAGTTCATGTCAAAATTTACTTAAATCGTCCTGATTTAATGTTTGATTTGTGTTTGTTTTCATCTTCAGCTTTACTTTGTGTTCATCTTCGTTGGGTGTCTCATATTTGAGAGCAGAGAGAGGTAATATTATTTGGGTATCTCAGATTGTAAGTCTTCTTATTTTTTATTTAGACGGAAACTATTAAGAAATAACTTTTTCCCCTAATTTGAATACATTAGATGCACTCTAAAAAGGTTAGTATATCAAATAAACTAAGATGGGAGTGACATCGAGAGAATATAAAGTACTGAAGAAAATGAAGAAAAGATGAAAAGGGAGATGTAATTGATAGAGAAACCACAAAGATGATGAGTTCTTATCTTGAAATAATTCAGAGTGTGGAAGAAGTATTTGCAAAAGATATCATCCACCATTATCATAGATGATTGCCTTCCTTACATAGACACACTTAGGAGATGGTCCATTCCCTTTACAACTTACCCATCAATGTCCAATGGGTAATGAAATTTCACCTTATTGTTTTATTATGACTTCTGCTATTTGTAATGCTATGTTCGCAAGGACGAAATTCATGTTTTGAGATTAGAAATAAACATGTATCAGTTCAACAATTCCAAAGCATGAATTATACATGTTCCCAAAGGCAATGCAATGTAAATTAGGATTTGTGCCTCACCATATGTACGAAAACCTACTTGGTCTACTTATATTTCATCAGAAACTTAAGATGGCAGTCAAATAATCCTTAAATCACCATATGGTTATGTACTCAATTTGTGTTATAGTAGATATCGCTGAAGGTATAATTGGAGCATAGTTATATTCTTACGCTGTTCACTTTTGTTGGTTTAGTTTTTTTTCTTTCATATCTCTTATATGGTGCATGTTTTAAGCGTTGGGACTGATGTGCGTGGGTGTAATCAAAGACCAACGCACTATGACCAATTTCGATTAACATACAGTAAACTATGCCACACAAAGTACAAAGTTTGATCTTGAATAGCTAATTTTTAATCTTGCTATCGTGGGACTTCAAAACAGGTAATGAAAGTTCCTTTAACCATCTATTTTACAAGACATAATCAAAATAGGTGATGAAGAGCTCTTATTTCTAATAAAATAAGACATAATCAAAACAAGTAATAAAGAGCTCAACCTTTTTACTGTTATGACAGTATTGTAAAGTCCCTAACCAACCTTCTCAAGAAAGAGGCTTGCCATTGGGGTAAAGAGTCTGATCAGGCATTCAAATTACTCTAGCAAGCCATAACCACAACTCGAAAACTGGCTTTACCAGACTTTAAACAACCTTCTATTATATAATCTCAAAGTTAGCTCATCAAGCTAATTTTAAAGAAGGTTGTAAGGATGTTAGTCTAAAAATTCATCAAATTTTCCATTTGAAAAAACCACTGAAGAGTAGTAGCCCCTAGCAGAGTCCTCGTAAATTAAAAGAGGTTAATACTATTGTCTTCTGGCAGAGGCCTTATCAATTAAAAGAGGTCTAAACTACTATCTAGAAAGAGGAAATGACTTTATAGATATGGAATCAAGCTCCTCCATATTAAATATTTTGGATGACTTTAAAGATATAAGGAAGATTATCTATTTATCCAAAGTCATTGCAAGATTAGAATTAGATTAAATAGTTTAAGTTCTAAATTTCTTTCATAAAGACACTTTCTTTTATTCCAATTCATATATTGCATACTCATTTCTTTGTGACATGACATATTGCAGTTATCAATTTGTGACGGGTCTATGGTAGCCCCAGTTAATGCTCCGATGAGGAAGTACGTGAGGTACTACAAGGACATCGTGTTGGAGCTTAACAAAGCCCCGACCTCCGATCCAATGATTGAGATTTGTATGCTTCCCGTTATTGATGGGATTTCTCTGCGCCGCAGTGTCACTTGATACTCCCATGTCCAATCAATTCTTGAAGGAAAATCTTGGTCAACGGCCTAAAAAGAAGCCATTTTTTTCCTTTTCTTTTTCATAAATATTTCCTTTTGTTTGTCATATGTTTTATGATCTTACACGAGTAAAGAAACATATCAAGTATTTGATGATTTGATTTGATTAATACATTCATATGTCCTGTGTTAGTCATATGAATAATATAATTTTTTAGCAGGGCATCTATTATTAGACATATGACTAATGTCATACAGTCATACACTTTTTATCTGTTATTAGACATATGACCAACATTTGCAAAAGGATTTAAGGAGATTCAAAGTAAAGTACAATTAAAACATATCACTTTAGATTTTATTTTGTTAGCTATTCAGAACCAATGCCCCAATATTTTGAATTTTCATCTAAATTGAATGCTATTTTTTTCTTTTGTTTCCACTAATTGTGCTCCCCCATTTGTACTGCTTGGATCTGTGCAGGTCCTTTCCTCGATAATTTTGCTGGTCTTGCACCTAGAGTGGGTCCCAAAAGTGTTATGCTTGCAGGTTCGTAGTAAATTTCACACAGTGTGTATGCTAATTTTTTGGGTTTTTACTTACAAGTTGAGCATTTACACAATGTGTATGCTAATTTCATTTTTCTCTTAAAATAGGGGTGTTCTGTTGTTGACGTAATCCTACATTGGTTGTGTTATAGGTGACATATAAACTTTTTATGTGCTTTGGTTCATTCAATACGTAGCATAACGTTACGTGGCATGATATTAACACACCCTATATAGGCATAAATAGAGAGTGGGCGCGTTGTTAAAGTCTTAGTTTATTGAAATGTTAAAGTAATACTAACTTATTATTTTTTAAGAAACTATCTTTTTATACATTTATTTTATCCGTTGAAGATCACCATTGTAGTGCAGGCTTTGAATATGCAAAAAATACAATTTGAGGCCTATTTTGAACATTGTAGTTCAATGCGAGTGTCTATTTTGAACATTGACAATGTTAAATATGGTACTAAAGTCATTAAAATGAGTTTAAAGTCAAAAGTTGATGGACCTACTAATTGCATTAGAGTATGGAGATTAAAGTAAATGGAAATTCATATATGTACTGCTTGAAAATTAGAATTTTGGAAATCGAAGATTCAGTGGCAAGCGAAGATTCAGTGGGAATACTATTTGCTTACTTTTTATTTATGAAGTTACAAGTTTCACTTGAGATCGTAATTTAGACCATAAAGTTGGCCCAAGACCTGTGTAAGATCAGTTTTGTATAACTTCCATGAATTTTAGGGACCAACTCGGTTTGCTTAAATAGTTAGGTTTACAGAATCAAAACATACAGTGATTACAAAGTGTAGGCTAATTTAAATAGTTAGGTTTACAGAATTAAAATGTGCAGTGATTAAAGCTTGCATAGATCGCTAAGGCCTAATCTACACAGGCTGTAATTTTTGGTGCTACAACTTTTTATGAATGATTAATATTAGAGTTTGGTGCTGCAATTTTTGGTGAATGATTAATAGTGGAATTTTTTCTGTAGTTTCTTTGGATTGATAAGATTGTTAATTTTCTAATGTATTTGGTTGTCGCTATATTTCTTTGATTGTTAATTTGCTACTGTATTAACTATGACCGTTCTCATTCAACTTTGGATTCAAATTTTGAATGAACTTTGAATTCATTCCAATAATTACCATTCTTCATCGGGGTTGATAAGTCTTATTTATGGTCATGCTCACGACATTTTTCATTCACAGGCCACCCAGAAAATAAAGAGGAAAATTATACGGAAAATTAAAGATGATCATAGAGACGTTCATATGGATGAAATTTCTCAATGCACGATTCACTATTTTAAGAATCTGTTCACACCAGTGGAGTCCCAAAACGATGATCCTCCTACATGAATTCAACGTTGAAGAGGTATTTCTTGCACTCTAACACGGTTTATACTAAAGCTACATGTCTTGATGGAATGCATGCTCTTTTCATTCAATGACATTGGGATACCAACGGGCCAAAAAATAAAATGACATAAAGACTTGAACATGTCATTTTGTGATTGGTAACTGGTGGAGACTTGAACAGAGTGCTAACTTTGAGCAGAGCGCTATTGAATTCAGGTCCCATGTCGCTGCCTCCAACCCTTCTCCCATATATGCTTCCCACGCTGCTGATTTAATGCTGCCTACTTCCATGCTACTGCCGTTCGATCAACGTTATGAAGCATTGGGGTCTCCATTATTCACGGTATCACGCTACCCCTCTACTCTGCCAACCCTTGCCAAATAACACATATAGCTGTCGATCCGACCACATTAAATAAGATGATATGTACACATCTAGCTGTTGATTCGAACACATCTAGCTATTGCCAAATAAGAAACCTAGCTCATCCCCCTCGGATAACCACTGCCATCCAGTTCTCTCTCTCGGACAGCACTGCTGGCCAGCCACTGCCAGGCAGCAGCAAACAGTAGCATCCTTATGCTACACTACGGGCTCCACGTGATCCAAAGCGAAGCCAACTGTTCAAAACAAAACAACCACATGACATTTAAGTTCTTTTAGTTTGAAACTATTTAATTCAAACTTTTGCTTTGGATTTTAGTATTTTTTTATTTTATTTTTGAACTCCTTTTGTTTTGGAATCTCAAATATCTGAGGTAAAATCAACTTAGATCTCTCAGGTAAACTCTCAAATTCTCTTCATTATTCATCCTCTAATTTTTACTATTGTGTTTAATTTTATTTCTCAGGTAATGATTTTGCAATTTCTGTATTCTTTTTTTATCCACTTCTTTTACCCGGTAGCAAATGGGGCACAACGAAATAGATATCTAGGATGTGCTTGAGTGTGAGACCAAGTGTGTCCAAACAACGCCCAAACCAAGCCCTAGCAAGTAGATACCTCACACTGGGGCACATAACCAAGGTATTTCACTCCATATGGTCTATTTTGTTGCTTTTGTGTTGCTAAATCATGATTGGTCGACACTCGACATGTAGATACATCGCTTTTTGTATGAAAATGTTCTTGATATGAAGCATTATCCTTTGAAAATAAATCCCATAAGCTTTCAACAAAAAATACGACTGTTTGTAATTAAACTCGACTTTTGTAGTTATGAAGATGCACATAAAAATGCATCAAAGGTACTGAAAATTGCTTAAACGACATAGATTTCTACTTCCTATCTTTGTTATATAGATACAATTTATGAGTAATTGAACTCTTTCTTGATGAGGTTTTCATACTATCACACTAACATATTGTCTTTTCTATTTATTTTTTCCAGTAAAATGCTGACAACTCGAAATTACAAAGGAGTGTCTACTCTTAAGGCAGTGGAAAAAATGGCTAAATCTGTGCAGTAATTTGGTTGCGGCGCGAAGTATAATTCGTGATGGATCAAGTCCTGTTGAATTGTTTATACGATGTCTGTTATGACGTATGAGTCACTATTTACACAGGACATCTGAGTCACTATTTATTTCCTTACACGGGACGTAGGAGTCACTATTTATTTTGTTGTCGAAGCATTTTTTATACCTTAAACAGGTGGATAGTCCAATAAATAAATGAAACTTTGTCCAATTTTACCTAAATTATTAGGTTTTGCACCACATGGGGTTTATATGGAATGTTGTTAAATTAGTGGAGTAGTTTATAAAAAGTCCATGAGTGACTATTTATTTGGTTATTGAAGTGTTTTTTTATACCTTAAATAGGTGGATAGTCCTATAAATGAAAAAAAAAATTGTCAATTGCTTTTTAAAATTTAACATATTTGTATTGAGATAAAATCGGGTCGACTATTATTTTGTTGTGATTATGTTAGCTTTCCTGAATATCATCGTGCCTTCAGGCACGGGCATACCCTAGTATATATATATATATATATATATATCGTACCTCGCTAAGTTGCAGCTATGAGGTTGCCACCTACATTTTTGGTACATCTGATCCGGATGGCCATTCTTCTTGCAGTTGAACTCATTTTGTATAAATGGACACGATGTCATATGGTAGAGAGGGTAGGACACGTCAAACATCCAGCTCCCTGAAAAGAAATCACAAATATAATAGAAAACTAAAAATTGAAGGCACTAATATTAATACTTTGAGTAAAAAATACATATCTTACCTTGATATTAACACGCGGGTAAAACTATGGGCTAGGCCTAATTTTGGTGAGTCAAATATGGATTGGGATAAATGTGGGTTGGGCCAAATATGGGTCGGGCTAAATGTGGGTTGGGCCAAGTATGGGTAGACCAAATGTGGACTAGGCCAACCCATTTTTATTCTACTTAAGTAAATATTACAATTTCAGGTATATGTATAAAAAAACATATTTTACTCATAATTTTTAAAAATGAACTTTATATTTGACTCGTAGTTTTTAAAATTGGGATCCATATTTGATTTATAGCTTTCAAATATGGGCCCCATATTTGACTCATAACTTTTAAATATGGATCCCTTATTAAACTCATAATTTTTAAATTTGGGCGCCATATTTAAAGGACTAGGCTAATATGGGTTGTTTTATATTTGGGCCACATTTTGCCACTACTACTTGGTATGATAAGGTTAGACTATAGAAAGCACATTCATGTGACACTTGAAAAATCAATATTATAATTTTTATGTTATGAGTGAGTTTTTTTAATTGTTGTTAACTAATTATGGTTAAAATATATTGATAGTTAAGTTTCCCCATTTTATATGAGTAAATATTGGTAGTTTTCATATAGATCCATATCCAAATGGTGTTATAATTAAATTCTTACTATTTGTAAATTTACATAGTTTTGAAGGAGCATATTAATAACTTATGGTTTAACATTTTGTTAATTTATTATATGTTTTTATATGAATTTTTCCTAAAGAATCTAACAATAACTTTGTGATAGTGTGAGGTAATCAACAATATTTTCAAATGGATAGAGAGAAGAGTTGGATGGAATTATCAAGAGTTTCTTAACCTTATATTAAAGAAGTTAATGGGTTTCTTGATTATGCATTTGTCAATAAATACTTTGACCTAGTGATCAAGTGCCCGTGTAAGAAATGTTAAAATACCATTAGCCATAAAAGAGAAGTTGTTTATGGGAATCTCATCATACATGGGTTTGTTAGGAATTACACTAGGTGGATTTATCACATAAAAGGTGCTCCATACACAATGGGAATTAGTGGAGCAGATGAAGTGCATGACTCGAATACAAAAGATGATATGTGTGGACTACTACATGATATATTTGGAAATCAAAGTGAAGAGGGTATGCGATGTAACAACTCACATGAAGATCAGGATGGGATGGATGAAAATGCATCAGCATTTTTCAAGTTGTTAAAAGATGGGGAACGTGAGTTGTACCTTGGTTGCAAATCTTTCTCACCACTTTCATTTCTTGTCCGGCTCTTTCATATGAAAACACTTTATAAGTGGAGTCACACATCGTTTAGGACATTGCTTCAATTCTTAAAAAAGGCTCTTCCAGAGGGTGAGAAATTTCCAGGTTCATACTCTCAAGTAAGAAATATGGTTAATGATCTGGGGTTTGATTATCAAAAAATTCATGCATGTCCAAATGATTGTATATTTTATTGGAAAGGAAACAAAGATCGTGAGGATTGCATAATATGCCATACATCAAGATGGAATCAATTTTTGGGTGAGTCTGATGATGAAGAAGCTAGGGATCGAAAAATTCCCCCGAAGATTGTTAGGTACTTTCCACTCAAACCAAGTCTTCAAAGATTATTTATGTCATTAAAAACATCCTCCCTCATGAGATGGCATATAGAGGAACGCAATGATGATGGAATATTAAGACACCCCGTTGATTCTAAAGCATGGAAAACCTTCGATCAACAAAATCCAAAATTTTCTAATGACTCGCACAATGTTAGGCTTGGACTAGCCGCCGATGGATTCTATCCTTTTAAAACAGTGAGCATTTATCATAGCACGTGTCCCGTTGTTTTGATTATATACAACTTGCCTCTCTAGATATGTATGAAACAAACTTATCTTATACTGTCTACGTTGATTGATGGTCCATGCGGCCCGAGAAATAATATTGATATTTACTTGCAGCCTATCATCGACGAGTTGAAGGAATTATTGAATGATGACATACATACGATGTATCAACTGAAAACATGTTTGTTATGCGTGCACCGTTAATGTGGACAATTAGTGACTTTCTTGCCTATACAAACTTGTCAGGTTGGAGTACAAAAAGTAGACTGGCTTGTCCTTGTTGCAACAAGAACACTCATTCATAGTGGTTAAAGAATGAGAAGAAATTTCGCTATATGGTCCATCGTCGGTGGTTGGATCACAACCATAAATTTAGAAATGATATCGTTGCTTTTGATGGGAAAGTTGAAAGAGAGGTCAAGCCTACTCAAGTATCTGCGGATGATATTTTGGAGCAATTAGAGGTAATGGAAAGAAATAATGAGAAAGGTCACTCAACGACGACGAAGAAGAGAAACTCGAGTATCGAAGGTGAAGGGAATGGTGATAGTTCTCTAAATTTGAAGAAAAAAAGCATATTCTTTCAGCTGCCATATTGGAAGGATCATTTGATTCGTCATAATCTTGATGTTATGCACGTAGAGAAAAATGTGTGTGATAACATACTTTGGAAATTATTAAATGTTGATGGAAAATTAAAAGATAATATAAAGGCTCGTCGAGACCTTGAGAACACGGGTATTCAAAAATCACTGCACCCTAAAAGATTGCCAAATTACAAAGTATATTTACCACTAGCATGTTTCACTATGAATAAAAGTGATAAAGAAGTATTTTGTAAGGTTTTAAAGAATATCAAAGTCCTAGATGATTATGCATCTAATATTTCACGGCGTGTAAACATTGAAGAGTGAAATATTTCTGGACTTAAGAGCCACGATAATCATATCATAATGAAAAAACTACTCCCGCTAAAAGTATGAAAATTATTGCCTATGAATGTATCAAGGTCTTTGATTGAATTATGTAATTTCTATCGCCAGCTTTGTTCAAAGACAATGACCTTCAAAGACTATGAATATTTGCAAGATCGTGTTGCTCTTACACTCTGTCCTCTTGAGAAAATCTCCCCCCAAGTTTTTCAATGTTATGGAGCATTTGAAAATTCATTTAGCTAATGAGGCAATGATTGCTAGACGAGTACAATTTCGATGGATGTATCCCATCGAGAGGTACGTTTCGTGTATGCATTATGTTTTTGTCACCGAAATTAATGCATATGAATACTACTTTAATTATTTTTACAATGACGAATATGTTTTTATTCACACTAAAAGAATATGCTCGTAACCGAAGTCGTCGAGAAGGTTTAATTACAGAAGGATACCTAGCAGAGGAATGCACGATATTCCGTGAGAGGTACCTAAATGATGTTGAGAGTAGGTTAAATCGACCTTTACAAAATGATGAAGTCGATGACAACTCAAGTTTAATAGGTCGTCCATTAGGTAAAGGAGTAACATTTATGCTTGACGACACTTCGTTTTCATAAGCACATTGGTACGTGTTGTTCGACTCCGCCACAGTGAAGCCTTTTCGCAAGTAAGATAACATTTGAATGAATTTTAAACTTTATGTAATTACATATCACTTTACGTTATTCAATTTATAGAGACATGCTTTACAAGAAACATATAACAATGCTAAAATAAGGACCACATTTTTGTATCTTTAAGCTTACATTGTGATTGATTTTGTGATTGTACTTATAATTAAGTTGGTAGATAAAATAGTTTGGAGTGAAGGAGCTTAGTTATATACTTATTCTATTTATTTCTTGTAGAAAAATATTTCGTGGTGCATGAGATTAGGCATATACCGACTCTGTTTATTGCTTGTAATCTTTCAGTACTGCTTAGTAATTTCTAAATGGATTGAGGCGTTTATGTTGTACATCATGTATATTCTGATAATGACCTCTGATGTACAAGAACGAATTCCTATTGAGGAATTCTTTGATAAGTTGAAATGTACATGTGAAGGTCTATTATCTAACGAAGGAGCCAATCGACTTCAATTTTTTAAACCAAACAAACTGGAGGAAAAAAAGGTATGTCTTTTTACTTTTCTTCATTTCAGTTAAATAAATATTATTTATTCTATGATTGTTCCATATATCTCAAACAAGACAGTTATTTTTTTAATATACTCATGCATTTAACGACCATCTTGGATAATTACAGAACTGGTTGTCAGTTGAGTGTTCCTTATTTTGTTCAATATAGAAATAGAATAGAATCACTACCATTCCTCATTTTTTTTTCATCTTATACTTTTTTTACAAGGAAAAAAAAATTCTTACTCATAACTGGGCTTTGCAGTTATGGTAATCTAAACACAAAAAACATTTTCCAATCTATGCACAAAAACATTTCCATTCTAAAGTTCAGATTCAAAACACATAAAAAGTGCAATGGAGATTTGGACTAGTATATATTAGCATAGGAAACACGTGTTTAGCTCCCCATGTTGACTGATGAGCCATGTATAACTACGCAAGGAGATAGATACTATTATGGAACCAATAGTTTGATAGAACACAATATTCACAGCTCGTATGTCAGCACTTTGATTTCATTTATAAATTCTTGAAGACCTTCTCCTGAATTCTTTGAAATCCTCTTTACTACTATCTTTTGTTCCATTGATAGCTTACCCTACATTATTTTCGATATATTAAGTCTTCTTTATATATATATATGTGTGTGTATGTGTGTGTGTGAATTAGAATGTACATAACATAACCAGTGTTACCATGTTAATGAGACCAAAACCACACTGATCAAGGGTGGATATGTTTATCTACCTTGTTGACTTTCATAATCATGCCTCTGACTAATTTCTTTTATATTATCTGTTTTTATTGTATGATCAGTTTATTTCCATCTCTTTCTTTTTAAAATATTTTTTAGATTGCATTATATTATAAGAAAATAAAACAAAAGAGATTGTTTAGGATGCAGATTGTAGGTTAATTGTGATGCTTCATTTTGTCTTTCATTGTGTGAAGGAATGTTAGGGTTCATTATATCTTTCATTGTGTGAAGGCATGCTAAGGCCTCTAAGCTAAGTGTGATGGTTCATTGTGTTTTGTACAATGCTCAGTTTAACTATTGTTATGGTTCATTGCCTCTTTCAAATAGACATCCTAATGCTGTTTCTTGTAAATGAACCAATATAAACTCAACGTTTTGAAATTATGATTATAGTGAACTTTCTATATCACATTCGAGAATGTGAATGAACCTCTATTGTATATTTCCTTATGCTTTAATATTGAATTTTCACGAGAATGGGGTCAGCCTACCGATGATCTCTTTTTGTGGAAATTCACATGGATAACAACTCTATATTTTTTCAAGAAGTATTTAGTATTGATTAAAGTAGATTTTTGTTGGCTGGATAAATAACTCTAGTGGTTGTTTGTGTGTTTTATCTCCACACCCCATTTAATAGTGTTTTGAAATTTTTGTAGTGTTTAATTTGCATCTTGAAAATCATTTCTCAACCAAGATTAAAATATTTCAGTCGGATGGCGATGGAAAAAATATACAAAACTTTTCTTTCAAAACTATTTAGCTAATATTTGGACTACTTTTCATTTTAAATGTCTAGGTTATCCAGAGAAAACCATATAACTGAATGTAAACATCCACATATTGTTAAAACCGAACTTACCCTCCCTGATCACTCTCATATACCACTTAATTATTGGGTTGATGCATTTAATTCACCTATTTATTTTATTAATCACCTTCCCATACAATCCCTTCATAACATAAGTCCCTACACGAAGTTTCACAAACTTCCTAAGTGTGATACTCTACAGGTTTTTAGGCGTGCATGTTTTCCGTATTTACGTCCTTATAATACTCACAAACTTCAATTTCATTCTAAACGTTGGCGTATCCTTGGGTACTCATAATCATAAAGTGTATCATTGTCTTGATCTATTAAGAGGGCATGTTTATTCGTCCCATCATGTTGTAATTATTGAATCTTCATTTCCCTATTAGGCGACTGTGAACACATTTCCTATTGAAAGTTTCTCTCTAGACTTATATGTTCCTATCACGGAAATGGTTACTCTAACCCCCTCTGAAAATGTCACTACTCCTCAAAATACTATTGGATGTCCAAATGGAATTCTCATATGATTTTTTAGTTGAGGTCTATGTGTCAAGTAACCATTTTCACTGCTCATGATTTTTCTTCATAAGTCTCTTTATCGTCTCAAGCAGGATTCATGTGCCTGATTTCAACAAGTTTCTAATTATTTTCCAACTAAACTTTAATTATACTCACCAAAACATTAATTACTTTAATTTAGTTCATCTCAATTGTCCACTTAAATTTGATAACTACTCAATTAATCCAAATAAAATCACCAATGCATATCACAACCTATAAAAAGTACATAACTTTATAATATACAAAACTCATAAAATTGATCACTCTCATATTTTGAAGCTTATTCATACTCTTAATCACTTATTCATACTTTTAAAATCACCAATGCATATCACAACATGTTTCTGATTATTGGTCTTGATGCTATGTATCCTTCTTTAGGCTTATATGTAGCACGACGTGTTTATTTGTCTCGTCATGTTGTATTTGATGAAACATAATTTCCCTTTCACGAGACTATTACCAAAGCTCATAATGAAAGTGTCTTTCCGAATTAATTTGTTCCTGTCATGGAAATGGCCCCCTGCACCCTCTGAAAATTCCACCGCTCCTCACATTTCTTGTACACGTAACAGTACAGACCAACCAATTATCATATCACCTCATCCACCCAGTTGTCCCCTGACTAGGTTACCCTGACCACCACTCCAACACATTTACCATTATTTTTCCCCTTACCTTTTGTATTAACCATCCACCACTGAGCATATCCCTGCGAGGCCTGCCTAAACCAGCTTTTCATTCGTGAAAAACATGGAGTGTGGTGTCCAAACCTGAAATATTCACTAACTTCTATCTCATGATCAGTTCACCGAACCAATTACTTTTATCCAAGAAGTTTAATGGCTTGAAACATTTTCGAGATCCTAATGAATATCAATCCCATTTCTTCCCCTACAACAAGTGGTAAGAATAAGTATTTATGATAGTGGCCGTCTTCCAGATCCTACTGAATATCGGAGTGTGGTTGGTGCCTACTGTATATAACATTTACCCGTCCTGACATTTCACCTGCCGTAAATCAAGTATACCAATCTATGCACCATCCTACTACAATTTTATTGGATCTTTATTTAACGTATTTTGCGCTAGTTAAAGTCCACTCATGACCATGGCCTCTTTTATCAGAAGGGCACTCTTCATTTAGAAGCTCATTCTGATGGGAATTATGCTTGTAATTCTGATGACCCTCATTCTATGGTGGTTATTGTATTTTTATTGGTCCTTATACAATATCTTTATGTTCTAAGAAGCAAATAACACTTTCACGTTCTTCTCTCGACTCCTCTCATTTGGTGTCATGGCATAAGTTCCATCGATTTAGCTTCCAATTAAGTTTATCATGCGTTTACTAAACATATAGAGGTTAATTATCACTATGTTCTCGAGAAATTTATTCGCAAGGGACTTTGGTGTTTGTTATATTTCTACTAGAGATTAAGTTGCGGATGTTTTTACTAAAGACTTCCACTCATCTCCTTTCAAAATTCTTACTTCCAACTCAATTTGTATTCGTACTCCTCTTTATGTATCTCATTAGATTGTCTTTATCCTCTGTTTCTTTACAGTTTGATGAAATTTCTTCAGCTATGTAGAATCATTATAGCCACAGTATAAATTTTATAGACATTTAAACTTCTCTCTAGAGGCATATTAATTACATTTACAATAAAAATTATACCATGTTGTGAGAGGTATGTTAGAATTTTATTAATGGCATGTTAACCACTTAGTCACTTACTTGATAAATTAAAAAGTCATAAAGTTACAAGATATTAAAGTTATTTAACAGGTGGATTCACAGAATATCATAAAATTACAGATGATAATTTACTAATGGCATGTTAACCACTTAGTCACTTACTAGTTTACTTAGTATATCAGTATTTTTCGCTCAACACGGTAGAAATATTTTTTTGGTTAAACTCCGCTGATAAATTGACTCATTAACCTATGCAAAACATATGATAATTTTGCACTGTTATCACTAGCAGGATATCACATTGCAATTTCTACTAATGAAATCTCTTTTTTTTTGGTTAAAAAAAGAGAGGCTCTGTATTACACATGTTTTCCTCCACACACTCGAAAGGCATTTGACAAACACCTTCATATATATATATATATATATATATATATATATATATATATATATATATATATATATATATATATATATATATCCCCATTTGTGTGTGTGTGTGTGTGTTTGCAAGCGCGCGCACACATATATATACCTATTTTTTTTATTGTACCTCACAATTTTCGAACATCTTAGCTTGGATAAACATTAATCTTGTAAACTTAGTGGTGAATTTTTGTTATTGCAGGTTGCTATGACATCGCGGTGGCAGAGTAAATCCCTCTCACATGCACATTCCCATTCACAGTCTATCTTGCACTCACAATCCAATCTCCAACCACCATTTCATTTGCAATCTCAGCCCAGTTCTCATTCCCTTTCAGATTCTAGCTCGACCTAACAATCAAACTTAAGTGGCAGTGAAAGCGATAGTAGCTCGACGGGGAGTGAGCCTTTACGTAACCAAGACACCTAAAAACATGAAGAAGGTACTGAAAATTATTTGATTTACATGTGCTTAATTAACTTTATAGATTGAAGTTAACCTATTTTTTCAATTTTTACGGTTCAGCTTCATCACAATATGATACTAAACGTAGAGGCATTATGAAGTTGGGTGAATTATGGGATACTGGAAAATGCTTAGAGCTTCACTTCAACGATTCCTATTAGCGAGTCAGAGATATCGTAGATAGACTATCTACCTATTTCGGCCTTTTAGTTCATGATGGGAACATGTAAAGTTTCTTTTGTAAATTTTAGTATAACATAACTCTTATTAGAATAATCTTTGCAATAATGTATGTTATCTTTTGAAAATTTAAAGATGATTATTTAATCGATGTACGAGGTTACTTACTTAAAATTATATCGATGTTGAACAAGTTACCGTTGGATTTCAAAGATTGGCGATGCAAGGAGTTATACCTATACAAGGAACATGTTTGACGAGAGGTGAAGGTAAAATCAAATCATACCATGATCTATGGCAAATGAATTGACAATTTGAATTCTATAGGTACAACTCACTATGTATGGATTGTCTTGTCAATCACAACAAAGTCAATAACAAATTAAATCATAAATTTGAAAATGATAAAACATAATTTAAGCTAAGATCATATGTGTAGTAGGTGACTTGTTTTTCTATACATTCTAATTATATAGGTGAACACTCATGCCCCTAATGAATTAAAAAAAAGTGCATGAATAAGGTTGGAAAGATATGGAATAGTTGGAAAGCATAGGTGAAGAAAAATTACCGTACCTTTGATACCGATGAAGAAATATTGAAATATTGTTCACCTAGAGTAAAGCGAGAGCAGCGGACACAACTTGTTAAGTATTGGGGAACTCTTGAGGCAAGGGTATGAATGAATTTCTTGCAGTAAAGTTTTATAAATTCAAGTTAAACATATATTTAAAATATTTTTTTATAACAGAAAATGAGTCAAAGAAATCATCGAACTCGTAAGAAGCAAAGAACACCACATACTTTTGGAAGAAAAAGTTATGCAAATGTGTCTCACAAGGTGTTTTATAAAATATTATGATTGTGAATATTATTTTATGTTATCAAACTTATATATGTAATGACTTACGAGTCATTCAATTTATGAAGATGGAGGCTGATTGATGGAAAAGGTTTCGTTGGTTGATGTTTACATCAAAACATGAGAGAAGTGATGGCTCAGCCATCGATAAGGATTTCGCTGAAGCAAAGGTACAAAAAAATCATCCATGTTCCTTCCCTTCTTTCTTAGAAAATCTCAACGACGTCATTTTACCTGTTAATTAAAATTCTTATTCTGTTTATCAACCATTATAAAAGGCAACATGCATGAGATTGTGTCATATCGTTAAAACCATAATATATATCATACATGGATGAGAATTAAATTAACAATTAAATAAGTTTACTGTTTATGAAAGTTAAAATTATGCATGAAATTATTATGTGAATCATTTAAAATTAGTGGTGGGGAGATACTTGGATCTTCATTCTGTTTTGGTTTCGTGAATGAATGATTATAATTTTTGTTTTACATAATAAGAATATTTTCATTTCAGTAAAAAATGAGGAAAAAAGTAGATCAAATTCTATCAGATTGTAATGAATTCGTCAGTCGTAATGATGATATATTTTATGAAGTCCTGGGACCTGATAAACACATTCATCATCGAGCTTATGGTCCTGGACCATCTCCAACTGATGTGCATGGAACTAAGTGGCCGAGTTTTAATAAAAAAGAGTACGAGCGACTACGATATGAGATTCGATCTGCATTTCAGGATAAATTTGATCATTTAGAGGCTCATTTTGAATTGATATGCACACACTTGATGACTTGCCCTTCCGATGTATCCAAACAGGCCAATAAGTACACACTTTTATCTTTTGTGCTTAATTATCATGTATATATATAAATGTATGTTAATTATGATATTAACATGTTTCTCAATCCTCTAACGAGCAAAACATGCCATCATATAGGTCTATTTTGCAACATGAGCAACAATTAGAAGAAACCAACCAATTTCAACATGTAGTGGTACCACAATCAAATAACCATTTAGCTCCATCTCAATAGGTAAGTAGATAACTACTTTTTAAAATCATAATTTAAGACTTTATATTTTTGTCACTGAAATAATTTATTTTTTGTAGATTGCAAATTATCAACACTTGGTTGTCCCCGAGACTGTTGCTCGTGTTTGTGAACAAACGAATGCTACTTCAATTCAAGTATGTTACTAATGTAAAGGATTTTAAAGGGCACAATATATATGCGCTTTCTTGGGGAGTTTATGTATACTTGACATTGGGTTGTTGGTTTATTTGGTTGTATATAGTCTTAAAATTTTTCCAATGTCTTAAAAATAAATAAAACTCTGTCGATTTTTATTCTAGAAATATATGGTTGATGACATATTTATCTTGTTTGTAAAAAGAACCATTAAAGAAGAAGAAAAAGAAGCACCATCAGCCACAACGAAGGGTCTTAAATAATGCACTTCCTAAAATTGTAGACCTTATTACTTTCGGACTTCCAAAAATGGTTGTGGCACGTGGATTCATTGTGAGCAAGGACCCTTCAACAAAAGTAGTGGGTACGCCACTGAGTGAAGACTTTTGGGAAGTATATATTGAGAAAATATTTGTAACAAATGAACCATTGCCTAGATCTTATGGAAACAAGTCCACAATTGGAGACGCATGTCATTCAACTGTAGCGTGGCAAAATGCTAATGTACTAATTTTTAATTAAAATACTAAAGAATAAGTATCAATGAATAACTAATAAGCACCCAAAACTATACAATTTATACCCCGAATAGACGTACTTTTGTTGCTAATTCTCGATAATATGGGTCTTATGCGCTTAATTGTTCAATATGCAGGCTTAATTGTGCGTTGCAGAGTTCAAGCGTTTAAATCAAAGTAATTGCGCATGAATGGATCTAATTCCCTCTCCCGTACCCTAACCCGAGCCTAAACCTAGCCCAAACTTACCCCAAGACTGTGTGTGTTTTGTTTGCGTCATTTTATTATTTTTTAGATTTTTAGTTTGAGTCATTTTTTATATTTAGAATTTATTCTAGATTTATTTAAATTTTTAGGATTTATTTTAGAGTTATTTAGTATTTTCTAGATTTTATTTTCTATTTTTCTATTTTATTAGTATAATTTTATTTCATTTTGATTTTTATTAGCTTTTAGTTTAGTCTTATTTTATTAGGATTAATTTTTGTAGTTTATTTTTAGTTTATTAGATTTTATATTTTTTAGGACTTTAGTTTTTTTTTCATTTTTTTTATTTCTTTCGTTTTATTATTTTAATTTTTAATAGCTTAGGACTTTATTTTTTTTAGTTTTGATATTTTTATTATTTTTAGTTTATTTTAGTTTTAATTAGATTTTATTTTTTAATTGAGTCACTAGATTTTATTAGGTTTTTATTTTATTAATGTTATTTTAGTAGGGTCACAATTTAAAAACACACACACACACACACACACAACTTATCCTACACCTCCCTAACCCCTCACCCTCACACTAACCCCATACACCCTCACCACACCACAAGATCCCACTTCATCTTCTACCTTTAACCCCCGTCTATTTCTCTCTCCTCTTCCCAACAACCTAACAAACTCTCCTCTCTCTCTATCTTCTCAAACCAACCAGTCAGCCCACCTTCCGGATCTCCCAGCGCCGGCGACCACTCCGGTCGCTTCACTCGGCGACCACCTGTTACCCCTCCGAGCTCGCTGCCAACTCCGGTGCCACCTGCCGGCGTCACTCTTACCTAGACCCGCCGGAACTCGGCGGCATTCCCTCCTGAAACCGCGACCTCTCTCTCTCTCTCAGTCTCTCACCCCGGCGACCCTATTCGAACCACCATCGCCAGAAGTCGGCTTCGACTCCCCTCGCCGGACCCCTTACTCACCGGTGGCGAGACCTCCACCTCAATCCCCCCTCAAACCCGACAGTCCCCTTATCCGATCGTCAGCTCCGGCGCCGCTCTCCCCATCTGCGACCCCTTGGCGTCGTAACCCATACCCGCCAGATCCAGCCAACCCGCGACCCACCTATCCGAATTCTGCTCCGGCCCTTACTCAACCCGAGCACCTCACTCCATCAACCCATGTCACCATCTTACCCATCCAAATCCACACTCCATTACCCATTTCTACACAAGCCAAGACCCATTTCAACTTCTACCCATTTCTACAAAAGCCACGACCTGCCATTCAAAGCCAATAAAATCAAAGCCAAATAAAATGCACATATGTTTTTAGCCACTTAAACCCATTTAAATCCAATACCCAAAAATCCCCCCATAACAATATCATATTTTTATTCTCACACCTCGCAACCCACATGACCTCATCATAACCACACTCTTTTCTAATTCCTAAAATACCCTCACCTTTATTCCAAAACCTCTCCCCATTTTACCCTACACCATGAACCTTCCAAAAATACCCCTTAACTCAATGTGTGCCATGCCTGCTATATATTGAAGATGAAGACCCCAATTCAAGGAGCTTTTGGAGAGAAGAAGAGCTTAGAGATAGGAAAATTCTAGAGAGAGAATTGTAGGCAAAAACACCATTTGTAAATTGTTTTTGTTTTATTCTTTTTTATTTTTATTTTAGATATTTGTGAGGATAAATATTGATTGAGATTTAATTGAGTGTTGATTTTAATTTCATATTACTTGGATTCTCAATTGGAGGGTTGTATGCTTCTCATTCAAGGATTGAAGTTTATTGAATTCAAGAGATTGGTTTGATGATTCTCCGCTCTACTCTTTTATATTAAACGCCTATTGAATATTTGTTTATTATGTTTGATACCATGTTAGGCTAAATCCCCTTTCAAGGGGTGGGGTAAAACCCTTATTTGGTGTTATTTTATTTTAATTAGTTTAATTACTTGAAAAGTCCCTTTGAATGTTCATTTTGATCCCCCACTCTTAGATTTACGCCTTGAGAGAGGGTAAATGATTTTTGAGAGAAAATCGAAATTCTAATTATAATACCCATTTTAGATTCGAACTAGAGATAGGGGTTTCTTAAGTGGGGTATTATAACTTTAATTTCAACTCTAAAATTATTTTCTAAGATTGACATAAATTTTAATTGATCGATCCTAGCGGGCGATTAATTAAAAGGAGTGTAGATCTATTTTTCTAGAGTTGTAGGGTGTTAAACTTAATTTTCTAAAATATTACTATTATAATTACACTTGCAACGAGAGTTGGTTTGTAATTTTGATATTAATTTGGGAAAATTCAAATAATTAAATTAATTAATTAGAATAACTAAAATTTGTGGTATAACCCCATTCCTTGATTGTTCTCACAATTATTTACCTCACTTATCTCTTATTTTTAGTTTAGACTTTAATTTTCATTTTAGTAAATTTCTAGTTAGTTGTTTTCATCTCACACTTTAATTTAGTTTAGTTTAAATCATCACCTCACCCTATTGTTTTAATATTGAAAAAGCTAAAAAAAGTAGAAAAACCCAAAAGCACAAAAAGAAAATAAAAAGTGAATCACAATTGAATTTGTCTCTAGCTTACTCCTTAGGAAGTGGATTGATACCCTTACTTACCTCTACACTTTAGATTGTTATATTTTGTAGGTATTTAAGGATTTTTGACTAACTTGGCTTTCAACAACAACGATACACGCAAAAGTCAAGTTATCACTAATGATTGAGTTTTTTATTTGTAGGTAAAAGAGTGTGTTTGACTTTGATGAAGAAGGATCGTACATTGTATAAAATTTTGTTTCGCTTCATGTTTCCCTGCATTTTCTTATTGGACATGTGATACATTTTATTTTGTGGATAAATAATTTTTATAAGCACAATTATGTTTATTTACGATGAGTGCTATTAGTTTTAATTTGATTACTACACTCTTAATTTAATGTTATGGTAATGTATTTGCGCATAAATACAATACTTCTTATAAATGATTTTTTTAACACTTGTTCCCAGTTATATATTGCAAAATAATATCAACATTTTGTTTACTACCACTATTATCATTCTCGACATTTTTTTTAGTGCCGCCAAAAGTGTGTTGAACATTTAATAAGTGTTGCAAAAGGTTATTATCAATATTTTTTAATGCCGCTAAAAGGTTATTACCGGCATTAATATAAATGCTCCCAGGAGTTTTTTTGCAGCAACGTAAGTAATGATACTAAAAATACCGCTAACCTTTTGAGGCATTTTGTAAAATGCCGTTATTTTTTACCACATTGGCTACCTCACTCGTCAAAATGCCGTCAAAAGTGCGGCTAACTTTTTGCGGTATTTTTTAAAATGACATTGTTCTTTTACCACACTGGCTATAACCGCACGTGTGGAAATGACGCCAAAAGTGCCACAAAAAGTGTTACCGGAATTTTTAGTGCTTTTCTTGACATTTAATTTATGCCAAGAAAAATCAGTATTCCTATAGTGATCTGAAGCAATAAAAAAATATTATTAAAACTAAAACAAAACTAATATTCTTAAACTAAAACAAAACCAATATTCTTACAACTGAAAAAATGTTATTACAACTGAAACGAATGAAAATATTATTAGATCTTGTCCAACAGATAAACTGACCAAGAAATTAAAGAGTTTGCATAATTCCTCATTTCGAGCCCTTCCCCGCTTTCAACGTGTAGAGGTACATCTCTGCAGTCATTGTATATTTCATCAGACAGTATTTGAGCCTCACCCGTCTCCAAAGGTCAGTTGTGTACTGAAGTTACGACAACCCTGGAGATGAGTGTGCACACCCCAATAACCCTCTTATTGCTAAGCTATTTGAAATAGTAATTTTTGGGATAGTCACTGTGAGTTGTTGATGATGATCCAAGTCCTGTGATAACGGAGGCAAGGGGAATGGGGATGTTAAAGGAGTCAGAAATTGGAAGGGGAATGTTGGATTAGAGGACATTTGGGATGGGAAAATTCAAGGGGGGAGGATAGGGAAAACCTTGAGGAGGAGGGTAAGATTAACCTTGAGAAGGCAGCATCGGGACCCCATAATTTTGGAAAAGGGACATAAGTTGCCTTATTTGATTCGTCAACATTCCCAGGTTATTTTTGATATCCTGTACATCCCCATTAGTCTTGAACCGTCGTTCCTCATTGGAAGAGAAACGATCCTTGATCGAAGAAAACTCATCCACGAGAGGTGCGGTCTGTTGAAATTTTGTTTTTGGCATATGTGAGCCAACACCTCTAGTCCTCCCCTTTTTGTACTTTCTAAAAGTTCGAGTCAAGGCATCATTTTTAAGGTCAAATTCATCATTAAGGTTTGAACCCAACTGAGTAATTATGGCCTCTATTGATTCTATCATCTCAACCAAGTGCGACGGAAATTTATTATCTTTGTCCCGTTGAGCATGAACGAATAAGTTGGATCGATTTGGTCTTTTAGCCCCATTTGGATAATCCTTTTTCCTACTCGCCCATTCATTCTTCAAATCTTCATATGATTTGGGTTCCAGCCTGCACATATCATTTTTTTATGCCCTATTTTTTTGTTTTACTCCCTTAAGACCAACGTTTTCTCCTTTGCCTCATTCTCCAAAAACTTATTTCACTATTCCACCATAATTTTAACATTGGTATGCACTCTTTCTTTCAAAGACAAAATATCGGAGCTCGCTGCCTCATTCGGGAAATATTTCTTCCGAAGATTTCTCATGTGTGTCCTCAGTGATTCAGCAACTCGATATAGAACTTTATTCTTGGAACGATCGGGAAATGAAAAATACTTGTAGAGTTGATCGTATATCTCATTCTTGACGACTTGATCAACCAGGTTCCCGTTATCTGGTCCACCAACTCCCACGTTCTCTTTTCCCAGTGCCAAACACCGGGCTTTAAAGTTCAAGATATCATTCCTATCACCCATCGGGTTATTCTCGGTAAGGGAGAACCCAATGGGCTTCTTTGGGATTGAGCGGGAGGCGTCGACAGTGTTGGATGGGGGCGGTGGAGCAACGGGAGTGCTGGATAAGGGACCCAAAGAAGTTGAAGTTGGACTTAATGAGGAGGGAACCATTGGTGGAGTTGTGTATTGCTCACCCATCGATTTTGAGAATTTGGGTTGTGCACGAGATGGCGAACTTCGTTGTGGTGTCACCTCGACACTTAGTACCCTTGGGTTGTTTCCTCCTTATATTATGTACAAAAATGAAAAACCAAAAGTGACTAAACAATCATAATAAGAATTTATAACAAATTAATCAAGATTGTGACTATATATATATATATATATATATATACACACACACCTTTATAGAGTCAGACTTTAGAATTTGTTCAATGTGTCTGATCTCCATCCATTCGGTATTAGTTTTTAAGAATTTATGAATATTTTCACGTGGCCAACTAGGAGGAAGGGTATCAATGATTGATGTGTAGATATTTGTGACATGAACTCAGAATCCATCATTTTCAACTTGTTGTCAAGATTCAATTTAACGTGCATATGGCATAAGAACATCACGGTCTATGTCAATTCTCTATGTACGCAGTTGTATCCATAATGGGTGGATTTTTTTTCCGCCTTCTCCAACAACGTTACCAAGGTCAGTGCTATGTTGAGATTACATGTGTGAAATATATTTTGTATAACGTCATCCCAGTTTTCTGGTATGGAAAATAGAATACGATTGAACAGGTAATCTTGCTGGAAATTAACTCCACGATTTACAAGGTAGTTAAATTGTTCGATCTTTTAATTTCCATACCTATAAATAGGAGTACCCTATATATGACGCTCACTAATAAAAGAGTTGCGTGTGCGGTTCAATTGCAACCTCTCCCACTCTTGTTGCCATTGATTATCATCGTGTCTTATTTTTCCTAAGAAAAATATAAGAGGGCGTGAATATTACTCCTACAATTAAGGTATAAAGGTATATTAGTTTGATGAAGGTTTTGAGAATGGAACGGATTTTCAGTCAGTGGGTGCAGGACCTAAAATACTCAATTAATTTCAAACTCTAAATAAATACAAAGCCCTAAATGACAATACCCTTAAATAATGAAATTTATTTTAATCCCTAAGTAACCACATTCAGTCAATACTAATAATACTCAATTAATTTCAAACTCTAAATAAATTTCAATCCCTGAATGACAATACCCTTAAATAATGCAATTTATTTTAATCCCTAAGTAACCACATCCAGTCAATACTAATAATGACAATACCATTAAATAATGCAATTAATTTCAAACTCTAAATAACAATTTCCAATCAATGTTAACAATACCCAATAAATTTAAAAATCCCTAATATAACATACCCAATTAATATATGAAATTATAAAACATCCATTTTTTCTTGAAAAAAAGTATACACACATATAAACATATACACACACATACACACATATAGGCGCACACTTAGATACACGTACTCACACATATAGACGCACACATATACACACACACAAAAAAAACACAAAAATACACACACATATACATTAGGGGTTAACACAGAAATACAAAAAAATAGGGTTTAACATTGAGATTGAAAAAGAGATTTGGGCCGAAATTAGGGTTTGAGAGAGAGAATGCAAATCACCGAAATCGTACAGAGAAAGAGAGAGAGAGATTGACACATGAAGAAATGAAATGAAGCATATTGTTTTTAGTATAAGAACCATGGTCATGGATTAGATCCATAACCCTTAAATTTTTTCCACATCAGCATGAAGGTAACCATGTAGTCACAACCCTCAGCCGTGACCCACACGCGTGAACAAATTAAAATGGTCACGACCTAAAGGCGTGACCCTATGGGTGTGAATTTTGGCTTTGGTCATGACCCGTGTATGTGACCATAGCGTGACCAAACTTGTAGGGAACTTTGGCACGAATTTGGTACCATGAGGGTAAAGTCCTAGTTATAGCCTATGTTCGTGACCCATATTGGTCAGGGATTTGGTTCGTGACCATGTCCAAGAGCATCCATGACAACACATGTTCATGGATATGGTCACACTAATGTTGATGTGGTCACGACTTTAGGCCGTGACCATCTGGTCAGGGCTTTGGGTCCTAACCCCCTAGGGGTGACCATTCACATAATTTAGTGTAGTGAATGGGGATACCACACTGTTGCTGAGTCGATGTGGGAGAATGAGGATGATATGCGACAGAAGTATCCAGAGCTATTCGTGGCAGGTGTGTTAAAATTTTGAGGATAAAATTCCGTTGTTAGGGGGGAAGAATGAAATACCCCGTAATTTTAATTGCTTTATTTTATTAATTTAATTTGGAAAAAATAAATTGAAAATTGGTAAATATTAATTAGATAGATAACGGATTAATATTTATTAGAATTGTTATTTACTTGTTTTTGATAAGTAAAAACCTATAAGAATTATTATAGGTCGCGTATGAGTGTTAGTGATGGCCGAAGTGGTAAGTAAATACCTATGGTACGTTGTTGTGTGTTATAAGTAAATACCTAGGGTACACTATTGGACCCAGATAATGAAAACTTAGCATAATTGGATTTGGGTGACTCAGATGACCATTTTGAGTGCACTGGTGATGCTAGAAATGTTAAAATAGTTCATACTAAGTACCGATGTGTTTTCTTTGGGTTTCAGGTGCTATTTAGACGTAAAAGGGAAAATATAAGGGTAAAAAGGTCATTTATATTATTAGTTAAAGAGAAAAATGAGATTTAACTTGTGGGAAGACTTATTAGGGTTTGGGAAGGTGGATGATAACCCACCTTTCATTTTTTAAACAAGAGGTTAAATATAAGAACCCTAGAATAAAAAAGAGGTAAAAAGGAAGGCTCGTGAAGAGAAGATTCGATCCGGGATAAAGAACTTCAGATTTTTCATCCATTAAGGCAAGTAAATACTTGCTTTATGTTGTATTTCAATTTGTAGTTAATTAATTTCTTAAATAATATTAGGAATTAGGGGTTTGATTATAAAAACTGAACTTGATGATTGATTTAGGAACTCTATTGGTAAAAAGTACTTGAACTTGAATTGATGAACAAATTGGGTGGATTATATTCATAAAAATCTAGGTTTTAATGGAAGAAGAGAATGAACTTAGATGAGATATAAGATCTTGATGATTAACTTGAAATATGAGTTTTAAATCTTGAATCCGCGATGATTTCCATGCTATATATATAGCGATGGGATTGGGTTATATGGATGACCTATGAGCTAAAATACTAAACATTTAGGTATAGAGAACCTTAGAAACGAACTTGGGAGGTTAAGGATAAATCCCTGCTAAGAAAAAGGGCTTCATGTACGTTTTCTAGAATCTCATTCGAACCCCGATCGAATGAGGTATTGCTTTTCGTTTGAACGAGGTATTATTTTGCGTTTGGACGAGATGTGTATTCCGTTTGAACGACCCATGGTTTTTGGGTCGGGCTGCATTGGGGAAACGTTCCAGGTATTTTTATGAACTCGAGCGAGTACATGTGAAGTTATTGGTGGAAATTTAATAATTAACTAGGGTGCTTGGTGCTCAGATGAGGGACTAGTTAAGTAAATAAATCGAGATGTTGTAATAAACTTCGGGATATGGATGAACTGTGCACGGTGGGGATATGAGTACGGGTTCACTAGTTATTATGTACACATATTAGAGGGATGTACGTACAAGACGTGTCACCCTCAAACTATTTAAATCCGTCATTCTAACTCTCTAAAGACATAATATAATAATCCGTCATTTTTCACTCGTTAAATGACAATATAATAATTCATGTAACTATTTACTTATTACACACAAGTAAATGATAATAAGTATTAATCCTAAATTTGCTAGTTAATATTTGTTGAACCAAATTTAATTTCCCCAATTAAATGCACATGTGGAAATAAAATACTCATAAAAGTATGGGAATTATATTCTCCCCCCAATAACGGAATCTCATCCCTAAAATTCAAAAATACCTACCATTAAGAGCTCTGGATACTTTTCCCACATGTCATCCTTATGCTCCCAAGTTAATTCGACGACATTGTGATGCCCCCACAACACATATACTAATGGTACCAACTTTGAACGAAGATTTCGCTCGCTCTAACCTAAAATGGCAACATGTCTCTCCAACTGAGTAATGTCCAAATGCAAGTATATCTCCTCCAATACTATATGCTAGTAAGCCAAGTCATCCCCGAGATACCTCCTTAATGAGAACACTTGAAACATATCATAAATCTGCTGCAAATGATCGCAGTAAGGCAAGCCTATACGCAACTGACCCTACCCTCTCAATGAGAGGAAAATATCCCACATACCTAGGCGCTAACTTCCCTTTCTTCCCGAACCTCATTAATCCTTCATGGGAGATACTCGTAACAATACCTGATCACCCACGTCAAACTCAAAATGTCTCCCATTTGCATTGTCGCAAATCTTCTAACGGTCCTTAACTACTTGAATATGACTTTCGATCAACTCATTCTTTGCTAACGTATCCTGAATCTTATCTGGCTCGAGAGGTATTTTGTCCCCCAACTATAACCAATACGAGGGAGAATGGTAAGGTCTCTCGTACAAAGCCTCAAAAGGTATCAATAGTAAACTGGTATGAGTTATTATACGCAAACTCTACCAATGGTAAGTACTAGTCCCAACTACCTTTAAAATCTATACACAACCTTAGCATATCCTTGAGCATCTTATTTACCCTTTTCATCTTCCCATTGGTTTACAGGTGATACGCCGTGATCAAACACATCTCCGTCCCCATTTTCTCATGAAAACTCTATAAGAAACGGGACACAAAGATCTTATCCCAATTCGAAATAATGTGTCCACTAGAATAGATAGGAAATGAGATACCTTGGTCAAACGGTCTATAATAACCTAAATGGAATCATAACCCATCTATGACATTTGTAACCCCATGATGAAATCCATCGATATACTTTTCAACTTCCATACCCAAACCTCCAACGGCTACAAAACCTCGGCTGGTCGCTGATGATAAGCCTTCACCATTTGACAAGTGGTGCACCTAGAAAAAAACTCTACTATGTTTTTCTTTATACTGACCCATCAATACTTCCTGATCATATCCTGATACATACTTCCCCTCCATGATAAACCAAGAATCATGACCCATACAACTCCTCCATAACTGTTGGCTTCATGTCCTCATCATCTGGGACAATCAACCTCCCATTGAAGCATAAACCACCCTCAGATCTGACTGAGTAGGAATCCGCTCCGTCTGCCAATAACTACCACACCTTTTTTTTGACAAGAAGGATTCTCTATCTTTGTTTTCAAACCCTTCAAAATTATCTCGGGTGTGGTGGTCATCACTACCATATAAGCCCTGGCAACCTCATCCCACTTTATCTTCCAAACGCCACCAACTTCCCCACATGCATACTACTCAATGCATCTACCACCATGTTAGCCTTTCCAAATGATACTGAATGTAGAACCGATTATCTTTGACAAATTCAAGAAATTTATGATGCCTCATATTAAATTCCTTCTATATTAAAAGATAATACAGTGACTTGTGGTCTGTGAACAACCAGAGCTTCTCCCCCAACAACTAATGCCTCCAAATCCTCAAGGCAAAAATAATTACTTCCAATTCTAAGTCGTGAGTGGGGTATTTCTTCTCATGGGGCTTTACCTTGCGAGATGCAAAAGTTATAGCATGATCCTCCTACTGTAGAACTACACCAAGTCCCTATAAGAACTCATCGATAAAAATAAAATACTCCACTTCTCCCCTTGGCAATGTGAGAACTGGTGCCGAAGATAACTAATCCTTTATCTCATTAAAATCTAACTAATAGTTGTCATACAAAACAAAAGTTATGCCTTTACAAGTCAAATTCGTCAAAGGACCCATAATATTTGAAAATCCTCTGATAAAACGGCGGTAGTAACCTACTAACCGCCAAAAATTACGAACCTCTATCTGTGTTATGGGCTGTCCCCACTCCCTCACCATCGACAACTTACTCGGACCCACCAAAATTACATTCTCACAGACTATATGACCCAAAAAATGCACCTCCTATAACTAGAATCCTCACTTCTCGAACTTGGCATACAACTGATGGTCTCGCAAAGTCTGAAGAACCATGTGAAAATTCTCTGTGTGCTTGCCATCTATCTGAGAATAAACTGTGATGTCATCTATAAAGACATTACAAATTGATCCAAAAAATGCTTGATCACTCGGTTCATGATATCCATGAAAATTATTGGTGCATTGGTTAGCCTAAATGACATAACCCTAAACTCGTAAGTCCCGTATCTCATAAAAAATGTGGTCTTAGGGACATCCTTCTCCCTGATACGTAACTGATGGTACCCTAATCTCAAATCAATCTTGTAGAATAAGGTTTCTCCTCTCAGTTGATCAAGCAAGTCATCGATACTCAGTAACGGATACTTATTATGAATCGTGAATTTATTTAACTCCCAATAATAGATACGCAACCTCAACGACCAATATTTCTTCTTAAGAAACACTACTAGGGCATCCCATAGTGAGGTACTCCTATGGATAAGACCCTGCCTCAAGAGATACTGAATCTACTTTCTCAACTCTTGTATCTTTGAAGGAGCCATACGATAAGATGCACGCACTATTGGCCTAGTCCTCGGTGCTAAGTCGATCACAAACTCAATCTCCTAACTCGACAGTAACCTCAATATCTCTCGAAAAACATCAGCAAAGTCCATAACCATAGGGATAAAATATAACAAGACGATAATACCCTCTAAAGTCTTCTACTCGATGTAATGTAAATGCATGCTTTACCCTTATCTGGGATGAGGCATCACCATAAGAAACATATCCTGCCTTGGAATAGCAAACATGATAGTCCTACTATAACAGTCTACCATCGCTCTATACGTCAGTTACCAGTCCGTCCCCAATATAACATCATCCTTGTACATATCCAAAATGAGCATATCCGTTACCAATCATAACCTCCCAATCACCACACCCACTCCCTTATAGATGGAATTCATGAGAGCCCTGCTAACCAATGGTGAATCTATTATCATAATAATATTTGATGCTGTATCCACTAAACCCATCTCCCACACAAATTTAGTGCTAACAAAAGAGTGTGATGCTTCTGTGTCAAACAATACTCGCCCCATGTTCCCATGAATAGGAAATATACCCTCAAATTTTGGCAACACTCTGTAACAACCCGGATTTTTTAAATGGGAATTTTTAAATAAATTTTGGAAATCGAAGAAAAATGAAATTTTGTATTTTATAAATTTTATAATTTAAAGTGTTGGTTTTTATATTTGAAAAATGAATTTTCAAACGGAATTGGAATCGGAATTAAAATGGAGTTTTAATTGAATTTTTATTATTTAGAAAACCCTCAAAATATAAAACTCTCTCACAGTCCTCGGAGGATAAAACTCTCTAGTAAAAATAATATTTTTAGAAATCTGACCGTCCGATCAAGCTGAATTTTTGTCAGCAGTCCTGTCTCGCCGTTCGCTACAACATATTAAAATTTCAAGCGATTCTAACGGCCCGATCGTCCGTAATGATTTTTTCAAGTATTTGTATTTGAGTAGGACTCTAATTATTTTTGGTATATAAATATAAAGTGACGAGTTTAGATCTTTTAAAACACATTTTAGCCTTCTCAAAAATCAGAATCCTCTCATCTTCTTCATCTTCTTCAACCTCAAAACCCTAGCCCCATTCTACATAACTTTCAACTCAAGTTTTGTCAAGATTAACCGAATTTTCTCAAGACGCGTCAAGAACGAATCTTTGTCAAATTTTTGAGAGGAATACACATTCAAGATCAGATTTCTAAACCAACTTTTATTCAGGCATGAATACTCTATTCTTTTCCTTTAGTATTATGCGTTTTAAGTGTCGCCTAAACACTAAATTACATGTTTTCTTAAAAATAATTAGTAACTTAATTAGAAAAAGTGAACACTAATTATGGGGCTGTTTTTATTAAATCTTTTAAATCTGAATAATATTCATAACCCTTGGGTACGTAGGATTTATGAGTGATTTTGGGTTTTATTGGTGTATGGTGCATGTAGAAAAACCCTAACTTTAAAATAAATGATTTTTGGGTGCGTATAATTCATGTAATACATGTAGAGATAATGAAATTTGGTTTTTGATGTATATATGATGAAAAATTGGTATATTTAATTTAAAATAATTAAATGAGATTATTTGGGTATTGTTGACGTTGTGATAATTAAATTAAAGATTTAATTGAATTGGACTATCATGCGTAGTTTTATACGTTGATTAATCATGCGTGGTTGTGTGACTTTTTGGTATTATTATATTTCCTTGTGACGATGGGTTGTTGGGTATTTTTTTTGCTCCCCCTATATTTTAGAATGCCTTCTAGGAATGGGACTAGTGAGGAAAGATTATTGCGTTTTTATCACCTTGAGGGTGGGCTGATTTTTATTACTTTATCGTCGTTACACTTGTCTAAGTATGAGACTAGTTTATGATTTATGTTAGAAAATCCTCCTATACATAAGTTAGGACGTATTGCTGACTTGGGAACCCTTAGGTATGGGACTAAGGGGTATTTTGAGGATCTCACATCAATAAAAGGGTGGGGTATATTATAAATTGTGAATTGAGAAATTGAGAACTAATACCTAAGATAATAAGACGGGTATTAAAATATATTGGCGACATAATCAGCGAGGGCCCACAGTTTAAACGGGCCAGTCGGCGTTTTATGTCGTGTCGTGTGTGGAACCTCGTCATTCAGCGAGGGCCGACAGTTTAAACGGGCCAGCCGGCGTTTTGACGAGGGGATGTGTATTTTTGGTGGAGAAATCACCCGAGGCGGGAGGACCGCCATAATAAAATGAGGATATAATAAAAGTTGGTTAATTTAATGAAATTAACAACTTGGGAAATTAAAATCATATTGGTGTGCCTTTATAAATGGGGATTTATGCGGGTAGTTAGTGATTTATATCTATCGCGTTTAATTATCCCGTTTAATTTAAAATATTCTATTGTGATATTTATTGCGTATAATGCTACTGTCTGGATTCAAGGATCCTATTTGAGGGGAGTAGTGTGTATTCTTGCTCGGGGCTTTGGCTCTGACCCATGCGTTGACTAATCTTTTTCAGGATTAGAATTTGGAGAAGCTGTATAAGTTTATCGGAGTTATCATTGGAGGTGCAGCTGGAGTGGTTTACTTTATGTCATAGTTTAGTTAGACTTTCTTTTCTAGTCGTATTATGAGACTTCATTTGAGTTTTATTGGGACATTCGGTTCCAAAGTTGTTTAGAGGATTTATTTTGGGATTATTTTAGATTTTATTTAATCAGTATTGGAGATTGGATTTTTGGAGTTAGCATGTGATGGATCTTTTATCGCTTAGTTATTTGTGATCATTTGAGATTGACCAATTATTTATCTTATGGACTGATTTATTTATGTCTCATATTTGTCTCATGGTAAGAATGGTATTTATTTAGTTCACGCCCGACTTAGTTTTGGTGGCGGCCGACGCCAGAATTAGGCGGGGTGTGACAGATGGTATCAGAACATGGTCTTAGGTCTCGTAGGTTATGAGTCCGTTTAACTACCGCATTGCCGATCTTTGATTCCCTTTGATGATTCGTACTTCTTAAGGTAGAGGGTCTAGCATACATGTTAGATGTTTTATTTCGAGAGATTTTTGGTTGTATGTCATTTGAAGATATTTCAGATTAGTAAATTCTCTTACTTTTATTGTGGGTTTTAGATGCTCTATACCTTGTTATTTGTGGATTTGGTTAGTTTTATCGTAGTAGCGCTCCGCTAGCTCTCCCCGGACGGACGGGGTGTTACAGAATGGTATCAGATGTGAAGAAAAATGTGTTTCTTAGAATGTGAAGTTTTGAGTTAAGGACGTTGTAGACATGGAGTTTAGAATTAGTAAGCTTGATGTGGGGATCCTTAAAATGGATTTTGGAGACGATAATTATTTTGGAGATTTTAGTACAGATGTTAGGTACTGTATGTATCGATTTTTGATGTTGAGATTTAATTTGAAGAAGTTATAATTTTAATGACTTTCGGATATAGGATCGAGTGGGGGATTTTGAGAGCATGTGGTACGCCATTATTTTCATAGTTATGTGTATGTATATAGGCAATATATATTATTTTGTTGCTCGTGGGGTAGGTGCGCATAGAATTGGGTGTATGGGCGCCCATTTATGGCATTCTACGGGTAGGCATATGTGAGCCTTATTTTCTTTTCGCGAGATTTAAGTGTTTATGTGTATGCTTCGTTTAATTTCGAGGACGAAATTCTTTGCTAGTAGGGAAGTATGTAACAACCCGGATTTTTTAAATGAGAATTTTTAAATAAATTTTGGAAATCGAAGAAAAATGAAATTTTGTATTTTATAATTTAAAGTGTTGGTTTTTATATTTGAAAAATGAATTTTCAAACGGAATTGGAATCGGAATTAAAATGGAGTTTTAATTGAATTTTTATTATTTAGAAGAGTCCTCAAAATATAAAACTCTCTCAGAGTCCTCGGAGGATAAAACTCTCTAGTAAAAATAATATTTTTAGAAATCCGACCGTCCGATCAAGCTGAATTTTTGTCAGCAGTCCTGTCTCGCCGTTCGCTACAATATACTAAAATTTCAAGCGATTCTAACGGTCCGATCGTCTGTAATGATTTTTTCAAGTATTTGTATTTGAGTAGGACTCTAATTATTTTTGGTATATAAACATAAAGTGACGAGTTTAGATCTTTTAAAACACATTTTAGCCTTCTCAAAAATCAGAATCCTGTCATCTTCTTCATCTTCTTCAACCTCAAAACCCTAGCCCCATTCTACATAACTTTCAACTCAAGTTTTGTCAAGATTAACCGGATTTTCTCAAGACGCGTCAAGAACGAATCTTTGTCAAATTTTTTAGAGGAATACACATTCAAGATCAGATTTCTAAACAAACTTTTATTCAGGCATGAATACTCTATTCTTTTCCTTTAGTATTATGCGTTTTAAGTGTCGCCTAAACACTAAATTACATGTTTTCTTAAAAATAATTAGTAACTTAATTAAAAAAAGTGAACACTAATTATGGGGCTGTTTTTATTAAATCTTTTAAATCTGAATAATATTCATAACCCTTGGGTACGTTGGATTTATGAGTGATTTTGGGTTTTATTGGTGTATGGTGCATGTAGAAAAACCCTAACTTTAAAATAAATGATTTTTGGGTGCGTATAATTCATGTAATACATGTAGAGATAATGAAATTTGGTTTTTGATGTATATATGATGAAAAATTGGTATATTTAATTTAAAATAATTAAATGAGATTATTTGGGTATTGTTGACGTTGTGATAATTAAATTAAAGATTTAATTGAATTGGACTATCATGCGTAGTTTTATACGTTGATTAATCATGCGTGGTTGTGTGACTTTTTGGTATTATTATATTTCCTTGTGACGATGGGTTGTTGGGTATTTTTTTTTGCTCCCCCTATATTTTAGACTGCCTTCTAGGAATGGGACTAGTGAGGAAAGATTATTGCGTTTTTATCACCTTGAGGGTGGGCTGATTTTTATTACTTTATCGTCGTTACACTTGTCTAAGTATGAGACTAGTTTATGATTTATGTTAGAAAATCCTCCTATACATAAGTTAGGACGTATTGCTGACTTGGGAACCCTTAGGTATGGGACTAAGGGGTATTTTGAGGATCTCACATCAATAAAAGGGTGGGGTATATTATAAATTGTGAATTGAGAAATTGAGAACTAATACCTAAGATAATAAGACGGGTATTAAAATATATTGGCGACATAATCAGCGAGGGCCCACGGTTTAAACGGGCCAACCGGCGTTTTATGTCGTGTCGTGTGTGGAACCTCGTCAATCAGCGAGGGCCGACAGTTTAAACGGGCCAGCCGGCGTTTTGACGAGGGGATGTGTATTTTTGGTGGAGAAATCACCCGAGGCGGGAGGACCGCCATAATAAAATGAGGATATAATAAAAGCTGGTTAATTTAATGAAATTAACAACTTGGGAAATTAAAATCATATTGGCGTGCCTTTATAAATGGGGATTTATGCGGGTAGTTAGTGATTTATATCTATCGCGTTTAATTATCCCGTTTAATTTAAAATATTCTATTGTGATATTTATTGCGTATAATGCTACTGTCTGGATTCAAGGATCCTATTTGAGGGGAGTAGTGTGTATTCTTGCTCGGGGCTTTGGCTCTGACCCATGCGTTGACTAATCTTTTTCAGGATTAGAATTTGGAGAAGCTGTATAAGTTTATCGGAGTTATCATTGGAGGTGCAGCTGGAGTTGTTTACTTTATGGCATAGTTTAGTTAGACTTTCTTTTCTAGTCGTATTATGAGACTTCATTTGAGTTTTATTGGGACATTCGGTTCCAAAGTTGTTTAGAGGATTTATTTTGGGATTATTTTAGATTTTATTTAATCAGTATTGGAGATTGGATTTTTGGAGTTAGCATGTGATGGATCTTTTATCGCTTAGTTATTTGTGATCATTTGAGATTGACCAATTATTTATCTTATGGACTGATTTATTTATGTCTCATATCTGTCTCATGGTAAGAATGGTATTTATTTAGTTCACGCCCGGCTTAGTTTTGGTGGCGGCCGACGCCAGAATTAGGCGGGGTGTGACACACTCGTGTCAAAATTATCGCACGGACTTATAGACGCGCTTAAACTCTTGCTTCCCTTGATGAAGCAATGATGCTAGAACTATTAGTGGGTTCGATAACTACGATAGATGCTGCCCCTACTGGGCGTATTATTGTTGACTCCTAGCCCTATTAGGGAAAGCATGATGCATGTGACCTTGCTTCCCACGTAAAAAAGACCTCTCTATGAACTCAACTAGTCTTTGAACCTAATGAGGCTTCCCCAATCTCTGGCCCTACACTAGGGCCCCTACTAGCCTTAATATCCTTGGACATGTGGCCTCCAGTTTGATTCCTCTAGCCCTAATAGCACTGAGGAGCACGTTATTGGGCCTAATTGCCTAGCATGAATCCACCATCTTTGGGTCTAAACCTCTTAGTGGAGTCCCCTTGTAGGAACCCCGCTCCTATATCCTGCACTGTTGTTACATCATCTCATTGACACCGGTCTTACCCTACTGGCTTGACTTTACTGTCCTATTTGCTCCCTTTAGATGGAAGCGATGATCCTGGCAGTGCATCAATACGGCGTTAGCGAAATCAGTATAAGTCCTCAATGTCGAGTTACCAACAGATACTGATGGATGCTCACGAACTTCAAAATCCTCTTTTCATTAGTATTCACCTCTTATGGAACAGTGTCGTCAGGCAAGTGAAATCCTCCTCATACTCGACTACTTTTCAGCCTTACTGCATGAGATCCAGAAACATCCTCCTCATCTATATCTACACAGTTAATGGAAAAAATTTACAGTCAAATAACACCCAGAACTCCTGAATCATCACAAAACTCTCTCCTCTAACATAGTGATGGACTTCCAACACTAAAAAGCCTCTCCAACAAGCTTAAATGTAGCTAGTACCTTCTTCCGAGTGTGATCTCAACCGTAAGTAGATTACTTTGGATATCCTTATTCCATTGGCTTGCTATAAATACTTTCTCACTCCCCCAAAACTCTGGTGGATGGCCTTTCTGGAAGGCCTCCCTAACTCGTTCCCACACGGACGATAAATTTACAGCTTAAGTATACTTTAAGTTCTTTGTTTAGAAGTGTCTTATGACTTTGTGAAACTATGTTATAAGTATTTATGTTGATTTTCCTATTGGAAGATGTTCACACAATTTCATTTTGTTTTCGCAATTAGGATATTTTAGTGTTAGTCCATGATGTGGTGTATTTGTACATTTTACACTTAATATTTGAAAATTTTCAAAAATAAATGGTGGAGAAAATATGCCTTTTGATATTATGATTACACGAGCTTGCATTATTTATCTTTGTGTTGATATCTTTCTACTTCACGTGATGCTTATTTTTTTAGATAAGTTTCACTCCTTTGTCTATCATAGACAAAAATGGGAGAACAAATTCAGGGGGAGTTTCATTTATCTTTTAAAACTCATATGCATCACGGTATTTTGTTTGTCTCATGTGTGTAGGACATACTACCTATATGTTGATCACTTAAACCCACATAAGATAAAAACAAAGCTAGCCAAAGGGAAGAACAATTTCAGTTGGAGACTTAAACAAGAATTCCTTTATATTTATTGATTTGGAAGGGTATTTATTGTATTAGTATTTAGGGTTCAATTTGTCTTCAGTTTGTATTTTGTAGAGAAATAGCCAAAGGGGGAGATTTATAAGAGGAGGTTTTATAATTGATCAGTTTATTTTTATTTTGGCTTATCCTGTTACACATACACTGCACCATCATGACTACTTCTATGAACTTAAAGACAAAGTTAAATACTTTTGGAAGATTGAATAATCGTACGTCTCAACAACCTTCCGAAGAAATTATGGATGCATTTGGTAAAGCTCTATTTTTCCAAGGGTTTTAGAAATTTTTAGAGTTTGTATTTAAAAATGTTTTTTAGAAATTTTTGGAAAACTCTTTAACTCGTTAGAATGAGAAAGTCTTGTCATTCAAACGAGATATACAATATCACTAGAACGAATTCTCTTAGTTCGAACGAAATCTGAAATGTCGCCTTTTGGTCAAGTTTTTGAATCTCGTTAAAAGTCATTAGAATTAGAATTGGTAAGTCATTAGAACAAGTCTTCCAATGATAGAACGAGATGATTTTTCATCAAGATCTGGAGTCTCGTCTGATATGTCGTTAGAGTCCCAATCAAATGAAAATGGGTGTGTCGTTTGAATAAGGTACCTTCCATTCAATCGAAAGCATGATATTTTGTTTCTTATATTAAATTTGATACAAATCTCTCGTATTTATCCGTTTGTAACAAACTCCCTTATAAAAGGAGACACAGGATTATAGACTAAAAGAAGTCTTTTTGAAAGATGTTTACACCCTTTTTGAGTTCTTTTTTTAATCAAACTCTTCCAATATTGATCCAGACCCCTTGGAAACTTAGACATCACTTTATCAAATCAAGAATAACCTTTCTAGTTTAAACACCCTTGTAGAGTTGATCTTTATTGATGACTTGTGTAACTGAGGTTCTACTGCTGAAGAAAAAGAAGGTTGATCAGTGGATAGAGAGGGAAAATTGCCTTTTATGGACAACACTAGACTAGGAATATTTCTATAGAAGAAATTAAAGAATCTACGCATTATACTTAGTCGGTCTAAGTAGTCTATCAGTTGATTGTGTCTATCAATTACCTTATACTACTGAATAAAGGTTTTACCCTTTTAGGTATTTTTCCTTACTTCTTCGAGTTTTTGCATGCTTGGTTTGCTAAAGACTCGTTTGGTTAGCTACATTCTTGGAGGATATAAACAAGAATAACGACTAAGCCAATGAGGATCTAGGAGATTTTTTCACACAACTCAACTAATTTTTTACTACTATAAATACAACCCTCATCCAGGGGCATGTAATTTTGAACCTCTGATGAATTAATAAACACTGAGAAATCCCTTCATGGATATAGGTTGTTGTTAAACAACGTAAATATTGAGTTGTGCCTTTTTTTTTTTTTACTATTTTAGTCTTTTTTTCTCTTTAGAAATATTTAATTGCACTCACAATCGGCGTCATCTATGGGAACAATTCTTTTTTCTAAAAAATAACTTGGAACCAAAGAGTGAACAACATGTCTTATTGCCCAAACTGTACACTCGTCGCTGGTGACGTACGAGCCGATCTGGCCCTAGTCAGAGTCAAATATGAGGTTCATCAAGACAAAAATCTTATATTTCTCCCAGATGAGCAACTTTCTAAGTAGATCAATGAGCAACCTAGATAAAAAAAAAGATCTAATGGTTGGTCAACACTTATGAAGAGCGACACCGCCATCAAAAGGAGTAAACTCACCTCTAAATGGAGGAGAATGCCCATCTCCAGTGATGATTGGGGAATATAGATAAAGAACTCCCTGAAGGAAACCACATATGTTGTGGTTGAACCTTTAGACCCCAGGCGAGCAAAACTCGCATCTGAGGAAAGAGTGTTGGCCACAAGGAGGATCGTTCATAGCAAAAAATTCATCTGATGAGATGAAATCGGTATGAAGAACTTAACAAATGGGATATAAGAAGTTTGGTTCGAAGAGAGATGGATTAACACCCAACACGTCATGGAGCTAGATGCCTAAAAGAGATGGAAAGAAAGGCCCTCATCACATAGTTGCAGTCCCCTTCTCAAGGGAAATTGAGGAGGAGGATCCTCCAAATAAGTTCACCATACCAAGGTTCAAATAATACGATGACAAAACTAAACCCATAGATCATGTTTGCCAGTACTATAAATCAATGACTCTATAGAACCACAACGACACAGTTATGTGTTGAATATTCCCATCCAGCCTAGGATATGTCGCTTATAAGTTGTTCGAAAGGCTTCCCCACTAGTCAATAAAAAGCTTTAAGTCCCTTGCAAAAGAATTCACAACTCGATTTATAACTAGCATCTCTCATCAAAAAAGGATGGACTCTCTCCTCACCATGAGGAGGAAGTCACAGGAGACATTACGAGAATATGCTAAATCCTACTGGAAAACCTTCAATGAGGTAGAAGATTGCTTGGAGTAGGTGGTTGTAGCATCATTCAATATTGGTTTGCCCCTAGCTCCATATTGCATGAGTCTGTCACCACGAAGGAAGCAAACACCATCGATGATTTCATGTCACTGATTGAGAAGTACGCCAAGGTGGAGGACGTGGTCAACCTTAGCTAAGGAGAAATTGGTCGTGGAAAAGTGACAAAAGGAAATGATAAAGAAAATACCCCATAGAAGGGAAACAAAAAGCAAAACAGAGGAGACACGAACAAGGGGGAGGCAAACACATCTAAAGAATTTCAAGCCATAAACACGGTTTTTAAGAAAAAATTTACAAAATTTTAGGTAAGAGTAAGGACTAGAAATTACTCAAGTGGCTGAAGAAGATGCTAGGTTATCCGAGCAATAGGAACAACACACTCAGGTGCACCTAACACAAGGATAAATGACACAAGATAGAGAATTTTAAGGCCCTAAAATACCATATGGATGAGTTATCCCAGGGGATAATATGAACGAATATATTGAGAGGAAATTTGATCAAGTCTCCCCCAACGGTTATCCAAAACCAGATAGCGTACTGGACGATGAAGAAAGGCACGAGTTTATCATTATTAATGAGGACTCTGACCCCAAGAAGATATGGGGTAACACAGTTTGGATGGAACTTAAAAAGGTCACTACTTTAATGGAGGACTTTTAGATTTATTCCTCTAAAAGCCAAGGTGGAAAATGCAGGTGACCAGAAGATGTTGATTACCAGAAGCACATAGTCTTCAAGGAATACGATTTGATCGAGGTAAGAACCCCACACCATGATGCCCTAGTAATTACTCTCAGGATTGAAATCTAGGATATGGATAAGCTACTAGTGGAATAAGGTAGTTCTTTGGAGGTGATGTACCTAGAGCTTTCTTACAAGCTTAAACTCAAGATGATAAACTTGAACGATAAACCATTCCATTAGTTGACTTCACTAGAAAGATGACCATGCAGTTGGGAAAGGTACTTATGCTTGTAAGGGTAGGGGAAATATCTAAACTCATTGATTTTCTAGTGGCGGACATTGACTCACCTTACCACGCCATCCTTGAAAGAGTGTGGATGCACACCATGAGGGAAGTACCCTCAACCTATCATAAAAAACTCAAATGCATTACAGAGCAAGGATTAATGGAGATCAGATGCAATAAAACCACCACTAAAAAATACTACATCGATGTCATTAGTCCTAAGCAAGAAAAAAATAGAAAAGGAAATCATCCTCGAAACATCTCAGTAAGGAACCACTCCATCCAAATATCAACTAAAGTATGGAAGACCAGGGGTAGAAGATACATAAATTGACCCCATAGAAAAATTTGTGGAGAAACTAAAGGAGGTAGATTTTATGAGAACTGAGCAAGGAGGAAGTTTCTAATTAGAACCAATTTGTCCGACCAGGAAAGGAAGGATTTAATTACTTTTTTAAAGATGAACTTAGATATTTTCACATGGGATCCATATGATATGTTAGGGATTGGTCCCAGAGTCACTTGATATCAACTTCACATTCAACCATAATTTTTGCTGATCACCCAAAAGGCTCATCGCACTGCCCAAAAAAAGGTCAAGCTAATGGAAAAGGAGGTAGGGAAACTTATGGAGGCAAGGTCCATCTGAGAAGTTTGATTCCCAAAATAGCTCTCAAACTTGATGGTGGTTCGAAAGAGCAACTATAGCTAGAGAGTTTGCATTGACTTAATTGACCTCAATAATTCTTATCTCAAAGACAACTTCCCTCTACCAAAAATAGATTAGTTGGTTGATGCCATAACAACCCATGAGTAGATGAGCTTCCCAGGATCTTACTCGGGATACCACCAGATCCCACTATTCGGCTCCGACCAAGATAAGACTTCATTTATCACTCCACCAAGATTGTACTATTATAAGATCATGCCTTTTGGCCTAAAAAATACTGGATCCACATACCATAGATTGGTTACTAAGATGTTCAAAGAATAGATGGGAGGGTAGATGGAGGTATACATTGATGATATGCTCATCATGAGCAGTCACAAAGATAATCATCATGAGGACTTAGCAAAAACTTTTGGAATCCTCAAGCACTATCCGATGAAGATAAATGTGAGCAAAGGTTCCTGAGGTCCAGTTTAGAAATTTCCTCGATACCTAGTCAGCAAAAGACGAATTGAAGCAAACCCTGACCAGATAGTTGCAATCAATATAATTTAACCTCTGAGGATGTTATGATAAATTTAAAAGATAACTATGATGTAGAAAACTTTAAAACGTTTCATCTCCAAGTCATCCGAGATTGCAAACAATTATTTTAACTACTACAGAAAGATAAATACCACACCTGGAACATCCAATGTTCAAAAGCCCTTGAAGAAATTAAGTCTAACCCAGGGGACCATCTTTACCTCTACCTAGTAGTTTCAATGCATGTAGTCAGTTCAACCTTCATTTGCGATAAATCAGGAAGATAGTCCCTCAATTACTATGTCTGCATGATAATTCTGGGCGCCGAGCAGTGCTACCTCCAATCGGAGATGCTGGCCTACTCTTTGGTCATCGTGTCTCAAAAGTTAAAACACTACATTGAGGCCCATTCCATCACAATCATCATATCCTTCCCCCTTAAAGTTGTTCTGCACAAGGTCGACTTATCTAAATACATGTCCAAATTGTCAATCAAACTCGACATATTTCATATTGTAATACCCCATAATTTTAAGTAGTTATCTTTGGATTAATTAAATTAAAATGGGAAACTAATAGGGGTTAAAATAAATATTAATTAAAGTGATCGGAGTTAATATTTATGGATGTTATTAATTGAATACTACTTATTGATCAAGTAATAAAATATTGAGAATGCACTATATTTATTCGTGAGTGAGAAATACGATAGTTTATGATAATTTAGGCAGGACGCGCATGTGAGTCGTGTCGAGAATTAAAATATGAAATAACTTGTAAGTGATATATGTGTCATCCAAATAGTTATTTTGAGTTTACCGATGTGTTCAGACATGTCGAGATATTCAGAAAAGTATACTTAGGGGTAGTATTTTGACCCCGGGGCATTTTTAGACCAACCCAATACCACATAAGGGTATTTTGGTCTTTTTTATTCTATGGTTATAGGACCAACGAACTTGGGAAGACTATATCAACAGATATATTATATAGGCTAGGGTTAGAACAAGTGAGAAACAAGAGAGGATATAGGGGAGGAAGAGGAAAAGGTTTTTAGGCCATTCGCCACCACCTAGCACCACCGTTGCCGCCGAAATTGAGATGGGCACAAGGAGGAGAAGCCTCGGTCACCAAACTACTGAACTCAGACCTTCATCTAAGTCAAGTGTTTAAATTTGCACAAATTGAGTAGTTATAATGTCCATGTCAGTATAGAATTATCTCTACGATGAAAAAAGGTTATGGATGGTGATTTCATGGGATTTAATTATGGTTTTGATTGGAAGTCATATTAGAACCTAACCTCCTGGGATTATATTTCAATTTTTTTAAGACACATAAAAATGTAATATTGTTGTTTTCTTGGTGGAAGAGAATGATTCTTGCATAACTTAGGGTTTAATTGATGAACATAAAATGGCAATCTGCCAGAATTTTTTATGTTAATTTAATCGCATTCCATTATAATTATACTTAGAATTAAATTTATATACATACACACACACATATATATATACATATATATATGTGTGTGTGTGTGTGTGTGTGTGTGTGTGTGTGTAAGCTTTCCAACGAGCTTTGAATGAGGTCATTTGGAGTTCTGTAGAGTGAGTAATCGACTTTTTACTATAGAGTGTCTAATCTGTCAACATAAATCTACTATAATTTTTTATGTTACCCTAAATGTATGTCATTTTAATTATACTTAAAATTAGATTGCAATCCATAGATTCCTGGTCTAGGTCTTATTTTTCCAATGAGATTTGAATGAGATCATTTTGACTTCTTTAGACTGAGAAATCCCGTTTTTAATAAAAGGTGTCTAATCTATCACAAAATTTACGACCCGATTCAATTGCTCAGAAAATGACAATTTTGTTAGTTTAGGTTTAAAACTTGAAAAAAAATAATGTAACCATAAGTTGAGTAGTTTGGGATTATGGAAAAATTAATGGAATACCAGTCATATATAATTGAGACATAGGGCTAGTCAAGGAGTCGAATTTATAGACTGGAACCTATCAGAAATTATTAAACATATTAGCGTACATGAATCAAATGGGGATATGTAGAGAATTGAGGTGAACATAAGATTTAGACTAGTAGAATAATGTGATATTAACTACTGAAATTATAAAAGAGATGATTAGAACTCTTCGAATAACAAGTGATATTCGTAATATAGGGAATAAAAATAAAGCATGAAATAATAGTACGTTGAATAATTGAGATGTATATGGCACGTACTATATGAATATACATGGATTGTGTGAATAATTGTTGAGTATGATTTCTATATATATAAGCATACCTATGTTGCCTGCTATCACGGGAGTTCACAGATAGCAAGGTCAGGATGTGTGCCCTAGAACATAGAACTCATGGCTGACCACTATTTGAGTGTAAGATAGTGTGACCGATTGTTTGGGTGTGTTAGGTATGTGTGTAGCCCAAAGTTTTAGGAATTTGTTCACCTCCATTATGTGTTTATTTGATATATGATTCGAGGGTGATCTCTAACTGGTAGTCCTTGATTTGGTATGTGAGGTACATAAAATCGATAGTAGAGTATGCATGCATCACGGTGCTCATCCCATGGATACTGTAGTCGTATAATATTCAGCTAATGATTATTGTTTTACGGTAGTGTATTGTTTGGGAAATACGTGTGGGCTAAGAGTATTAGTGGTGAGGTAAATGCTTATTGTGACTAGTTAAGCTGGGTAGCATAATTAGGTAGGTTTAGTAGGACACGTTAGGCGTCCACTATAGTTGATAGGTGAGGAACTTAAGGGAGTGTACGAGAAGTTAACGTGTATATAATAATTGTTCTTGCTGTATTTTAAATACTTGGAAATATTTTTCAAATGTTTTGGGCCTTGACTCGTATCAAATATATTTTTCAAAATTTTAGGTGTCCAGCCATAAGGACACCAAGGATGAGTGCTTTTTCCAGGGACACGTAGCTGCAGTTGATGTGGAGGCTTATAGCCGATTCTGTTATTGATATTCTAGATTAGGTTCTCTATTCCAATATATGTTGGGCGTGTTGCCCTTTTTATTTAGACTTATATATTTTAGACTATTTCAGATGTTGGATTGGATGTTGTTGATAAAAATATCAGTCAGCTGACATGGACCAATTATATGGAGACACGCGTCATCCAACATGGCACAAGATCAGGTACCGAGCTAATCAATCTACCGAGCTACTTAGCATACCAAGCTACTCAGCATACTGTACAACTTATTAGGAAGATCAAACGATAAGACCAATTCAATGTTTCTTGTATTACAATCATTCCTTACCATGTACAAATGTGTATGCATATTCGTTAAAGGAATATTATCTATTCACATTGACAACCCAAAGGCTATAAATACATTGTAATACCCTCATGGAAGGGTAAGCCAACTAGGCAAACATAATTGAGATCAAGGCAAGACACCTCATAATACAAAACAGTGGACGTAGGCCATTTCGTTAAGGCCGAGCCAATTTAAAAATCTCTTATCTTATTTCTCTACTCATGTTTATCTATGATTAATTAATTAGTTCAATTTTAGTTTTTTACATCAACATATTGGCACCGTCTGTGGGAACGACAATACATTGCGTTTTCACAAAAAAACTTATCATAAATGGTTGATATCCTAAAATCTAGCAATATGAGTAATGAAGGGAATATTCCTAACCCTTCCGTCCCTCCAAATGCAAATGATATCACTGGAATTTTGGCAATCTTAGCCAGGGGACAAATGGCTATGCAGGAAACTATGCGACAGTTCATTCAGACTGTTCAAAATGGAGCATCTGCCCAGTCACGCCAACGAAGCATTCAAAGAAGCATGCATCCGTCATCTTCACGACAACCACGATCTATGTCACAATCCAGACATACTAAAGTCAATTATTCCAGAAACTCAAGTGATACATTTTATCTCCCTAGTGACTTCCCCTATAAAAATTCCGAATTCACAAGAAAACATCACTCTAATGCCAGAAAGACCAAGTGCTCTGGAAAGGTTCACCAGAGCCTCACCCTTCGACCATTTGGGTCCCAGGAGGAATAAAAATCCTCCTCGATTTGCGTCGAGAAATTCTCAATGACCAAATGATTTAAGGGAAGGCTCAGCCCAATCACATCCAAACCCAAGACCTGTAGCTTGAAGAGAAAGATCCTAAGAGGAAAATTCTGTACGATCTGTTGCTCTAGAAAATATAAATAAATCAGGGGCTGGAAATGATGCATGGAAAGGATTTAATCAGAGTTTAGAAGACACGTTAGGAGAGATGGCCAAGGCCAATAATCCTCTCCAAATAGCCTTTATTAAGGGATCTCCATTTGTACAAGTGATTGTGGATTTTCCCCAACAATAAAGTTCAAGGCTCCGGTGGTCACACTGACATACGATGGAAAAACCGATCTTGTTCTCCACATAGAGAAGTACCAAGCAGTAGTGGATATTTATGCAGTCCCCGATGAAATGAGGTGCAAGGCGTTCTCAAGGACCATTACCAAATCTGCTCAGATATGGTACAATAGCCTTCCTCGGTGGCAAATTGCAACCTTCCACCAGCTGGCAGAGCTCTTTATAGGGAATTTCTATTTTGGTGCAAAGCCCATTAAAAGGGTAGCACATTTGTTGAGTGTTAGGCATAAAGAAGGTGAAAGTACCAGGGATTACATTACTCATTTCAACAACGTGAAACTAGAGGTCATAGACTTTGAGGAGAAGACAACCATTATATCTCTCATGAGTGGTCTTTTGCCCGACAAGTTGTATTATACCTTGGCTAAGGATCCTTCTAAATCCATAACTGAATTGATGGCAAAAGAAACTAAAATTATGAATGCCAAGGAAGCTATGGCTGCGAAGAAGAATGATGAGGCAAAGGTGGAAGCTAAAGCTGAAGGTAAGTCGAAGAAGAAAGATCACAAGAATAATGGTAGGAGAAAGCAGTCGAAGGGAAAAGAAACATTGGATCACTTAAGGAAGTATACAAATTATACTCCCTTAAAAGGGGATAAAAACCACATTCTGGAAGAAATCAAGAACATCGAGGAACTCAATTGGCTAGAAAAGCTAAGGATAGCCCCCGAAAGGAGGGATAAATCCAGGTATTGTGAGTTCCATAAAGATCATGGTCATATGACCAAGCAGTGTGTGCCTCTCCAAAATGAGATAGAAGCACTCATTAGACGAGGAAAACTGAACAAGTTTGTTGATCGTCAGAATGGTGGAAGGACCAATAATAGAGCTAGATAGAGGTCTAAGTCTCCTTGTCGACAAAGAGAAGATAAGAAAAGGAACCATAAAGATGACCCTGAAGATGATCCCGATCTCCCCAAAATACCAAGACAACCTGAGCATGAGGTATTTTCAATTCATTTCGGTTCATTTGATACTAACATGATTATAAGTGGAGACGCAGGAGGGGGTGATCAAACCACTGAAAGGAAATCTTACCTCAATGAGGCTCAAGATTGTTCCTATATACAGCGAATAAATCTGGCAGAAGAAGATCGCCCAAGGAAGGTCAACAAAGATAATTCGGTAATTGGTTTTTCTACAAATGATCTGGAAGGAGTTTTGTATCCTCATGATGATCCCTTGGTTATCAAAATGAGAATAAAGGATGTAATCATTTCGAGAGTGCTGGTGGATAATGGTAGCTCGACAGAAATCATTTTCTACCCTTGCTTTGATAGTTTGAATTTAAAACTTGGTCAGTTGGAGCCGTATTACAGGCCCCTCATTGGGTTTTCTAGAGAAAAAGTTTTTCCACTTGGAATGATCAAGTTAGACATGATGATTGGTACCTGTCCAGCTAGCAGAACAGAGAAGGTGCATTTCTTCATGTTGGATAAGAACGTCCAGTCAGCCTATAATATAATTATAGGGATAGTAGGCCTGAAAAAGTTTAAAGCAGTTCCATCCACAATACATCAGTGTTTAAATTTGCCGACCAACTTCGGGATGGGAATTATAAATGGATATCAAAAAGTAGCTCGGGAGTGATACTACTCATCTGTCGAGCAAGAGGAATTGGATGATTCTAGGAAGAAAAGGACCACTTATCAAGTGGATGAATCTTATGAGTCTGAGATTGAAACCTTAGACCCAATAGATGAAACATAATTTGTTAAAGTCCAAGTAATGGAGGCAACAACAAGTATTATTCAAGATAATGAGCAACCAGAAAGAAAAACTCAGATTGGTGCTTCACTGGATCCAGTATTAAAGCAAGAGCTGGTGGCATTTTTGAAGCACAGAAAACATGTATTTACGTGGAGTCACGAGGATATACTGGGGATAGACCCAACTTTCGTATGCAATGAGCTCAATGTCAATAAGGAGGTCAAACCAGTGAAGCAAAGGATAAGATTCTTCAGTCCGGATAAGAACCAAGCTATTCAATAAGAGGTGGAAAAACTATAAGAAGCTTCTTTTATCGAAGATATGAAATATCCAGATTGGCTAGCTAATGTTGTGATGGTCAATAATAATAATATTAATAAATGGATAATGTGAGTGGACTTCATAGATCTGAATAAAGCTTACCCAAAAGATCACTTTCCTCTGCCCAGGATAAATCAACTAGTAGATGCAACCTCAGGGCATGAGCTTCTAAGTTTCATGGATGCCTATTCGGGATATAATTAAATTAAAATAAAGCCAGAAGACAGGGAAAGTACCTCTTTCATTACCCCCCGAGGAACATATTGTTATAATGTTATGCCTTTCGGTCTTAAAAATGCAGGTGCTACATATCAGCGGCTGGTGAACAAGGTATTTGAGGATATAATTTGCAAAAATATGGAGGTATACGTCGATGACATATTGACTAAAAGTGAGAAAACTGATAACCATATAGCTGATTTAAGCCAAACATTTGATCAACTGGAGAAGTACCAGATGAATATGAACCCGACCAAGTGTGTTTTTGGCGTACATGAAGGCATGTTCCTCGGATACATTGTGAATCAAAGGGGTATTGAAGAAAATCCTGACAAGATAAAAGCCTTACTGGAGTTACAATCTCTAACCACCAAGAAGGAAGTATAGAGCCTTACGGGGCGTATTGTAGCTCTCAATAGATTTTTCCCAAGAAACTGATAGATGTCTTCCATTTTTCAAGGCGCTTAAAAAGACATTTGAGTGGAACAACGAATGTGAGAATGCATTCTTAGAGTTGAAGATATACTTGGGGACACCTCCTTTATTATCCAGGCCAGTGGAGGGAGAAAAACTATACTTGTACTTAGCTATTTCAGAACGTACTTTCAGTTCAGCCTTGATAAGAAGAGGGAGTGCAAAAAATATTTTATTATACTAGCAAGGCATTCAGGGGAGCAGAAATCAGGTATCCAAAACTGGAGAAGTTAACATTAGCATTAATTGAAGCGAGCAGGAGAATGAAAATATATTTTTAAGCCTATACAATATTGGTATATACTGACATGCCACTTAGATAGGCTTTACGTAAGCCAAAAAAGTTTGGAAGATTGATGTATTGGGCAGTGGAGTTAGGGGAGTACGATATTATCTATGAGCCAAGATCCTCTCTCAAAGGACAGGTAGTGGCATATTTCATAGCTGAATTTACCTACCCATATTTCTACAATTAATAAGGAGCTCATGTAGAGCAATGCAAGGATGCTAGAGGATCAACCGAAAATGTCCCCGATCAACTCCCAGCAGTAGATTTGACAGAAGGGATGGCCACCGATCGACCTCAATCTTCTAGTACAGTATCAAAGTTACAAAAGAAGTATGAAGAAAGGAAGGATAAAATATTCCATCAAGGGATTCTTTCAGGCCAAGGGTTTGATGATAATATTCCTATATGTAATTTATATGTTGATGGTTCTTCATGTGCAATAGGTTGCGGAGCTGGAATTATTCTCAACAGTTCAGATGGGATAGACATTGAATATGCTCTGCGTTTTTAATTCCAAGCTTCCAATAATGAAGCTGAGTATGAATCCATGATTATGGGACTTAATTTAGCTAAATCATTAAATGCAGAGCAAGTTGTGGTGTTAAGTGATTCACAATTAATGGTGAATCAGATGCTAAGTCTTTATGCAGCAAAAGGGGAGTTCATGTCAAGATACATAACTAAGGATCTGGAGATCATAGCCAATTTAGCTGCTGTTCAGGTGGTCAGAATACCTACACTAGAGAATGCAAGGGCTGATGCACTTGTTCGGTTAGCCTCAGCTACTCGCACCGAGTTACGAAGAACAATCCCCATTGAAGTAATTACAAGCAAACGTATTGATGAAAAGCTGATGGTGAATTTTATCGCCTAGGATATGGGACCATCTTGGATATATCTCATCAGGGCCTATATTGAAGAATGTATTTTGCCAGCTGGCCTACTTGCATAAAAAAGGTCGAAGTACAAGTCTTCCAGATATGTTTTGAATAATGGAGTTCTGTACAGGAGAGGTTTAATAGCTGGTTTGCAGAGGTGTGTTCATCCAAGAGAAATCAAGGACCTCATAAAGGAAATTCATAAAGGATCTTGTGGGGCTCATGTAGTTGGAAGAACTTTATTATAGAGAATGAATACGCAATGATACTACTGGCCAACTATGAGCGCTAATTGTACGGCTTTTGCTAAAAAAATATGACACGTGTCATCAATTTTTAACTATACGAAGAACTCCTCAGGCGCTACTAACACCAATCACTTCACCTTATCCATTCGCTATGTGGGGAATTGATTTAGTTGGGCCTCTACCAACTACAAGAGGACGATTCAAATATTGGTGGTATCTGTTGATTACTTCACAAAGTGGGTGGAAGTTGAACCTCTCATCGATATGGGCTATAAAAGGGTTTATAAATTCATTTAGAAGAATATTATTTGTCGATATGGTCTGACCCATGCATTTATCACTGATTATGGTACCCAATTTGATAATGATGAGTTTGCAGTGTACTGTCTACAGTCCAACATTCAAAAAGTCTATTATGCTCTAGGTCATCCCTAAATTAACGGTCAAATAGAGGTGACGAACATAGCTATATTGAATGGGTTGAAGAAGAGATTAGATGATGATAAAGAGAATTGGATCAGTGTTATGGGATTACTGAACAACTCCCCGAATAGCAACTGATGAATCCCCTTACATGTTGGCTTTTGGGAGTGAAGCAGTGATACCTGCTGAGCTAGGATTACCTACTCATAGGGTGCTCAAATTCAATTCTTTAGTGAGTGATTTGATGCGACGCTTGGATTTAGACGTGCTCAAAGAAGTCAGAGAGGACGCAATGATCTGCAATGCAACCTATCAGCAATAAACTGCCATGTTCTATAATAAAAGGGTCAAGAAATGTGATCTAAAGGAAGGTGATTACGTGCTCAAGAAGGTAATTCAAAAGCATAATAAGTTGGAGGCCAATTGGCATGGGACCTACAACAGTTGTTCGACCTGGAACTTATAGAATAGAAACTCTTGAAGGGGAAGAATTAAAAAATTCTTGGAATGCTGAGCACTTGCGAAAATACTACCAGTAAGGTAATAACCCATGTACTCAATTATTTCAATATGAATGAAAACGATGATTTCCCCTTTCATTTGTTTTATTTTTTTCGGAGTACTAGTGCTACACACTACACTTAAGAAAATTCGCAACATGCAACATTTGAAAATGCACGATCAACAACTAAAAGTTGGTCGGCATCAACAACCACCAACTAAAAGTTGGTCGGCATCAACAATCACCAACTAAAAGTCGGTCAGCATCAACATGACCACCAACTAAAAGTTGGTCGGAATCAACATAAACATCAATAATGTTGGTAAAACAATCGAGCAAGGCAAGTTCTGCTTGATTATGGGTGAACCAAGAAGGCATCTAAACTGTGTAAGAAGTTGGGTAAAATATCCACTGCCTGGGAACCAAGGCAATCTAGATAAGATTGTCACAACTAAGAAGGAACATGGGATAAAAATAATTCCATTTTTCTTAGGCACTTATGGGTGATAAATCACTACAACTAGACAAACGCATGGGGAAAAAGTTCCATTGTCTAGGCAATCAAATAAAAAAGGGAAAAGTATCCAGTCAAATATATACACTTAATGGCTGAAAAGTAACCCATTATTGTTATTAAAACATCACTACTATTGTTGATCTCATGTTATGAACAAAGATTGACAGAATAAATATCATGCAATCATTTTATTTCCATGGAAACAAAATTACAAGAAGATGATTTTTCTTCATTTACAATAACAATCACTGACAAAATAGAAATAGTCTATTCTATTGGTTTCTTTCCTTCAAATTTCGATACATGATCCATTCCAGCTGTAGGGTCATCTAAAGCATAAGGAGAATTAATAAAATTCAAGTCCTGTAGCAATCTGGTGTTGCTTGAACTTGGTCGGTCTTGCAAATGAGGAGGTCTGGATATCTCAAATTCTCTATGGAGACTATAATCACCAAGGTATTTGGAAACTAAAATGTGATGAATGGAGTTAACTGGAATCGAATTAACATCTTGCTGAAAAGGTGGTACTGACAAATCAAGTATACCAGGGTTATACCAATCCCACGGTTCAGTTCCTTGTTCAACTTTCATTACAGTTAAGGCATTTAGCCACCCCTATTTCTACCCTTCATTATTTGATTATTTCAATTTAATATCGAGATGATATAAAGCTTCATTGTATGCCTCCATCCAAAACTATCTGGGCTGCTTGTGGAACTGATAAGTTAATCATTCAACATGTTGATGGAGTATTTTCATCACATTTTCTTTGTTCTTTAACGTAGAACACTGATTGGATAATTGGTCTGTAAGAGTTTGAATCTTTCGGGACATCTTTGCCAAAGCTTGATTTTTTGCATTCAGTTGAGCAACTTAATTTTCTAAGGCTTACTGAGTTATAGTCTCTTCAATGCTACTTTGACCAGCTCTTGTTATACCCCGGGAAGCGGATGCAGGTCTGACTCCTTTCAAAGTTTCTAATTCTTCTCTTAATGAAGCATTTTCGGTCTCCAAAAAGGAAATACCTTCATTATTAACTAGGATCAGAGCTCCATAGGAATAAGATGATTTTAGATGTTTCAGTTCTTCTCTTAATTAAATATTTTCTTCCTCTAGCAGCTTGGCAATGTTTCTGTGCTCCTCAATTTCAAGTCTCAGCACACTCTATTTTATTATGGCCAGAGACAAATTTGTCATAACCCCGATCAACATTCAACTGTTGATACTTCTTCTCCTAACCTTCATGAAGAAGAGTAGTGGCTTCCTTGTGTTGAAGTTGATGTTCTTTGATTATTCCTTGAACATCTTCAATCATTTCATAGTAAGCTACGTTATTCTCTACTACACGATCAAGTAAACATTTCAAATATTGATAGGCCTCAATTGCTCATTCAGAGGCATCAGGACTAAGAATGTCACTTATTTATGCTTCACTAAAGTCTGCACGACCAACTTTGAAGTAATCTGTAAATTTCTTCATCAACTCTGTGTCATGAGATGACAATAGTTCCATCTTGGCAATAAACTAGCAAGGAAAAGTAAAAACAGATCAACAACATCACAACTATATTGAACAATAGAGGAGAAATGCAGATAAATAACAAGTTAATTTTATTGATCATAATGTATGAGAGAATAACCAAAAGTACAAATCGAAGAAAAAAATAGGGTAAAACAAAAAAAGTTGCCGAGCAACGTTACACCTTCTCATTATCCCTCACTACATCCTCAGCTGATATTGAAGAAGGAGTTAGTTGCTGAAGTTGCTCGAAAGTCATATGACGTTGCTAAAAGAAGTACTTGTTTACTGAGCTTGCTCGCAAGATTGATGGAAAATGGTAGAAGGTGTTTGTTCTACCATCATGAAAGAAGATTCATCAGATCCATCTTCATCTTCTTCTTATTCTTCAATAGAAGGAGGAGGTCCGTGGACATGTTTTTAAAATAATTCAGAGTCTTCAGCAACATTCAACTCTTTCAATGCTGCAACCCATCCATCCCTGAAGAACTTCAAACTTGCATACTACATTTGAGCAGAGGCAGAAGTTAGAGCTTTGTTCCATAATTTGTCCCAGCCAGAGCTAAAGGACTTCTTCATAGCAGACTTTCTCTCCATCCTCTCTAAGAAAGTATTTTCCCTAAGAACATCTTCAGCAAATTTTACTTTCTATTAAAGATCTTTCTTCGCCATTTACCCTCTTCAATCTAGCCCTCAGGTTCCTCCTTACTGGTAATGGCGACCTTCAATTTCCCCTCTGCCTCTTTGGAAGTATCCATAACTTTTTACCGAGCTATATCAGCTTCTTTTGCAGTATCCATAGCTTTTTGTTGAGCTGTTTCTGCAACCTTAATTTTATTCTCCCAAGAAATCTTATCATCCTCATATTTATGCTGGGAATCTTCCAAAGATTTTGATAACCCAACAAGGGCTTCTTTCACTTCACTGAAAGAGGAAGCATCTTTTATAGCTTCATCCTTCTCCAGGATATTATTTTAATACACCAAAAGCTGCAAGATGAAGAGTAACTCAACTTATATAAAGATTGAAATCATAATTGAAAGTAAAAGGTATAATGACACTTACTGATGCAAGGTGTTGGGCAACAAAATCAGAGACTTTCCCTCGAGGAGTAGAGGTCTTAGCAGCTATGTGATTAGGAAGAGTTCCAAACCATATTAATTTCCTAGCCAAACCAGGAGTAATGAATGCTGGAGGACCAGCTCTCAAGGAAGGTATTTCAAACCCAGAAGGTTGAGCAGCAACACCAATGGTTTTCTCAGCAGGACCCATTCTCAATCTTTTTAAAGGAGTAGCCTCTTCAATCAAAGGTGCTTCCTCTTTATGAACAATAGGGGGCTTCTTGATGACCTCCTTAATAGGCGTGATTTCTCTCCCAGATGGAGTAATATCCTTTTTCTTAGTCCCTTCACTGGGACATCTTCTTTGTTCTTTTTTATCCCATCAACACTAGGGAAAATCTTGGCAAAGAGATCATGCATTCTCCTCTTCTTCATCATCAAATCAGCAATAGAGGTAGACAAATTAGAAGAAGATTCTTCAATAGCTGAATAAGATGTTAAAGCCTGCTCAAGATCAATAACCGAAGGAGGAACAGTAGGACGAGTAATAAAAGAGGAAGTGGTGTTCCTATATTTCAACAAATAGGAAGAAGTTCTCACGTGTCCCCTAACAACTGATTGATGCAAACCCCAGATGAACTTCAAATCTTTTATATTAATATCACTATATTTTGGGGATTTTCTTTTACTGTCAACTGAAAATTCAAATTGAAGAAAATGAAAGTCAGTGACAGATTTTATCAAACAAAAATAGAGTTAGTTAAAAAATAAAGAATAACCTATCCCATTACCATAAGGAGGACATTTGGGACCTTGGTACACGTCATTTCCATTTAATGGGGGGGGGGGGGGTCGCCAATTTTTCATCACAACCCCAAGTTCAAAATAATCCCTATTAGAATCTGGGAGATTGACCACTAGGGCTTTGTTAACAAGCCTAGTTTTGAAATAAAAGGTGGTGTCACTGGTGACCCATTTATAACAAAACATAATTTTAGGAATCCCAAGATGAGTTCTATGAATTTGATTCAACCTATGTACATCATTAACTACCCTTCATGTATTTTGAACTACTCTTACAAGTATAATATCAAAATATTGGCAAAATTCCAAACACAAGGGATTAGGCAGGAAGGAAAAACCACATTCTGCTACAAAAATAGAGGGAAATCAGTGTCCTTCAACTAAAGAAAATAAGCTAGGAGGACAAGTAGTTTCCTCCAAATCAACCCAAGAAGGAATATAAAAATAGGCTCTAAACTTTTCTAATGACTTGATAAGGTAGACCATGATGACTGAAGCAAATAAATAAGAAGAAAGGAAGAAATTCTTATAGGAGATTAAGGAATCAGCTAGGGCAGATGACAAGAAAAAAACGTTCGAAAGAAGAAAAATGAGAAAAAAAGGGTTATAAAAACAAGATGGAAAAAAGGTAGAAGACAATCAGATTTTACCACCTTTATATATTCTGCCTCGGAAAATGAGAAAAATAATGATTATAACTGACGACGGTTGCGTTATCGACGGCTAATCAAGGGAAAAGGATGCAGATACCTAAGCGGTCATCAAAATTCAAAATATTTACAAATTTGCCATTTTGCGCTGAAAACTGTTACGCAAAGTGGAAACTTTTTACAAGTGTTTAAGGTCTGTAATTAATCAAGACATCAAAAACAAGACCAAGCAACGTTTTGAGTAAAATGTTCCACACTCTCACGTCCAATTTCAACTGTGCAACAATGGGGTCTTCTGTTGATATAAAAATTAGGCAGCTGACATGGACCAATTATATCAATACACACATCATCCAATATGGCACAAGATCAGTATCGAGCTACTCAATCTACCGAGCTACTTAGCGTACCAAGCTACTCAGTATATCGAGCAACTTATTGGGAAGATCAAACGAACAGACAGATTCAATATTTCTTGTATTACAATCATTCCTTACCATGTACAAATGTATATGCCTATTCGATAAAGGCATATTATCTATTCACATTGGCAGCCCAAAGGCTATAAATACATTATAATACCCTCATAGCACGGTAAGCCAACCATTAAAACATAATTGAGATCAAGGCAAGACACCTCATAATACAAAATAGTGAATGTAGGCCATTTCATTAAGGCTGAACCATTTTAAAAATCTATTGTCTTATTTCTTTACTCATTTTTATATGTGATTAATTAATTAGGTCAATTTTAGTTTTTTACATCACCAGATGTATATGATTTTCACCTAATGGTTTATTTGGGGACTTTATTTTTATCTCAGCTTCAGACTTTACATTGTGGTTTCATGTATATCATTCACTGTGTTGGTTTATTATTGATTGGTTCATATTATTGCATGCTAGTGAAAGATTAAAATTTGACACTGCTTGTTAAATTAATAGGTGGTTAGAAATTAATTGAATTTTGACACTGATGCTAAGAATGAGCCATATATGACTCTTATTTTATTTTTAAAGGGGAATGGCCACCCATTATTTTAATAGGGGGTGTCACAGATGGTATTAGCGTATCAGGTTCTAGTATCCTTGGGATCTCTACAGTTTTTTACATTTTAGCATAACATTTTTTAATATAGAGCCTTTTTATAAGACTGTTGCATTGATCCTTACGTACACACATCTATGCTTTTCTACTGATTATTTTGTATTTGATGGTGAGCTTATGCAAATTTCAATATCCTTTTAGATGCCTCCCAAGAGAACCCGTCCGACGAGAGCGAATATTGGGAAGGAAACCCCACAGGGGAATATTACGACGACAAAGGTGGCTGACATTGTGGCATAGACAGTTAATGATGTAATGATCGCAATGGAACAATACTTTCCCCAGGCCCAACCTTAGTCGCAGGTGGAACTATTCATTTATACTAATCCAAACCTTTAAACTTGGGAGCGAATGAGGGAGGTCTTTTAGAAGTGTCATCAACCAAAGTTTTAGGGTATCTTGGATGTAGTGGTAGCCGCCCAGTGGATGAAGGATATTAATCGCCATCTTTGTATTGTGAAGTGCAGTGAGATGCAAAAGCAGATACTGGCTACTTTTAATCTTGTGGGTGCGGATTTATAGTGGTGGGAGTTTGTAACCACATCAGAGGAGAGGGATGTTATGACCATCGACGAGTTTTGGGTACGGTTTCACCGCAAGTATTTTTCAACGCTATACAGACAGAGATGAGATGAAAGTTTCTTGATATTTCTCAGGAAGACCATACCGTGGAAGAGTACGAAGAGGAGTTCAATCATTTAGATAATTTTATGAAGGACGAGGTGAACAATGAAGAGAAAAAGATGTTGAAGTTCATGGATGGAGATACCTAGAAAATCTGACAGCACTTATTGGGTAATCCGACATTGAAGACTTATACTGAGGTCGTCAATGCAGCACTACTACACTTTTAGGATAATTGCTTCCACTTGAAAGTAAGCAAGAGAGTGGGAGAGACCATTCAGAGTGGGAAGGAAGGTGGTAATGGTGCAAATGGGGCACAATAGTAGCATGTGAGTAAGTAGCACGAGCGGGATTTCTAGCAGGGGGATCCGGCTAAGAGAATCAGATCAGGAGGTTTCAAACCTAAGAGAGGTGGGTTTAGGCAGGGCTAGCAGGGCTCTCATTCTCAGCAGTTACATCAACATCCAGTTCTTTAGGGCCACCAGGGCCAAGGGAATAATGGAGGAGGCCAGCAGGGCTAGGGCCATATATAGGGAGATTTTTTTTACCGCTGTTTCACTTGTGGGAAGACATGCCACAAGAGGAGGGATTGCCTAAAGTGAGGAAGGGGAAACTAGTGGATGGTATCCTAAAGCTACAACCATTACAGTAATTCTTAGGCCAGTTCCGACATGAAAATCATGTTTAGAGACCCGTTGACCAGGTAAGGTAGTTAGCAATTAAAGGTAATTTTTTGTGTTTATCCTTATGAGTATGGGGTAAGATTTGGGTGGCGTGGGTGCGTCATAATATATATTTATTAACACTAAAATTTGCGAGGGGCCGACCCTAATTGGGTAAGACCCATCTTTCCCATTCCTCTTGCCACAATAAAACCCTCCGAGTCTTGCGGGTCGTCCAGCCGAGAGTTATTCGAGTGAGATGGATGATAGGGCGTCGTCACCAATAGGAGATGGACCTTCTGGGAGAGTAGAGACGTCTGATTTGAGCCCATGTCGACAGGCCGAGGGTATGGTTGCTTCCGAGGCTGTCCCTGTGACAACCCTATCCCCACACGCTTTACAGATGGATTTTCCCCAAGGGCCTCTGACAGGTGATGAGGCTGAGGCTGAGGGTGAGGGGACTGAGGATGATGAGGACTCAGATGACCCAGTTGACACATCTCACGCCTCGTCTTATATTTCCTCGGTCAGGGATCATGACCTTCTTCTGTGGAGGCATGCATATGGTGTTCCTCCCACCATATCTATAAGGGTTCCCTCTGAGGACGAGATGGTCTTTGAGGGTGAAGAGGGAGAGATAACAGTATACGAACAAATGTTTAAGGTAGATGTCACACTCCCTTTACATCCTGCTGTCATAGATATTTTGTCATCCCTCGGCATAGCCCCCTCACAGCTCCCTCCTAATTCCTGGAGGACGATCCTCGGCTTCATTTCCCTATGGAAAAATTCCTTTATTGATGAGCCTTCCTCCGATGTGTTCTTGTCTTTCTATAACATCACTTCCTCGTCCAAACAACCTGGGTACTACCATCTGGGTGCGAGGAAGTCTGATAAAAAACTTCTCCACGTGGCACAAACCTCCAACCACGATTGGAAGAAGAGATTCTTATTTGTCTATGGAGAGTGGGAGTTCTCTGCCGAGGCACAACCTATAGTCGATGGTCCGAGGGTTCCCAGAAGATGGTCTAACCCTTCAATGAAGGCCAGGTTAGGCCCCGAACTTAGTCTGGAAGAGAAAGACATAGTTGAATATCTGAGAGGACGAGGGAGAGGGGGTGAACTTGCAAAGTTTGAAGATCTGATGACCCCTCGGTTCCTCAAGGAAACTGGTCTGAGGGTTGGCCCCCTGAAAGAACTATGTGAGTTATATTATTTTTTTTTGTCCATTCTTTATTACCTATTCTTTACTTTTTCGAAGTGTTTCATCTGTCTCTGTATTTTTCTAACGTGTCGTCCTCCTTTCAGGTCGTCCTGCTAGTGTACCTAACCACCTTTGGGAAATGACTGCCCCTAGTTTGTTATCAGGCTTGGCCAAGAAGAAAGGCAAGGAGCCTCAGCAAGCTCCGAGGAAGACGTAGACCACGGGGCCGACACCTTCCGAGCTGACCATTGATAGACAAAAGAGGAAGGAGCCTGAGGTTCTCGTTGACCCTCGACCAGGTTCACGGACGAGGGCAAGGGTGGAGGCGTCTGAGGGGACCGCCTCGTCTTCCATCATGGGGGCCTTTTGGTCGCAAAATTTGGTGCTTCTGAAGGCCGAGCCATCCTCCCTTATCGTGAACCTGAGAGCGGCCAAGGCGTCCATGTTTTCTGCCCCCTCGGCTGCTGACTATGAATTTTTATCCAAGATGCCTCCAGAAAAAGTGTATGACTATGGTTTGCTCGCCCTAGCTCAGGTATTTGTTCTCACCTCATTCCCTTAGTTGTATTCTTTCTCCTCTTAATATCTATTTTCTCAGCCTCTTGATATCTGTTTATTATTTTTTTGCAGTCTGTATGCGCCTTTACCTCGGCCACCAAATGAATGGCGGAGAATCAAGAAAAGTTTCGTGAGGCCGAGAGGGCCATTTAGCACGAGGATCATTTACAGTCAGAGCTCGAAACTGCTAGGGCTGAGTTGGAGAGCGCCAGGACTAAGCATGCGAGGATCCTGGACGAGCTGACGAGGTAGCATGACGCAGACATGGCGGCCAAGGACTTGCTTCTTAAGGAGAAGGATGAAGTCATGACCCATCAGGGGACCCAATTTAAGATTGAACTTTCTGAGGCCGTGAAGGAGGCAGAGGTAGACGCTGTGGAGGCCTACAAACTCTCAGATGAGTTTCAAGGCTTCGGTCTTGAATACTTGGAGAGAGGGATCAGGATGGCCTATCGGTGGGTCGTCCTCAAGTTTGGCGATGTCGTCTCTTCAATCCGTCCTTCTCTAGAGGAAGTTCAACTGGACGACCTCTTGATTGCTGAGGCTTTAACCCAGGTGGAATCCCAGGTGCACGCCGAGGGTGTCGTCACGTCTGAGGATCAGCCAGTCCTGGTCGTTGAGGAGACCTCTCTTATCGACGTTGAGTCCCTGCCCTATGACATTGCTCAATAGGGTGGCTGACTGTAGCCCATACCCTCTTCGTGTAATTAATATTTTGTATTCTTTTATCAGACGAACATCTTCATTTTGTGATGTAATATAATGCCTCTTTTTCTTCTCTATTTGTCTCTCGTGTGGCTTGTATTGTGAATCTTATGTTAATATCACTAACCCCTCCCTCGTCTTTCTTGAGGGTGAACGAGGGATTATCCCCTGCATTGGCCCTCATTATAGCCGAGGGTTTTTAACCAATTTTAATTGATGCTCAAGTCTTCCCTCGTCTTTCTTGAGGGCAATGGTGGGTTCGTCCCCTCCATTGACCCTCATTATAGCCGAGGGTTGTAATTACCAAATTAATGGTTTTAAAGTCTTCCCTCGTATTTCTTGAGGACAATGGTGGGGTCATCCCCTCCATTGACCCTCATTATAGCCGAGGGTTCTAATTACCAAATTAATGGTTTTAAAGTCTTCCCTCGTCTTTCTTGAGGACAATGGTGGGGTCGTCCCCTCCATCGACCCTCATTATAGCCGAGGGTTATAATTACCAAATTAATGGTTTTAAAGTCTTCCCTCGTCTTTCTTGAGGACAATGGTGGGGTCGTCCCCTCCATTCGCCCTCATTATAGCCGAGGGTTATAATTACCAAATTAATGGTTTTAAAGTCTTCCTTCGTCTTTCTTGAGGACAATGGTGGGGGCGTCCCCTCCATTGACCCTCATTATAGCCGAGGGTTATAATTACCAAATTAATGGTTTTAAAGTCTTCCCTCATCTTTCTTGAGGACAATGGTGGGGTCTTCCCCTCCATTGGCCCTCATTATAGCCGAGGGTTATAATTACCAAATTAATGGTTTTAAAGTCTTCCCTCGTCTTTCTTGAGGACAATGGTGGGGTCGTCCCCTCCATTGGCCCTCATTATAGCCGAGGGTTTTAATTACCAAATTAATGGTTTTAAAGTCTTACCTCATCTTTCTTGAGGACAATGGTGGTGTCGTCACCTCCATTGACCCTCATTATAGCCGAGGGTTATAATTACCAAATTAATGGTTTTAAAATCTTCCCTCGTCTTTCTTGAGAACAATGGTGGGGTCGTCCCCTCCATTGACCCTCATTATAGCCGAGGGTTGTTCTCCGAAGATGTTTCCACGCGTACTAGAACTGATAAACACAAGATGAGAGTAAACACTGATATTTCTCATTAATTTTCTAAGTGTTCTACTGGAGCAACACCCATTACAACTGTCGTCCGATAAGACTTTACAAAATTACGGATAGTATTTCTTCAAATGATTTGCATTCCAAGGGTTGGAAAAGGGCTCCCCCTCTAGGTTTTCTAGTCTATAGGTCCCAGGGACGACTTCATCGATGACCCTATATGGGCCATGCCAATTAGGATGGAGCTTGTTGGGATTCTGCCAAGTCTTTTTGAGGACTAAGTCCCCCACCGCAATTGGTCTCTGTTTCACCCTCTGATTGTAAAACCTTGCAGTCCTCTGCTGGTAGGCAGCTTGCCTTATCTCGGCATCTTCCCTATTTTCCTCAATCAGGTCTAAGTCGAGTCTCCTCTCTTCTGTATTTCTCTGGGGTCATACATTTGGACCCTATGAGTAGGAAACCCAATCTCAGTGGGGATGACGACCTTTGAGCCATAAACTAGCATTAATGGGGTCTCCCTGGTGGAGGTCTTTTCCGTCGTCCTATAGGCCCACAGTACATCATATAACTCCTCAACCCATCTTCCTTTTGCCTCCTCAAGCCTCTTCTTGATTCCATCTAGGATTGTCCTGTTTGTAACTTCTGTTTTCCCATTGGCCTGAGGTCGACCCGGGGTAGAGAAGAATTGTTTGATACTCACCCTTTCACAGTACTTCTATAGAGAGGTATTCTTGAACTGAGTCTCATTATCCGAGATGAGGGTGTTGGGGAGACCATAACTGCATATAACATTTTTCCAGATGAACTTAAAGGTCTTCTGCTCTGTAATTATGACCATCGGTTCGACCTCCACCCATTTTGAGAAATAGTCAATCTCTACGATGAGGAACCGATAGTTATTGACTGCTCTTGGTAAGGGTCCTACGAGGTCGACCCCCCCACACTAAAAATGGCCATGGGGATGTAATGGAGGTAAGAGGCTGATGGGGTTGGTGAGGGATGGTGGCAAATCTCTGGCAATTATCGCACTTTTTTACATATGCCGCGACGTCTTTCCCCATGGTCGGCCACCAGTACCCTTGGGTGATCACCCTCTTCGCTAAGGATCTGCCCCCAATGTGGCTTGAGCACGATCCTTCGTGTACATCTTACAAAATGGAGGGGACTTCTGAGGGATGCACACACCTAAGTAAGGGGAGTAAAAACCCCTTTTTGTACAAAGTGTCTTCGATGACAGTAAATTTTACAGACCTGTATCTCAGCTTCTTCCTTTCTTGCCTTGCTTTTGGCATCTCTCCCTCTTTAATGTATCTGATCATAGGGTCCATCCACGAAGCTTCCTTTGAAACATTTAGGCAATTGCTAAGTGTTCCCTCAGCGTCTTCAATAATTGGTCGAAGAAAAATTTCCACTGGGATCGTCCTCCTGATGTCTGTCCTAGTTGCCGAGGCGAGCCTAGCAAGGGCGTCAGCTCGACCATTATTGAGCCTAGGTATCCTCTTTAACCTTACTTCTCTGAAGCCCTTCAGTAACGACCTCACCTTCTCAAGTTACCTATCCATCCTCTCGTCCTTGGCCTCATAGGCTCCTAGTATCTGATTCACTACTAGCCTCGAATCACTATGAACCAAAATCTGGCCGACACTAAGAGATCTGGCCAAGGAGAGGCCTACTATTAAGGCCTCATATTCGGACTCATTGTTGGAGGCCTTAAAGTTGAACCTCAGGGCGTAATCAATGTCTGTGCCGTCGGGTGCTGATACTATTAATCCAGCTCCACTCCCGCTTTCGCAAGAGGACCCGTCGACGAAGAGACTCCACACGATATGTTCTTCTGAGAAACTTCCCTGGGTGAGTGACCCCTGTCTAAAGAGATATCTTCCCTCTTCATTTTCAGCCACTTTCCTTCTAGCGGTTCTTGTCTCATCCTTATCTACAGGTGTGTCGGTGAGCTCACCTTATCGGGTATCTATCTTCCCGAGACTCTTACCCTTGGCTTCATCATCTTCCTAAGTAAACTCGGCCATGAATTCTGCTAATGCTTGCCCCTTAATGGCCGTCCTAGGCTGATACACTATGTCAAACTCCCCCAGCTCTATAGCCCAAGCCATTAACCTCCCTGATTTTTCAGGCTTGTGCAAAACTTGCCTAAGGGGAGAGTCAGTGAGGATGACCATTATATGGGACTGGAAGTATGGCTTCATCTTTCTCGATGCATGGATCAAGGCATAGGACAACTTCTCCATTCTTGTATATCTTTGCTCTGCCCCCTGAGTGCTTTGATGTTAAAATACACATGCTTCTGTACTCCGTCTTCGTCTCTCATAATGGTTGTACTAATGGCTGACTCTGAGACGGTGAGGTACACATAAATTCGTTCACCCTGCACGGGCCGCGACAACAGCAAGGGAGACCCCATGTATGATTTTAACTCCTTAAAGGCCTCATCACACTCTTCACTCCATTCAAAGGCTTTTCTGAGAATTTTGAAGATTGGTAGACACCTGTCTGTGGCCCTAGACACAAACCTGTTCAAGGCAGCAACTCTCCCTGTGAGTCTTTGAACGTCTTTAATGGACTTGGGGGTCTTCATCTCAACAAGGGCCTTTATCTTTTCAGGATTGGCCTCGATGCCTCTTTGGTTGAAAATGAACCCCAAGAACTTCCCTGCCCCGACCCCGAAGACACACTTGGCCGGGTTAAGCTTCATCTGGTATTTGTCCATCGTATTAAAGGTCCTCTCCAGGTCTGCCACATGATCCTCTGCCTTCAAACTCTTAGTCAGCATGTCATCTACATAGACCTCCATAGACTTCCCAATTTGGTCTTCGAACATTTTATTTACGAGGCGCTGGTACGTTGCCCCCCCCATTTTTTAGGCCAAAGGGCATGACCCTATAATAGTATGTCCCCTTATCAGTAATGAAGGTTGTCTTCTCCGAGTCCTCATGGTTCATGAAGATCTGGTTGTACCCTGAATAGGCATCCATAAAGCTTATGAGCTCATGGCCTGTGGTAGCATCTACCATCTGGTCAATGCGGGGGAGAGGGAAGCTGTCTTTGGGACAGTGCTTGTTGAGGTCGGTGAAGTCCACACACATTCTCCACTCCCCATTGGCCTTTGGGACAATGACTGCATTGGATAGCCATTCAGGGTAGATGACCTCTGTGATAAACTCAGCATCTTCTAATTTCTTGACATCATCCCTAATGACCTCATACTTTTCTCTAGAGTAAATTCTCCTCTTCTGCTTTACTGGATTTGCACCCTCTACTACGTTGATCTTGTGGCTCATAACTTCAGGGTCGATCCCCGGCATATCTGTGTGACTCCATGCAAAGATGCTCTATCTTCTCTTCAACAGTATAATGAGGTCTTCCTTGATATTTGGCTTCAGAGACTTGCCGACTTGGACGGTTTTTTTCGGGTCATCCTCATTGAGAATGATGGATTCTACCTCTTCCGCGGCCTCTCATTTCTTTAGCTTCGTCTCTTCTCTAGGGTTTATGGTATCAATATTGTAAGTGGTTGTAGCCTTCTTGTGTGCCTCTCTTTCTTCAGTGGAGTTGTAGTAACATTCGCGCGCTGTCTTCAAGTCTCCCTGAACTTCCCCCACCCCGTAAGGGGTAGGAAATTTAATCATCTGATGGACCGTAGACGGCACAACTTCAAACCCCTTGAGGGCCACACACCCCAGTATGATGGTGTAGGCCGAAAACATATGTTCATCCATCACAAAGAAACTAACCTTCTTGGTAAGCCATCTCGGCCACTTGTCCCCCATCTTGACATCGGCCTCATACACTCCAAGGGGATGAACCTTTTCCTCACTGAACCCAATTAATGGATGATGGTATGGGATGAGTCTAGCACGGCTGAGACCTAAGGCTTTGAAGCACGGCCAAAACATCACGTCTGCAGATGAGCCCCCATCTACTAGGATCCTCGGCACCTCGCACCCGTGCACCCTGGTAGTGATGACGAGAGGGTCATCATGTGGGGCTAAGAGGCCTTTGAAGTACATTGTTGAAAATCCCACTATCAGAGTGTCCATGTCGACATTCTTCCTCTTTTCTGACTTCTCCTCTAGAGAGGTTGAGTGTACCGTCCTCGTCACTGCCTTGGCCTCAGCCACATGGGCCTTCCTGTCAGCGACCTCTGACCCTCCTCCTGCTCTACCCCCGGAGATCATTCCCACTCCGAGCGAGATCATATTAAGCCTCTTGAAAGGGCCTTGATCGTCTCTTGATGGGAGGTCAGGGTCGTCCTCATCATCAGAAGGGTCATCCCCTCTTTTTTGAAGACCTTCTTTACATGTATCACCTCGCTTTTTTTGGGGGTCGTCCCATCATCCCCTCTTGAAGGCACCTTTGTCGACGTACTTTTTGATCTTCCCTTCTTTCAGCATCTTCTCAATCTCAACTTTCAAAGCGAAACATTTGTCTGTTATGTGGCCATGATCTTGGTGAAATTCGCACCATAGGTTTTTATTCCTCTTATTGGAGGCTTCCCTCAACTTCTATGGCCACTTCAGAGACCGGTCACTCTTTATCTCATTGAGAATTTGTTCACAGCTGACCGTTAGAGGGGTGTAACCAGCGAACTTGTCGTCCATAGACCTCTTCTTCCCCTCTTTGTTCTTCTTTGGGTATTTACCCCCACTAGCACCTCCTTTTTTGTCTTCGTATTTTGCGGCCATCGCCTCTTCGGCGTTCATCACCTTTCCTACTGTTGACAGCAATTCAGCCATCGTCCTCGTAGGGTCTTCAGCAAGCTTCCATAACAGCTTCCCCTTTTGGAGTCCTCCGATGAGGGTTGTCATAGCTATGCTCTCCTCATAGTCTCCCACTTCCAACTTTTCTTTGTTGAATCTGGCTATGTAGTCTCTTGGACTCTCATTCTTCCCCTGCTTAACATAGAGCAGGTGGGTGGTCTTCTTTTGTGGCCTCATCCCAAAGCAAAAGTTATGGATGAACCGGTCTGCCAACTGCTTAAAGTTTTCAATGGAGTTTTTTGGGAGAGACGTGTACCAGACATGTGCATCCCCACTCAAGGTACCAGAGAAGGCACGACACCTCATCTCATCTGAGATAGAGTATATGTCTACTGCCGACTGGTATATCTCAACATGGTGGACAGGGTTGGTGCTCCCGTCATATCTTGGGGTGACCACAGGTGGCTTAAACTTTGATGGCATGGGGAAGTTGACTATCTTCTCCATAAAGGGTGAGCCTATGGTGTATCCCCTCTGAAGAGGGTCTCGGCTTTTTAGTATATCGCCAATCTTATCCTCCAACCGCTGGATCGAGTCATTCCAGGGCCTCGTAGGGTCGGCTTGGCCGATTTTATCCCTTGCCGCCTCTTCGAGATGGGCGGAGGGTTTTGCCGTGGCCAGCCTGCGTCGGCTGTTTACTTCCCCCTGTCCGTCGCCCCATCCCAGGGGCCGGCCCCCGTGGGGTCGGTCATCTACTGCCTCCCTTCTGGACCTTGCGGCGCTCATTGACTTGGATAATTTTTCTCGAAGGTCATTCACTGGGCCCAGCCTCTCAAAGGATGACCCCCTGCTCGGGCGATCGAAAGCAGAGCCTCTCGGGAGATCGTCAGGGTTTTGCCTTCCGCACTTCCCTCTGCTCTCCTGGAGGGGTCGTATAGTATTGTTGGAGACCTCATACGGCTCCCTGCATTCTATGGGGGCCTCCTCCCCCTCCAGATCATCATACCTGTCCTCAGGGCAAGGGTTTTCTTGCCTCCCCAGGCGTAGACGCCGGGGTTCAGCAACATCCCTACACCGCTGAGGGGGTGGCAGGTCTTTGCTTGGTGCCTGGGGTGGTCCCCTGGCCTCATGCTGTCCTGGAGCTACTGCCGGAGTAATCATTTCAGCTGAGACCCCTGGTGGTCTTAGTATGTTCTGGTTTAGAGTTGTGAACTGCTCTTACATGATCCGCTGGCTTGCTGCCTGAGACTTCAAGGCTGCCGCCACATCAGCCATCTCAGACTGAGGTGGGAGATGACTGGAGCTGGGTCCTACTCCACTATCCGGTGGAGGGAGTGGTGGTGGCATCTCCGGTGCCATGTGTTTGAGCTGTGAACAGCTGAACTGGAAAAAAGACTGGTGAGCTTGAGAACCTTAGTGGGTCTCTTTCAATGGTGAAACATCTCCTCTCAGGGGGAGAACTGGTTCACCACCAGAGTGCCCAGTGAGGTCAAGTTGTACAAAGTAATCGATGTCTTCTCGTTCCCACAGACGGCGCCAAACTAATGATGCTTGGATTTAGCACCACCAGATAAGTGATGATGAGCTCATACAATAGTAACCATGACATCCATAGAGATGTAAGTGTACAAGTATATAGAAGGAGATGAGTATAAGAGGAATAAGACAGTGATGTATAGTGGTTCAGCCAATTAGGCCTACATCCACTGGGAGTGTGTGATCCACTAAGTATGGGCACTAATGGCTTTGGATACAATGCACGTAAGCTCACTTTCTCTTTCTACTGTGTGTACAAGCAGAGTTTTCATCTAGGGTTACCATTCTATCTCCCCCCTTGTAGGGTTGTAGGTGACAAGTATATATATGTCTTGGGGGGTGCAGTATACCCCCTAAGTATGCATGGTGCATGTGAATGATGATTTAGCCAATCTCCTGCTGACACCTATAGATGCCAAATGATGACATAATATTCCCTCACGTGAGGGGGTGATTCGATTGTAACGGTCTTCCACATGTCCTGTGAGCCTCACATGCACTATTCCACGCGTCTCCCAAACCACGCACTGTGATGATGTCACCCTCGGCCTGTAACACGAGGCCGAGGGAAAAGTTCCTTCTGATAGTGAGTCAAGCCCAATTTAGGCCTCGTACTGTCGGCCCCTCGGAGGGTCGTCTAGAGCCTGATGAAGGGTCGACCCCTCGAAGGGTCGTCTGAAGCCTGATGAAGGGTCGACCCCTTGGAGGGTCGTCCGAACCTGATGAACTGTCGGCCCCTCGGAGGGTCATCTGGAGCCTGATGAAGGGTCGGCCCCTCGAAGGGTCATCTAGATCCTGATGAAGGGTCGTCCGAGCCTGATGAAGGGTCGGCCCCTTGGAGGGTCGTCCGGTCCTGATGATGAGGTCACCCTGACCCTATCTAGGTGCAGGGTGTCCTCGGCCTGGCCGTGTGTATAAATGGGTATATTAGTCGAGTTTAGTGGGTGCGTTGGCAATATCAGCCTTATTATTATGCATATGTGACCACTGGTTAGCGGGGCTCTTTGGTGCCGCTTGCAGGGGAGTGGGTAGGGACACTTAGAGGATGTTTATATTGTGTTATAGTTTTGCTCCTTTTGAGAGTTGTGAGGATAAAGCATATTTTTATCCTGGGTATGGATAGTTAGCGATGACTGAGCGATAGTGGGTTGTTATATTAAGGCTATCGTGTTCGATGTTTCAGGTAGGATGTGTTATTTTTGCAAGGTTTAACCTAAAAGAGGATCAACGCTGCACATATATTATATTGTAAAAGATACTACGGATAGTATATTTATCTTGTTATATTTGATCCCGGTGCATATGGACTTTTATTGATGTAATTCAGGGTATATCGAGTTTATCGTTGAGCGGTGAGGCTTACTTGTTATTGATTAAGCTTTGAGGACTTAATGATAGTGTGTACGTAGTGTTGTGTGACTCCTTTAGTGACGTGGGAGTTGCAAATTAGACTTATACATCCGGGGAAAGGATTTTGGGTTTCTCTCTTATATGCTTTAGGCCTACGGATCTCGATGACTAACAACGCTAAGTAGTAATGTATCGGGTGGGGGGCATTCCATGTTTGGATTTCTCTTGCAAAACGTCCCATGCATGAATATTAGTGAGCGTCAAGAGTTGGGGGATGGGCGGTCATTAGGGCATGGACATAGTTCATTAGTTATTGCATGTGTATGCGTATAAATTTTTGAGTTGAGAATTATTTTATGATTAAATCCAGTGGAGCCGGGTAGTGCTGTGTAAGAAGCATTGTGGAACGTTGATATCACTAGTGGATAGGTGGTGAAATTTCTAGGATAATTAAGTTTCAATTAGTAGGGTAATTGAGTATACCCTTAATCTATAGTCATTCCAAGTATGTAAGGCCTAGTTTGACATAAATATGTTATGTTTGGTATAAATGTGCAGATATGCATGTGATATAGGGCGTATTGGCACCCTGGGTATTTCAATTTTCAGAATCTCTCGTGATAAGAGGACCGAATAATGAATATGTTTAAGCATATGTCAAAGAGGCAGTTAGAAGTAGAGTTATGAAAGTAAGATGGACATAACTTTTTTTGTGGAAGGAGATTTGGTTATATACAATAGGGAAAGCTTTCACAACCGATAAGGGTTGGAAGATAGTGAAGATACAGATGATGGATTTCTTTGGCTAAGGGAGGATCCAATAGTTTTGGGATTTTGAGCGGAGTCGCGCTTAGGCAAGTTTTGCGGATGCCTTACACATAAATGGGAGGATGATTTTACTAAATGAGGAAGCCTCACAAAGGGAGAAATTGTGGAGCAGACACATGCATCACAGTTTTCTTTTTGTCATATCACGAGATAGGGGAGTAATATGTATGAGAAGGGGTTGGTCCAAGATGATTGACTAGAAATTTTACAAGACTTTGGAATTCCAATTTTGAGATGAGTAGGCAAACTGATGAAATCAGTGATGGGTTACCAACATCACGGGAGGGTCAAAGTTTCCTTTGATTGGTGGAATTGGTTGACCAAAACAAAAGCTATGGCAAATTTATGGTAAGTTAGTTATCGGGCAATGTACCCACTATTTGATGGAAGAAATAGAATGAATCGGCACATAGTGAAGTACGACATTTTTGTAGATTAGCATGAGATAATGGGAACGAATTTGAATTTTGATTAAGGCGTATCGCCCAGAGCCCGAGGAGTAGACAGAAAGGGTGACACATGTGCTGGAGAATAAAAGGAATGTACATTGTGGATTTTTGGGTTTAAACAGAAGTTACTCTATGCAGAAGAGAAATATCGTAAGAGTTACGTTATAACTAACCAAAGATTTTGAAGTCTTACATGAGTGGTAAAGTATGATTGTGTATAAATCCCACAAATTTAGTGGTGTGATTTGTAAATAGGGTATTTGGTACTTAGGAATGTTAGGATCTTTTCCTAGTAAAGAGAAGGGTATATCCGGTAGAATATAGGTGAAGAGTACCATTAGTGGAGGTGCAGAGGGAATAACATAATGTTTCCAAGTTTCAGAAGATGTGAATGTTGTGGGAGGAAGTATTCAAAGCTGAACTAAATTCCTTATAAAGGGGGTAGTATGTAATACCCCATAATTTTGAGTAATTCATATTAAGATTAATTAAATTAAAATGCGTAACTAATTCGGGTCAAAATAAATATGGATTAGTGTGATTAGATTTAATATTTATAGATGTGAATTAAATTACATATTTCTTAGCGATCAAGTAATAAAATATGGATAAAGCATTATGTTTAGTCGTGAGTGAGAAATACGACATTTTATAATAATTTAGTCGGGACGCGCATGTGAGTCGTGTTGGGACTTAAAATATTGAATAACTTGTAAGTGATATATGGGACATTTAAATAGTCATTTCAAGTGTGCCAATGTGTCCAGACATGTCGAGATAGTCAGAAAAATATACACTGGGGTTGTGTTTGGGTCCCGGGGCATTTTAGACCAACTCGGCACCTCGTAAGGGTATTTTGGTCTTTTGGTATTCTAGGGTTAGAAGACCAACGAATTTGGGAAGACTATATTAGCAGATATATTGTAGAGGCTAGGGTTAGAACAAGTGATAAACAAGAGAGGCTATAGGAGAGGAAGAGGAAAGGATTTCTAGGCTATTCACCACCACCTAGCACCACCGTTGTGGTCAAAATTGAGAGAGGAGGATCAACCTTCATCACAAAACTACTGAAATTATACCTTTGTCATATAATTAAAATGTTTAACCTTGCATAAATTGAGTACTTACAATGCCAATGCTAGTCTAGAATTATCTATACAATGAAAACATGTTATGTTGGGCGATTTCATGGGATTTAATTATGGTTTTGATTGGGAATCATATTATAATTTAACCTCTTGGAATTATATTTCAAAATTTGATTTTTTAGACACATAAACATGGAATCTTGTTGAGTTATTGGTTCAAGAACATGAATATTCAATAACTTAGGGTTTTATTGATGAACATAAGATGCCAATCTGCCAGAATTTTAGATGTTACTTTAAACGTACTGCATTTTAATTGCACTTAGAATTAAATTACGAGACATAGATGTATGGAAATATCTAGGCCTTATATATTTAATTAGCTTTGAATGAGGTCATTTGGAGTTTTGTAGAGGGAGTAATCGACTTTTTACTATAGGGTGTCTAATTTGTCTGCATATTAACCTACGAGAATTTTTTACGTTACTTTAAACGTATTCCATTTTAATTGTACACATAATTATATTGTGAGCCATAGATTCCTGGAAAGGAATAGGTCTTAGATTTTGAATGAGTTCATTTGGACTTCTGTAGATGGATAAATCAAAATTTTAGTAAAAGGTGTTTTATCTGCCAGAAAATTTACGACCCGATTCGGTTGCTCAGAAAAATGACAATTTTGTTAGTTTAAGTATAAGACTTTAAAACAATATTGTAACCATTACCTGAGTAGTTTGGAATTATGGAAAAATTAATGGAATACCATTCATATAAAATTGAGACATAGGGGTAGTCGATTAGTCTAATTTATAGACTAGAACCTATCGGAAATTATTGAACATATTAGCGTACGGGAATCAAATGGGGATACGTAGAGAATTGAGATGAACCCGAGACTGGGATTAGTAGAGTATTGTGATAGTAACTACCAAAATGATAAAAGATATGATTACACCTCTTCTAATAGCAAGTGATATTCGTAATAAAGGAAATTAAAATAAAGTGTGAAATAGTAGTACGTTAAATAATTAAGATATATATGCGACGTATTATATGAATATACATGGATTATGTGAATGCCTGTTATATATGATTTCTATGTATATAAGAATACCTATGATGCCTACAACCATAGGCGGTCACGCGTAGTGGGCGATCCCACCTTAACGATGCCAACAAGGTCTTTATTTAAGTGTACGATAGTGTGAACGGTCATTTGGGTGCATTAGATATGTGCATAGCTCAAAAGATTAAGACTATATTCGCCTGCATTATGTGTTTATTCGATATATTGTTTGAGGGTGAGGCACTGTTGGGGATTAACCTGACCATCTTAGATGCACCTGGTAAAACACCGAAGAACCCTGACCGTGGAACCTCGAGGGAGCAGCCTTGAGCTCCATCGGGCATTGAGTTGTGAACCAAACAACCCTCTACTTAATGTCACATATAATGTAGGTGATCTCACTAGCAAGATAAATAATGTCAGTCCTGCACTTGAGTAAACCATCGTGGTATTTGGGGCTGTCAGACAGTTGGTGAGCCACCTCTGTGACAACAGCCCCCTTGAACACGTAGTGGTTAGGAAAAAAGGCATATCTTGGCATTTAATATTTATGACGTGGAGATAACTAGTGCATCAGGTATTTAATGTTGGTGACATAAAGTATGAGGGACGTATTTCACATGCATTGATGACTGAGTTGCCTCGGGGGTGTTGTGGGGACCCCAACCACATTTGAGGAGATGATGATCTTTTAAGAGAATTCAGAAATTATTACTAGAGAAAATATACACGAGAGAGAGTTATTACGAACCAGAGGTCTTATTCACTCACCATTGCCATTTATTACGAAGCTTTTAATACTTCACAGAGCTTCTTGAGGGTGTTTGGTGTGTTTTACTGCCTACCAAGGAGTATCTATGGTGATTACTTCTCTCTCCATCTAAGTTACTACTAAGTTTATTACTACCTTCTAAGTTATACACGAGAGATTTGTGAGTCTAAACTGAGTTTATCTTCATTAAGTTTTGTGTTTGCATGTCCTATCATTAATACAAGGTTTTTCTAGTTAACTTATCATTACCATACTCAAAAGAGGTTATGCCTCCATCTTATCTAAACTACCCTCTTACATTTGGTGACTCTACTGGTGAGGCATTCTTCTAAGCAAGGAGTATGGTGAAAGATAACGTTAATCGAAGGCTCAACTTTGATGACATCCAACGCAATGAAGAACAAGCTGCGAGAGAACTAGAGGCTCTAAGGGATGGAGATCCTCGAATAGAGGTACCTCCAGTTCAGGCGACGGCAGGCGTTCCAGGGGTGACACAAGCTTCCACGAGTGCAGGGTTGGGACCCACTCAAGTGGCACTCCTCATGAGTAAGTTTTATGAGTTTCTGCAAACTCCGGTATCTTCAACGATATTGGGAGGATTTGAAGCCAATTCCTTCGTAACACCAAGGGAAGCCCCAATGGCCTCACCAGGCGTAGGTGTAACGGGAATGGTCCCAGCTAGCATACCCTCTGTTGTGACCCCAACATTGGGAACATCAGCAGTATCAATGGCCGTAACTGTGACGACTGATCCAGCTGCAACGGGCACTCAGCCCATGGTCCCATTGGTTATTTCCCCAGTAGCATTACCCATAGAGGAAATGAGAAGGAGATGCTGAGATTCATGCAAGCTTCCTTGTAATCACCGGGCGAGGTATCTTCGGTTTATGATGACTTTCGAATACCTTATCCTCAGGAATACAACGACGAGCCCTATCCAAAGCACTATATTCCTCCTATTATTGAAAAATACATAGGAAAAGGTGGGAAATCGAAAGAGCACATTAAGTGCTTTATTGAACACTTGGGGGCACATTGTAATAATAAGGAGCTCAGGTTGAGGGAGTTTTCTAAATCCTTAATCGATAAAGCATATACCTGGTATTCTCATTTGGCTCCCAAAAGCGTTTCTACATGGGAAAAGATGCATGTTTTGTTCGTTCAGAAATTCTTTCTGGTGGAAGACGAGTTTACCTTGACCCAACTGGGTAGGTAAAAGTAGCAACCCGGGGAAGAATTGGTGGCCTAGGTTCGAGGGTTCAGAGCAAGATCCCTCTATGTGAGGGAGGAGCCAAAGAATATAAGTTATTACAGATTTTCACTAAGGGGTTGCAACCTGAGTACATCTGCCATCTCATCAATGAAACGAGCGAGGGGACTTTTTTGGAATTCCTTAAAGAAGCAAGAAATATCTCCTTTGTGGTATGACTAAGTCCTATGGTGGTTCCCATGATGTTTAGGCAGCCGATACAACTGGTGGGTGGAGGTCTCAGCCCCCGCGGGTAGGGTACATCGAGGGAGGAGATGGTAGCAAGGTTCCAAAAAAGGACAATAAAAGGAAGTTTAGAAGAAATAGGGAGGACCCACCACCATTGCCTTGTACAATAGAGGAGGCTATAAGTTGTTACAATGAAATGGTCCAAGGAGGAACAGTGTACGAACCAAAAGACATCCCCGTTGGGGAACCCGATGCGGCAACAAAGGCGGATCCTAAGTGCTGCCAGATTCATCAAAGGATCCAACATCCGAAAGAGAGTTATTTCACACCGAGGAGAATCATAGACAAGTACGTGAAGGGAGGGATGTTGCAAATCCATCCATAGAATGTCAACAATAACCCACTACCAGCACATGGGGTCAATTTCATGGTGGCCTATGATGAGGAGGCGGAGAGAGGAGAAATAAAGGGGTACGAAGAAGCTTTGGAGACCTATACCGAGGTAATGGCTAGCGTAGTATTAGCCTATGATGAAGCGTACGCTAAAGATGTGGAGGCGTATACAACGTTTAAGGTGAGGAAGCAGACCCAATCCTAGAGTATTGTGTAGTTTCAAAATCCCCAAAATTCACCTGGTTCTTCGACCAGGTGGGGATACCGAAAGAGAGTAGGCTGAAAATAACCCAGGAAATAATTGACATTGCAAGGAAGAACGCAGTCCCTTCACTGAAATGGAAGGGACCCATGGCCAGGTTGGTAAGGAGGTTTCTATCAGAAGTAACCTTCAGCGATGCCGATAGGGATTTGAGATTCCCTCATAAGAGACCATTGTACTTGACTGCCAGCGTCAATGGAGTTAGTTTTGTAAGGACTCTTATGGATGGGGGAGCTTCCATCAATATTATGCCAATTTACTCCTTTCACGCAGCCAATATTCCATAGGAAAGGTTGGTCCCCATGCCTTTGGTAATTTTGGGGTATGATAACCAATCTTCCAAATCCATTAGGTATGTTAACGTTGGGATTATAATAGGAAATCTGAGTTCCCATATCATGTTCCACATAATAGATAGTGATACTTCCTATCATCTGCTAATAGGAAGGGTGTGGATGCATAACCAAGGGCTAGTTCCTTCTACGTACCACTAATGCGCTAAGGCGAACATCAAGGGGACAGAGGTAACCATCATGGTTATGAAGAGGCCCTTCGCTATAGAGTAAGCTCACCTGGTAGACCCGACATTTTACACTGAGTTGGAGGAGGATGTCTGGGTCCTAACGAGAAGAATGGAGGGAGAATGGGTTGCCTCAATCAGAGAAAGGATGGGGCCTTTGAATGAGAAAAGTAAATAGGTTTCAAAAAGTGCAAGAGCGATGACCAAAGAAGCTCACCAGGCGGTCCCTCAGCCCCAAAACATCTTGAAGCAGCTCAAAGACATGATGAGGCCCAGAGTGGATCCGATAGAGCATGAGGTCCAACGACAAAGCGTACTAAGTCCGTTCTCAATAAAAAAAGTGGTCGAGGCTTCTAGAAATAAGAAGAGGAAGGCAGTCACCGCTACCAGCAGATAATGCAAGAAGGTCATTACTGAAGAAGGAAAAGTGGTATATCGATTGTAATGGTGTGAGCAGGCGGTTGAGGAAACTGATGACGAGGTTGACCCGATATACAAATTCTTTCTAGTGGATCAACGAGGAAAATTATGGTGATAGACAATTCCAGCATACAGGATGTTTATGAAGGAAGTCGTCGAGGAACCAGATTACATGGCACATCAACCGAAGCCCCAGGCTCAAGAGTTGGAGCAGTTGAACCTGGCAAAAAAAGGAGAAGATACAAGGCCCATCTTCATCTCAAAGGATCTCAGTAAGGAGAAACGATAGGCTTTGGTTGAGTTGGTTCGGGAAATTATAGATGTTTTTGCATGGAAATACATGGAGATAGAGGGGTTGGATGAGGAAGTGAGCTATCATAAGTTGAACGTAATGCCTTCAGCCATTCCAGTGAAATAGGCAATAAGAACGTACAAGCCTGAGCTGAACCTGAAGATCAAGGAAGAGGTTCAATGCTTATTAAAAGCAGGGTTTATCAAGTCGATATAACACCCGATCTGGCTATCCGGTATTGTCCCGGTGGGGAAGAAAGACAAAAACCAAATAAGGATCTCTGTGGACTTCAGAGATTTAAATAGATATTTCCCCAAAGATGAGTTCCCTATACCCTTTATCGATCTCCTGATAGATGCAACAACTGGTTGTGAGATGTATAGCTTCATGGATGGGTATGTAGGGTAAACCCAAGTCAAGATGGACCCTACGGATGCAAAGAAAACAACATTCATAATCCTGTTGGGCAATTTTACATATAAGGTGATGCCGTTTGGACTCAAGAATGCTGGGGCGACTTACCAAAGAACAATGATGGCCATTTTCCATGACTTATTTCATATATTCGTGGAGTTTTCCATGGATGATTTGGTCATCAAATCAAAGAAGGAGGAGTCCCATCTGAGCGATTTGTGAAGCACCTTATACCTTTGACTTACTTAAGTCTATATTGTATAAGTGTTCAACTAATTTGGAAATAGTGACAAAATTGGGTGTCTAACCTAGAATCCAAAGAACCTCAGAATTATTCTCTCTAATCCTCTTCAATGATCCAAACAAGGTATAAATGAATCACACTACACACATTAGAAGTGCATACATGTGTATATATTGATCATATTGATTGTGTGATTAAATTCCCTTTAAAATGTTGTTTTAATAATTTTTGGGAATTTTTAAACATTTTTTAAATAATGTTTTCATTAATAAAAGTTTGATTATAAACTTTGTGGGGTTAATATGCTATTTTGAAAAATTCATTTTTCATTGGAATGTTTGATTGGGTAGGATGTAAATGCGCTAGAGACTCTAGGGTGCAGCCTGTAATTTCTTTTGACGCGCGTTTGGAAGCCAATTAAGTGCCAACACATGTCATGCTCTTGTTAACTCATTTGTGTTTGTTATATGAGAGGGTTGCCTGGTGGTTTGTTGATCGTTAGATCAAACCTTATCTATGGCCTGCATGTGTGTTATACTTATCCATGTGCTATCACTATGGACCAATCAACTTCGACTTAACCACCGCTATATCATCACCCTTGGATCAAGTCAATATTAGGAAGACCTAATCTCAGCCCTTGATTGACTTCGACAATCCAGAACCTTCCTCCACTCCTATATAAGCCCTCTAATTCTCAACCTTTTAAGACTTTTGGCAGTCGTCATTTTTGAGAGAAAAAAATAGAGAGAAGAGAGAAGTGAGAGAGAAGAGAGAAAAGAAAAGAGAGAAGAGAGAGAAAGGGAAACTGTGTTAGCCAAACCCTAACCCTAACCCTAAACACTTCAAATCTGATTCAAACCTTCGTATATACAAAACCCCAAACACAACCTTGAGTGTTTGAGAGAGAGAGAGTTGTGTTACTGGTTTGTTCATTTGAAGCTGTAACCTCTTGATCTGTGATCTTATTATCAACTTAAACATATTATGTGAAGATCTGTATTTCTTCTTCATATAAATTGTAGATCTACACTTTGCATGCTATATTTCACTAGATCTGCATATTTCTTTCTCGTTTTAAGAAAATATTTACTGATTTAGATCTGTAAATATTTTATGGTTTCTGTTCTTATGAAACTTAACCTTGACCTAGTTGGATTCACACTTGGAGATTTTCAATCTCAAAAATATTTTTAAAACAGAGATTGATTAAGGTCTTGACCGATTTTGAAGCAAGATTTTCGTGGAATCTGGGATATATTAAAGGTCAAAAAGGTTTCAAGTTCTGTAAGAAAGAAAGGAAAGAAAATCACAGCATATAGTCTTTATATGTAATTTTCTAGGACTGTCTGTAAAACTAAGTGTGTGTGAGTTCATGCATGTTTATAGGAATCACATCACAAACACTTAACACACTACCACACTGGAAGTGTTATGAATAAGATCAAAGATTATTGAGTCGACGCAAGGAAGATAAAGCAAAAGGGAAGTTATCAAACTGGAAGAACATCATCAACAATCAGATCTAAGAGAAGTTAGAAGGACACCAAGTGGGGTATATTCCTAAACTTAGAATAGGCTGAGTTGTGTGCATGTATGTTGTATTGTTTGTAACTGCTACTTGTTTTTAGTGGATTTTTACTTTCGTGACTTAGAAGTCACCGTGGATGTTTCCTCTATTGGGAGAGGTTTTACCACATTAAAAACTGTGTGTTCTGATTATCTTCATCTACTCATATCATTCTATAGTATGCTGAATTTTTGAAACTATCTTAGTTTTAAAACTAATTACAAAGTCTTGGTTATTTTCGTACATAAGTTTTTGTAAACACATCTTATTGTTTATCATTTTTATTTTCAAAAGAAAAGGGTTTCTTCAACAAACATCTCGGAGTTGCTTATACAGTTTAATCTTGTATTAAACGGCATTAGCAACGTTTTTCAATTGGTATCAGAGCCCTGTAAACTTTTATTTCAAAAAGATCTTGTGTTTCTGAATTCGTTTTCTGAAAAATCTAACTATGGACGAGAAGAATGAAAGGTTTGGTAATCTGTCCAGACCTCCACTCTTTGATGGAAACAACTTTGCTTACTGGAAAGTAAGAATGGTTTCCTTCATCCAAGGGACTTTAGGAGATGATGTCTGGGACATTATTGAAAACAGATATACTTATCCTACTAAACCAGCCACTGAAGGAAGTGATGAGAGGGTAAAGAAAATCTTAAGTGAGTTTACCCAAGAAGAGAAAACTATTTCTCGCAATAACAATAAAGACAAGAATGCCATCTTTATGTCTATTAATGAGTATGAGTTCAAGAGAATCTCATCTTGTGCCACTTCTAAGGAAGCTTGGGACACATTAATCACTTCCCATGAAGGAGACTCCAGAGTTAAAGCTGCTAAAACTCAAATGCTTACCCAGCAGTACAACTCTTTAATTATGTCTGACTCTGAGTCTTTTGACGACTTTTACATGAACCTAACTGATATAGTTACTAAGTTGCATGCTAATGGTATTACATATGATAGGAATGAGATTGTTTCTAAAATTCTAAGATCATTACCACAAAAGTTTGACAGCAAAAGGTATGCTATTGAGGAAATGAGTGATCAAAACCTCACCCCTGAGTTACTCAATAGCAAACTTAGGACTGTGGAAATGCTATTAGACTTTAAGAAACAATTAAATCAGTCTCAAAGAAAACAACCCAACTCTAACTTGAGTTTTTCCTCTAAAATATCTAAGCATGAGACTAATCTAACCAACTGTGACTCTGATGAGGAGTGTGATATAGACAAACTAGATAATCAGATTGCCTTAATGTCTAAACAATTTAAGAAAATTGTTAAATTTAGAAACAAACAGGCATCTAAACAAGGCAAGCCTAATTATCCTACTGTGTCTAATCCCAAACCTCATGAGAGAGGTCTTGACAAACATCCTAAGGACAACAACATCAGATCTAACAGAGATCTTAAAAAGATTGAATGTTTTAGATGTGGGAAACTAGGTCACATTGCTCATGATTGCAGAGTTAATTTGAATAAAACCAACACACATAATAGAGCCAATGTCTGTAAAACTTGGGATGATTTAAGTGACTCTGATGAAGAGGAACTTGAGTCATCAAATGTACTTGACCCTTGCATGTCCTTTTTTGCTAAGATCATTTACAATGATGATATGCCTGTGTGTGATAATAATACTTCTACTCCTGCTTTTGTGAATACTGCTTTGACTGGCCTAGATGCCTTGTTATCTGAAAATGTTGCTAGCTCTAGTTCCGTGTGTGTGAGTCAAAGTGATGTCCATAACGACGATGTAAATGGGTGCGTGAGTACTAAAATTGAATCGTTAGGGGTCACTACACACACTTCACTTAGCAACTCAGACACAGATGACCTCCCAGATATTCATACTTTGTATGCTAAAACTCTTAAAAAAGGAACTAGATTGGAGAAGACTGTTAGAGACCTGACTAAGAAATTAGATGATCTGAGTCTTATTGTGAAGCTGAATGCCGAAGAGTACACTAACCAGTGTCTGACACATCAATCTGAAATTGAAACTTTTGATAAAAAATTAAAAGAGTTGACTAAAACTAATGAAACCCTGGAAATGAAATACAAGGGAACATTATTAGAACTGGAGGAAGCAAAAACAAAGACAACAACTGTTTTCAAAAAAAATTCTAAGTTTGAAAACAATTCAAATTGTTTTACTGACTTTGTTGTTGACTCCAAGACCAATTCTGATGATAGAACCGGTATTGGATTCTGCCCTAAGCATAAACCACAAACTACAAATCTTGAACCTATTAAGTTTGTGTCTGGGGGAAAAATACCAATCGAAACATGTCCAGATTTTCATTTTATTAAAAAGGAATTTGATCAAAAGGAACAGCAGAAAGACATTGGAGAGTATAGTAATTCTAAGGCTGACAGTACACTTGAGACTAAATACGTCTGTCCTTTGATCAGAAAGGCTGAATCTACCTTTAAGAACATACCTCCTAGGAACAAGAATTCTGAACAGAATCCTGTTACACCCATCTTTAGAAGTTTTCCTAAGGAAGTACATCCCTCAAGCAATCAATATTGCTCCTACTGTGACATTTATGGCCATTCCTTTGAAGGTTGTTATGCTAGGCGTCTAAACACCCCTGTGTACAACACTCCTGTTTACAAGAACTTTAACTATTCTAGGCAAAATCGTAACCATTATGTCCTTCCAAGACAACCTGACAAAAACTCTAACTACAGGAATAGAAAGACCAAAACTAAAAGTTCATTTAAGAGAAAGGCTCCCAGAAACTTCCCTAAACCAAAAGCTCAACTTTTTCACAAAAATCAGTTTGCTGCTCCAAATGTTTTTCGACAAAAAGATACTTCTCGAAAATTTTATCAAATGAGAGCAAACTTGAGCAAAATTAAAACTAGAGCTATTTGGGTTAGAAAAGATGATCTTGCACCCCAAATGAAGTGTAACATTGTTATCACTGCCTTAAAGGCTGAACACACTTCATCTGGTTGGTACCTAGATTCAGGATGCTCCAAACATATGACAGGAGATGAAACCAAACTCTTAAAAAAAACCAGATTTGCTGGAGGTAAAGTAGTTTTTGGTGATGGTCTTTCATCCTAGATCATAGGTAAAGGAACCCTAAAAGAAGAGGGAATGCCTGTTTTGGAAAATGTACTTTTAGTTAAAGCCCTTAAAGCCAACCTCCTAAGTATATCACAATTTTGTGACTCAGAACATACTGTTACCTTTTCAAAGAACAATTGCAAAATTCTAATTGATAAAGGTAAATGCATTATTACCGGATTTAGAACACTTGACAATTTTTATACTGTCAAGACTAGTTCTGAAACCTGTAACATTGTCAGAATGGATGACAATGAAATCTGGCATAATCGTATGGGTCACCTAAGTTATGATATCCTTGGTAGATTGCCTAGTCAAGAGATTGTTAGAGGAATTCCTAAAATTAAACCTATTTCCAGTGTTGTCTGTGGTCATTGCCAGGAAGGAAAAATAGTTAAGACTTCGCATAAAAAAGTTAAAGACATTCTCACCTGTAGACCTTTAGATCTCATCCATATGGACCTTATTGGTCCCTCTAGAACTGTTAGTCTTTGTGGACACAGTTATATCCTTATCATGGTTGATGATTTCACACGATTCACTTGGGTTGCCTTCTTGAAACATAAATCTGACATGTTTCAGAATTTTTTGAAAATTTTACTAAGAATTGAAAATGAGAAGGACACACAAGTCAATCGCATTCGTAGCGATAGAGGGGGAGAGTTCATAGACACGGGAATAGTTGAATATTGTGACTACAACGGTTACAAACACGAATTCAGTGCCCCTAAGACTCCTCAGCAAAACGGTGTTGCCGAAAGGAAAAACCGAACTCTTCAAGAGATAGTGAGTGTCATGCTGCATGCCAAATCTCTACCTAAGTACTTTTGGGTAGAATCTATTAGAACTGCATGTCATATCATTAATCGGGTTTACCTTAGGAAAAACACTAAACAAACCCCTTATGAGTTGTGGTAAGGTAAGAAGCCTAATCTGAAATATCTAAGAACTTTCGAAAGTCAGTGTTATGTCTGTAAAGACAGAGAATATTTGTCTAAATTCAAGACGCGTGGTGATAAAGCCATCTTTTTAGGTTACTCTCCAAACAGTCGTGCTTATCGTATATACAATCTGCGTACTAAGACCCTTATGGAATCGATAAATGTAATTGTAAGCGACACTATTATTGAAAATAAGATATCCGAATCACCTATTGTGGTTGAATCTGAAAATGATTTCAAAAATGATTCACCAGAAATAGATGACTCATTACCTATTGAGAGTCCAGAAGTACTTAGCTCGGTCTCTAAAGATCATCCCATTGACAACGTGGTCGGTAATCCTAATGAACCAGTCCGTACTAGATCCCAGTTAAGAAATTATGCTAATTATGCATGTTTCGTCTCCCTTGTGGAACCGAAAAATGTTAATGAAGCATTGAATGACACACACTAGATTTCTGCAATGCAGGAAGAACTTTTACAATTTGTCATTCACGATGTCTGGTATCTTGTACCGCGGCCTCAAAACAAAAATGTTATTGGGACACGTTGGATCTTTAAGAACAAATCTGACGAAAATGGGGAAATCCTTAGAAACAAAGCTAGACTAGTTGCTCAAGGTTACTCACAAATAGAAGGGATAGATTTTAGCGAGACATTTGCCCCAGTCACTCGTCTTGAATCTGTTCGACTTCTTTTTGCCATAGCGTGTCACTTAAAATTTACACTTTATCAAATGGATGTCAAGTCTGCCTTCCTCAATGGAATTCTATCCGAAGAGACGTATGTGGAACAACCCAAAGGGTTCATTGACCCAAAATACCCAGACCATGTCTTTCGTCTAAAAAAGGCTTTGTATGGCTTAAAACAAGCTCCTAGAGCTTGGTATGAACGCCTTTCCAACTTTTTGTTGGATAAGGGTTTTAAGAGAGGAGGTAATGACCAGACCCTCTTTGTCAAACATTTTGACAAACAAATTATTATAGCCCAAGTCTATGTAGACGACATCATCTTTGGGTCTACTTCAACATCTGAAGTTAAATCTTTTTCTGCTATTATGCATAAGGAGTTTCACATGTCCCTTATGGGGGAGCTACAACTTTTCTTAGGATTTCAAGTGAAATAGAATTTTGATGGATTATTTGTCTCTCAAACCAAGTATGCCTTAGATCTTGTTAAGAAATTTGGTTTAGATAATGCTAAAGTTGCCAAAACACCTATGAGTAGTACTGTTAAATTATGTAAAGATGAAAATGGAAAGTCAGTTGATTCCACACTTTATCGTAGTATGATTGGTAGTTTACTCTATCTAACTGCCTCACGACCAGATATAATGTATGCTGTATGGTCGTTACCAGAATAACCCTAAAGAGATCCATTTATCCTGTGTAAAACGTATATTAAAGTACATAAAGGGCACTCTTAATCTTGGACTTAGGTATACTAATGATACCTGCAGCACCATCATAGGGTATACTGATGCTGATTGGGCCGGTTGTACTGATGACAGTAAAAGTACATCAGGTGCCTGTTATTATGTTGGCAATAATTTAGTTGGTTGGAGTAGCAAAAAATAGAATTGCACATCTTTATCTACGGCTGAGTCCGAATATATAGCAGCTGGAAGTTGCTGTGCTCAATTGTTATGGATCAAACAAATGTTAAGCGACTATGGGATTAAGGAAGATCAGTTACAATTGTATTGTGACAATCAAAGCGCTATTAACATCTCTAAAAACCTGGTTCAACACTCGCGAACTAAGCATATCAAAATAAGACATCACTTTATACGCGAACTTGTTGAGACTAAGGAGTTAGAAATCCATTACCTGCCTACTGATCTGCAACTTGCAGACATGTTCACTAAACCTCTGGACTATAACAGATTTCTGTATTTGCGTAATTCTATAGGTATGGTATGTGCTGATTAAACTCTTAAGACCGTAATTTTTACCCTTTGTCCATTTGAGACAAAATGGGTGAGAAATTTGAGTCTCACGGGTTCAATGTTTTGTTCACATTTCATCTAAACTGCTTGATCTTAGTGTGCATATTTGCAGGAACCTCTTCTACTGATTTTCTACCTTTTCTAGTGTACAAATTTGTAAATAGTTGAGTTATGTAATTTTTGACTTTCTAGGAAATGGGTAGATAGTATCTTTTGTATAGGACTAGGTTTTATTTTTGTTCCCTAAGAGTTTAAGTTAACTCAAAGGAGATTTTGTCTCATATTTCCAAAGGGGGAGATTGAAGCACCTTATACCTTTGACTTACTTAAGTCTATATTGTATAAGTGTTCAACTAATTTGGAAATAGTGAAAAAATTGGGTGTCTAACCTAGAATCCAAAGAACCTCAAAATTATTCTCTCTAATCCTCTTCAATGATCCAAACAAGGTATAATTGAATCACACTACACACATTAGAAGTGCATACATGTGTATATATTGATCATATTGATTGTGTGATTAAATTCCCTTCAAAATATTGTTTTAATAATTTTTGGGAATTTTTAAACATTTTTTAAATAATGTTTTCATTAATAAAAGTTTGATTATAAACTTTGTGGTGTTAATATGCTATTTTGAAAAATTCATTTTTCATTGGAATGTTTGATTGGGTAGGATGTAAATGCGCTAGAGACTCTAGGGTGCAGCCTGTAATTTATTTTGACGCGCGTTTGGAAGCCAATTAAGTGCCAACACATGTCATGCTCCTGTTAACTCATTTGTGTTTGTTATGTGAGAGGGTTGCCTAGTGGTTTGCTGATCGTTAGATCAAACCTTATCTATGGCATGCATGTGTGTTATACTTATCCATGTGCTATCACTGTGGACCAATCAACTTCGACTTAACCACCGCTATATCATCACCCTTGGATCAAGTCAATATTAGGAAGACCTAATCTCAACCCTTGATTGCCTTCGACAATCCAGAACCTTCCTCCACTCCTATATAAGCCCTCTAATTCTCAACCTTTTAAGACTTTTGGCAGTCGTCATTTTTGAGAGAAAAAAATAGAGAGAAGAGAGAAGTGAGAGAGAAGAGAGAAAAGAAAAGAGAGAAGAGAGAGAAAGGGAAACTGTGTTAGCCAAACCCTAACCCTAACCCTAAACACTTCAAATTTGATTCAAACCTTCGTATATACAAAACCCCAAACACAACCTTGAGTGTTTGAGAGAGAGAGAGTTGTGTTACTGGTTTGTTCATTTGAAGCTGTAACCTTTTGATCTGTGATCTTATTATCAACTTAAACTTATTTTGTGAAGATCTGTATTTCTTCTTCATAGAAATTGTAGATCTACACTTTGCATGTTATATTTCACTAGATCTGCATATTTCTTTCTCGTTTTAAGAAAATCTTTACTGATTTAGATCTGTAAATATTTTATGGTTTCTGTTCTTATGAAACTTAACCTTGACCTAGTTGGATTCAAACTTGGAGATTTTCAATCTCAAAAATATTTTTAAAACAAAGATTGATTAAGGTCTTGACCGATTTTGAAGCAAGATTTCCGTGGAATGTGGGATATATTAAAGGTAGAAAAGGTTTCAAGTTCTGTAAGAAAGAATGGAAAGAAAATCGCAGCATATAGTCTTTATATGTAATTTTCTAGGACTGTCTGTAAAACTAAGTGTGTGTGAGTTCATGCATGTTTATAGGAATCACATCACAAACACTTAACACACTACCACACTGGAAGTGTTGTTAATAAGATCAAAGATTATTGAGTCGATGTAAGGAAGCTAAAGCAAAAGGGAAGTTATCAAATTGGAAGAACATCATCAACAATCAGATCTAAGAGAAGTTAGAAGGACACCAAGTGGGGTATATTCCTAAACTTAGAATAGGCTGAGTTGTGTGCAAGTATGTTGTATTGTTTGTATCTGCTACTTGTTTTTAGTGGATTTTTACTTTCGTGACTTAGAAGTCACCGTGGATGTTTCCTCTATTGGGAGAGGTTTTACCACGTTAAAAACTGTGTGTTCTGATTATCTTCATCTACTCATCTCATTCTATAGTGTGCTGAATTTTTGAAACTATCTTAGTTTTAAAATTGATTACAAAGTCTTGGTTATTCTCGTACATAAGTTTTTGTAAACACATCTTGTTGTTTATCATTTTTATTTTCAAAAGAAAAGGGTTTCTTCAACAAACATCTCGGAGTTGCTTATACAGTTTAATCTTGTATTAAACGGCATTAGCAACGTTTTTCAATTTGAGGAAGGTGTTTTCCCGTTGCAGGAAGTATAAATTGAAGATAAACCCACTGAAGTGTGATTTTGGAGTGACAAGCAATAAATTCCTAGGCTTTGTGGTTGATCGACAAGGGGTGCAGATGGACCAGGATAAACAGCAGGCGATCTTGGAAATGCCATGTCCTAGAACGGCGAAGGAGATGAAGAGTTTCCTCGGTAAGGTCTCCTACCTTAGGAGGTTTATGCCTGGATTAGCCGAGGTAACACATCCATTGATGCAGATGTTACGAAGGAACACAAAGTTCAAATGGGAGGATATTCACCAGAAGTCTCTCGACGGGCTGAAGAAAATGCTTATTTCACCACAGACTATGGTTCCCCTAAAGGCGGGAAACCGTTGCAGTTGTATCGCACATCCACCATAAGGTTCGTGGGAGTTTTATTGGCACAAGAAGACGAGCAAGAATGGCTAGTCTACTACCTCAGCAGGATCATCCATGGGCCAGAAGTCAGATATAGTAGCTTGAAAAGGCATTGTTTGGCCTTAGTATTTGTAGTGCAAAACCTTAGACATTATATGTTGTGTTTTACAATTAATACTGTAACTACATGTGATCCTATTAAGTATTTGCTGGAAAGAACTATATTTCTTGGCAGAGCTGCTAGATGGTTCCTTATCCTCTCAAAATATGACTTGACATGCGTTGTTCCTTGCACAATTAAAAGCCAAGCGTACACCGACCTATTGGTAATATTCCCCTCGGGAACTTTTGAGCCATCTAAAGAAAGTTTTCCGGGAGACGACTTGTAGGCCAATTACCTAGACGCAACGAAGGAGGAATGGACAATGTAGTTCGATGGATCTTCGATGGAAAATAAAGGAGGAGCAGGGGTTATTCTTTCAAAAGGAATGGAGGATATCTGCTTTTCCTACAAATTAGATTTCCCTTGTTCTAATAGCAAGGCGGAATATGAAGCATTGGTGCTGGGGTTGCTAGAGGCTCTTCGAAGTGGGATTCGTTCACTTTGCATAAAAAGGGATTCAAACTTGGTGGTTCAGTAAGTGAATGGAGAGTACGCATTTAAACACATGAGCTTGGTGCCATACAGAACAATCATCCAGAGACTTCTTTGCCAGTTCCATCGGACCAAGATCAAGAGACAACCCAGAATGATGAACCACCACCCAGACGCTTATGCCACAATTGCCCAAAAAATGGTCACGAGGAGCGATACAACTATCGTCGTGATCCAACGAAGAATATCTCCTTCGATGGTATAGTTAATTATACCAATGGAAGAGGATTCAGACTGGAGGAGAGAGATTAAGAGGCAACTAGAAGCTGGTGATAGAACGATGGCACTAAGAGAGTTAGCTCAATACTTCATGAATCAGGGGGATCTTTACTTCAGAAATGCAGGAGGATGGTTGTCAAGGTGCATCGATCCAGAAGAGGCAGATCGAAGATTAAAGAAAACACAAGAAGATCACTGCAAAATAATTGAGATACCGTTCTATCGAAGGATCGAAAGAGAAGGGTATTTTTGTCCTAATATGAAATAGGATGCGACAGAGCTACAACAGAAATGCGATAAATACCAGTTATTCTTTGAGGCAGTTGAATGTCACTTCGTGGAGGCTCAACCTGATTGGAAACAGCCCTATATTGACTTCATTAAAGATGGAGTTGTCCCAAAAGAGAAAATTTATGTGATGGGACTCCGGTGAAGGGCCTCGAGATTCAATGTTCAGGAAGGGAAGCTTCATCAAAGGGGATATTTCAACAGGCCATTGCATTGCATCACAAAGGAAGAAGCAGCCGAGGTTTTCAAACACGCACACGATCAAACTCATATAGAAGGGGATAAGTTATATGACCAGTTGATGACTTTAGGATACTATTAGCCAACGATGGAGAAAGATTCTACTGAGTTCCTTCGAAGGTGCAAGGCTTGACAGCTTTATGGAAATATGATCAATGCCCCATTAGTGGATCTACACTCCCTGGAAATGCCCTATCCTTTTCACACTTGGGCGTTCGACCTAGTGGGGGCAATACATCCTTCTTCGAGGGGGGAGATATGGATACTAGTAGCAACGGAGTGCTTCATAAAGTGGGCTAAAGTGATACCACTGAGAAATGCAACAATAGGGGTGGTGAGAAACTTCATTCGAGAATACATCATTTGCCGTTTTAGGATCCCAAAGGTTATCCTTTCATAAAATGGAACCCCTTTCGTCAATTCAGAAGTAACGATGCTCATAGAAAAATACTCCATTATCCATCATACTTCGACGGTGGCATATCCAAAGGGAAATGGTCAGGCCGAAGCAACTAACAAAACATTGGTTAATATCTTGGCTAAAATAATGGAAAATTTCCCAGGAACGTGGGATGATAAAATACCAGCTGTATTATGGGCCTATCGAACAACTAAGAGAAAGCCCACAGGGTATACTCTGTTATCCCTAGTCTATGAGGCCGAGGCGATTCTCCCAAAAGAGTTAGAAGTTCCCTCTGCTCAATATGCTTTGCGAAGTACCATGCTCCCTCAGAATAGACATGTACAGTTGGAAGCGTTGGACAAACACAAAGATAATGCGATGCAACACTTTCAAATGTACACGAAACAACTCTCCAGGTTATATGATAACTTAGTGAGACCAAGGAAGTTCGTGGAGGGAGACCTTGTATTGAAATCAGCAGTGAAACACATCAGGGGGCTTCCTCTACCAAAGTTTGAAGTAAATTGGGAGGGACCTTTCATTATAAAAGAAGCTCATGACTCAGGTTATTTCTTAATTTCTAAGATGGAAGAAGATAAACCATTCAAGATTAACAATAAATGGTTGAAAGTCTATCATGTGTAGGCAATTATGTTGGGGCCACTGATAAAGTTGATTGTTGTTATAAATACTTAAGTTTTTTTTATGATGGGTATGCAAGTTCTTTTTATTATAACTCAAGTAGAGATGAAAGAATTACAGAACTTCATATTTCAAAATATATGTAAACAGTTGTAACACAAAGAAATGGCATGAGAAAAAATAAAAAATTCTTTCTTCATTTATAAACTTTGGGGCATTACAAAATTAGGAGTTGTTGCCCAAGAATTACATGAGATAAAAAAAATATATATATATATATATATATATATATATATACAAAAACTCATTGGCATAGGAGGAACCACATATCTGAGGAGGAGAAAAAATCTCCTGGAAGGCCCGAAGAAGCTTCTAAGCAAGACCGTTGGGCATTAATAGAAACCTCCAACCTCGTCTATGCTTGCGTGCGTTCGATAAGAAGTTTTTCTCATTTTAGCTTCACCAGATGCATAGCTTATTCGATGTCCTCCACCTCTTTGTCAATAGCTCCAAGAAGAGGTACTAGCTCGGACAACTTAGCCTCCTCGTCCCGCTGATCCTCCTGATGTTTCCATAAGAGTTCCCTCTGGCGGTCTAGTCGTTGGTTGTTTAAGGTCTTAAAATGTGTGATAAGCCATCCAAAACAGAAGCTTTCGTGACCCAACTCCCTCAGATAACCCAAAAATTGGTTAAGGAGGGGTCTGGTAATGTTTGAGGTCGAAGTGTTGGCAGTTTCAGCAACGATGGTAGCCATGCCTTGAAGCCTGTAACTCATAACAGAGATGTTTGAACGGAGGCAATCCATCATAACGTCTCAGGATGATGATTTATAAGCTTCTCAATGACTAGACAATGGTTGGCAGGCAATTAAGGAGAACGCTGAAGTACCATCAGGCAGAACGTGTGAGGAGCTAGGTCGAGCAGAGGAAGGTCACAGCCATATTCGCTCTCAGCAGCGGCGCTGATCGTAGAACCTTAATCATCGTGGTTGGAATCTTCTGAAACAACAGGTTCTCGGTGCGGTGAGTCAATGGGTGAAGGAGATTGTGGAGAATCCTCCCGAGCAACTTGAGAACAATTAGAGGAAATATGGAGTTTATGAAAAAATCTTAACAAGTGTTTTCATTGTTAAGTCACAGATATAGGTGGAGTTTTTGGAAAATCTTAACAAGTGTTTTCGTTGTTAAGTCATCGATATAGGTGGAGTTTTTGGAAAATCTTAACAAGTGTTTTCATTGTTAAGTCACTGATATAGGTGGAGTTTTTGGAAAATCTTAACAAGTGTTTTCGTTGTTAAGTCACCGATATAGGTGGAGTTTTTGGAAAATCTTAGCAAGTTTTTTCGTTGTCAAGTCACCGATATAGGTGGAATTTATGAAAAAATCTTAACAAGTGTTTTTGTTGTTAAGCCACCGATATAGGTGGAGTTTTTGGAAAATCGTAACAAGTGTTTTCATTGTTAAGTCACCGATATAGGTGGAGTTTTTGGAAAATCTTAATAAGTGTTTTCGTTGTTAAGTCACCGACATAAGTGGAGTTTTTTGGAAAATCTTAACAAGAGTTTTCGTTGTTAAGTCACCGATATAAGTGGAGTTTTTGGAAAATCTTAACAAGTGTTTTCGTTGTTAAGTCACCGATATAGGTGGAGTTTTTGGAAAATCTTAACAAGCGTTTTGTTGTTAAGTCACCTACATAGGTGGAGTTTGAGAAACTGCGAAATGCAGAGAGATTAGCGAAGTACCTCAGCCGTAGTAGGAGCAAAAATGGGAGTCACCGCGGGGTCCATAATAGTAGAAACCGTTGGGGGTAGGGCTCATTGCCTTAACATGGCATTGAGATTAAGGATAATTCCCCTATTTGCAACAATGTTTTGGGATTAAGGCACCGTGGCAGCTTAGCGTGGCACTTTAGCTTGTTATGTTACTTAGTCATATTGTATCTTTGTTTATATTGACTATAAGCTATAACGATTGTAATTATTTAATGAGAATAATAAGTTTTAGTGTGAGGTCAAACAATACTCGCCAGAGACCAGGCTTGGCAGGGCCTAGGAGAGCTTTCATGCTCTATCGAATGACCTTGTCGTGGGAACTTTGGAGGGACTTGGTTTGGAGGATTGAGAAGTGAGGCACCATTGGGTCTTGTCCTGACCATCTTAGATACACCTGGTAAAATACCGAAGAACCTTGATCGTGGAACCTCGGGGGGAAAATCCTTGAGTTCCATCGGGCGTTGAGTTGTGAACCAAACATCCCTCTACTTAATGTCACATCTATTGTAGGTGATTTTACTAGCAAGCTAAATAATATCAGACCTGCAATTGACTAAACCACCGTGGTATTTGGGGTTGTCAGACAGTTGGTGAGCCACCTCTGTGACAACAGCCCCTTGAACACACAGTGGTTAGGAAAAAAAGGCTTGTCTTGGCATTTAATGTTTATGACGTGGAGATACCTAGTGCATCAGGTATTTAATGTTGGTAACATAAAGTATGAGGGACGTCTTTCACATGCATTAATGATTGAGTTTCCTCAGGGGTGGTGTGGGGGGGCTATTTAAGGACCCCAACCACCTTTGAGGAGATAATGATCTTTTAAGAGAATTCAGAAATTATTACTAGAGAAAATATACATCAGAGAGAGTTATTACGAACCACAAGTCTTATTTACTCACCATTGTCATTTATTACGAAGTTTTTAATACTTCACAGAGATTCTTGAGGGTGTTTGGTGTGTTTTACTGCCTACTAAGGCGTATCTAGGGTGCTTACTTCTCTCTCTAGCTAAGTTACTGCTAAGTTCATTACTAACTTCTGAGTTATACACGAGAGATTTGTGAGTCTGAACTGATTTTATCTTCATTAAGTTTTGTGTTTGCATGTACTATCATTAATCCAAGGTTTTGATAGTTAACTTATCATTACCATACTCAAAAGAGGTTACGCCTCCATCTTATCTAAACTACCCTCTTACATATGGAGTATTCATAGTTATTGGCAACCAGATTGAAGCTAGAAAGTGCTATTACACTTTTGCCGACTAGTAAAAGTCTAGAAGAGCACTACCACTTATCATATCATCACTATAGATCCCCGAGAGGAAGAAGATCTGGTGAAAGGGATGGTTATGGAGGCAACAGAGACCATTATGCTTCATGACGATAATCCAGAAAGAGTAACTCAAATTGGATCGAACTTAACACCTTCCCACAACCAGGAATTGATTGCATTCCTTAGAGATCGAAAGAACGTGTTTTCCTGGAGCCATGAGGACATGCCAAGAATTGACCCTAATTTCATCTGCCATGAGCTCAACATCAACAAACATGCTAAGTCAATTAAGCAAAAATACAGAGTGTTCAGTCTCGAGAAGAACATGGTCATCTAAGAGGAAGTGGAGAAATTACAGAGACCTCAATACATATAAGATGTCAAGTATCCCAGTTGGTTGGCCAACTTAGTAATGGTAAAAAGGAAGAACGAAAAATGGCGTATATGCTAGACTTTACTAATCTCAACAAAGCATGCCCAGAGGATCATTTTCCTTTACCAAGGATTGATCAACTTGTAGATGCAACTACAGTTCATGAGTTACTAAGCTTATGGATGCCTATTATGGTTACAACCAGATTAAAATGATGCCAGAATACAAGGAGAGCACATATTTCATCACTAGCCGATGTACATACCGCTACAATATTATGCCCTTTGGGCTAAAAAATGCTGGAGCAACATACCAAAGGATGGTGAACAATGTGTTTGAAGAGTAGATTGGCAAGAACATGGAGGTATATGTGGATGACATGCTCAGCAAGAGAAAGGTTGTCGCTGACCACTTTAAATACTTACCTCAGATGTTTGACTCGCTAAAGAAAGACCAAATGAAACTTAACCCGACCAAATGCATATTCGTGGTACATGAAGTAATGTTCTTGGGTTATATTTTTAACCAGAGGGGAATCAAAATTAATCCTAATAAGATAAAGGCTTTAATTGAGATGCAATCTTCCACATGCAAGAAGGACGTGAAAAAATTGACTGGAAGAGTGGCAACCCTAAACCATTTTGTGTCCCGAGCAACGAACAAGTGACTTACATTTTTCAAAGTGCTCAGAAAGACCTTTAAGTGGAATGACGAATGTGAGAAAGATTTCCTAATTTTAAAGAAATATTTGGGGTCTCCACCATTACCCTCCTGACTAGTTTTGGAAGAAATGTTATATTTGTACTTGGTTGCTTTAGAGTCCACTGTTAGTTCTACCTTGATCTGGCTAGAGGATGGAGTTCAAAAGCATGTCTACTCATCAAGAAAGCATTTCAAGGAGCGAAAATTAGGTATCCACACTTGGAAAAACTTGAACTTGCACTTATTGAAGCCTTAAGGCGGATGAGACCATATTTCTAGGCACACACCATTGTGGTGTACACTGATTTACCCATACGACAAGCTTTGCACAAGCTAAAAATGTCAGGAAAGCTCATATCCTAGGAAATTGAGCTAGGGGAATATGAGATTGTCTATAAACCAAGGATTTCATTAAAAGGGAAAGAAATAGCAAATTTCATTACAGAATTCACATACCCATTGGCGACCAATAACCTAAGTTTTCTTGTCGAGTATACTTCTTTGTTGGAGAGCTAAGCTCCAAAGAAAACTGAGGCTGTTACCGATGAGCCAGAAACATCATCTGCCCAAGAAAAAGCTCAGCGATTAGTGGTACAAAGTAAAAAGATATTCAAACATGGAATACTATCTGAGGAAGACTTCAACAATGACATTCCAAATTGGAAATTATTGATGGATGGATCTTCATGCACCACTGGGAGTGGAGAATGACTTATCATCAACACTCCCGATGACCTAAATGGGGAATATGCTTTATGTTTTCAATTCAAAACTTCCAACAACGAGGCCGAATATGAACCGTTGATTACGGGTTTGGAACTAGCTTTATCACTAGGTGCTGAGCAGGTGATAACAAAATGATTCTCAAATCATTGTCAATCAAATGCTTCAAATATAGAGAGTTAAAAAATAACTTATGGTAAAGTATTTAGACAAAGCCATGGAGGTTATCTCTCTATTTCTCGCAGTTAAGATGGTCCGAATCCCTATAGTGGAGAATGCCCGAGTAAATGCACTTTCTCGGCTAGCATCAGTGACAAAGATAAAACTCAGACAAACCATTCCAGTAGATATTCTAACACAAAAAATCATCGATGTGGAAGATTCCAATGTTATCTATGTGGAATCGGGCCCTTCCCAGATGGATCCGATTAAATACTACATTGACAAAGGGTTGCTACCATTCGAATAGAGAGAAGCCAGGAATGTGAGATACAAAGTGACCAGTTATGTTTTGGAGAAAGGCATTTTGCATAAAACGGGATACACTGTCTCCCTACTTTGTTGTGTTTATCTCTCCAAAGTACATGACTTGATCAAGGAGGTACATGAAGGATCATATGGATCTTATTAAATCGACCGATTAGTGGTACAAAAAATAACCATACAAGGCTACTATTAGCTGATGATGAAGGAAAATTGTGTTTTTTTTCACCAAAAAGTTTGATAAATGCTAGAAGTTCGCTACTATTTATAGAAGACCGAGGGTTGACCTAACTCCCATTACCTCTCCTTGTCATTTTCTATTTAGGGGGTTGACGACCATTGCCGACAACAAAAGGAAGGTTAAAGTATTTGGTTGAAGCAGTGGTTTACTTAACCAAATGGGTGGAGGCTGAGCCTTTGGTTAATATGCCTTAACAACGATTTTTCCATTTCATATGGAAGAAGATCGTATGTAACTATGCACCTGGACATCCACAATGCAATGGTCAGATAGAGGTCACTAACAAGACTTTGCTTGACAGTTTGAAGAAAAGGTTAGATGATGCTAAGGGGAGATTGATCAGTAAGTTGCACAACGTCCTATGGGCTTATAGGACTATGCCGAGAATTCCAATAGGAGAGACTCCGTACATTCTTGCTTTCGGTACTGAGGTAGTGGTACCAGCTGAAATAGGTCTGCCGACTCACATGATATTAAATTTTGACTCCCTTAGGAGTGATCTTATAAGGAGAATGGATATATACACGATTGAAGAGGTCAGAGAGGATGATACACTTTAAATGGTTGCTTATCAACAAAGGACTACTAGATTTTATAACAGGAGAGTCAAGTTGACCAACCTAAAAGAAGGAGACTATGTCCTTAAAAGGGTAATTCAAAAGGGAAATAATTTGGAGCCCAACTGGCACGGTCCGAATCTTATCTTGGTAGTCATCTAACCAAGCACTTATCACCTATAAATGCTTGAAGGGAAATAAAGAAAGCTGACCACCTCCGAAAATATTATTAGTAATTTTGATTTGATGTAATTGTTTATCCAATTTCATGAAGTTATGATTTTCGACCAATTACGCTTCCTTTTTATGATTCTTTTAAGTATGGTGATATACTCCACCACAATTCAAAATTTTCCAACTTCAAATTCAAACTATTTTAACTTCAAAAAAGTTTAGAATTTATTTTAGACTTCATGTATGATCTCCTCCTTGCCAAGTCAAGAACAAGAAGTCAGTAAAACTTCATGTATGACTTAAAGTTAAACACAAGAAGTTTTACCTGACTGGGTTAAACACATGAACAAATATACATTCCTAACACACTTGGTCACCAATGATAACTAATGCAAATAATTAGCTAAACTAACCACTTATAGTTTTACCTAAGTGCATTAGTAGATTCTAAGGCATTATAAATTGGGTTCAACACTAGACCAAACACTTTTCATTTAAGCAGATTACCTAGTCGACAAGTCGATTAACTAATCACAAGCTTGAGTAAAGGATGAAATGCATTAAGGAACATACATGTTGAAAAGCAAAGTCTATTTTATTCCTAACACATTTTGTGTTATAGTACATAAATAAAAAAACTAGGGAATACAAGTTCATTCTACTAGGTGTTCTTGCTCAGATTTACTCATCCTAGCAGGAAGCTCATCAAGATTGTTGGGCAAAGTTTTAGATCTTAAATCTCTTGTCCTATTACGCCTGTTGCTTCTTGGTCGATCCAAGAGATGTGGGGGAGAACTTATTCATCTTATCCTTGAAGGCCATAATTCCTTATGTATTTTCTCCCTAAGCTCTAAGGAATGGCATCGGTCGGAATCCAGTTAACATAGATCTTGATGGAAGGATCAGGGTAGTTCAATATACATGGATCATTCCAGTACCATAATTCATTTTTTTGTGTACCTTCAGCAATATTAACACATATAACCAACCCATTTATTTCCTTCCCGGCGAGCTTGTTTCATGTGGTCATCTAGGTGAGTTAAAGCCTCATCATATCCATCCATTCAGACAACTTTGGTTTGTTTATGGAAATAAAAAATTAGTCGGTCTACTCTGTCTTGAAGCTTCTTTATGGCTTTTTCCTTCTCATGCAACAAAGATGCTTAGCGAGCCAAGGTCTTCCTAGCTCTCTCTTCATCCATAGTTGGTCGACCAACCACTACTTGTCTAGAGGATTGGCCAGACTTATTTTTTCTCTTCTTTAAGTTTCTTTGTTTTTCTCTTCTTTAAGTTTTTTAGCTCATCTAACAGTCTATCATTCTCCATCTCTAGGAAAAAGGTACCTTAATCCAGCGCTACTCTAGTAGACTTCTTCAACCTCTCCAGCTCATTCCTCAAATTGTTATTCTCATTCTCAAGAAGAGTAGCAACCTCCCGAGCACTTTTTACTTCCTAATTTAACACGATTTCCTTATTATTCAAGTGGATGTAATCTCCTATAAATATCAAATCCCTAAACTACACTTAATGCCTCGTACTTGGCTTCATAATTAGAGTGTAGTAAGTCCTGAGAAAGATTATGGTCGTCTTATATGTGTTCAATCATCTCGTAATATGCAACGTTGTTCACCACTACCATATCAAAAAGAAAATGTAAATGAACATAGGCATCTTTCACTTGATCTAACGCATCTGCGTCGAGCAACCTTACTTTCTTTCAGTCAAAGTCACATGACCATCTTCAAGAAGGCTATTGCAACATTTCAGCAAGTCGGATTCAGCATAAATGATTACATTCTTCTTGGCATCAAACTAATCATTCACAAGTATAAGAACATAAGGCTGACTAAGGAAAATAAACAACAATAATCAATTAAACGAAGAGTATCAGAGAGATTAACGAAACTTCTTCATTTCATTGATAAACCAAGGATTAAAATTGTGGTTCCATTAGAAAAGAAAACATAAGAATACAAAAAAGGAAAAATACACAAAGAGTAAACAAAAGCTAGTTAAAGGAGTTAAACCTTCTCCTTATCATTGGCAGCTAATTCAAAAGAAGGTGGGTCAGTCACAATAGGTGGCACCATAGAGGATTCCCTTAATCCTTTTTCATCATCAAACTACTGATCCAAGTTGGGAGGGGTTCTTGAGTTATGCTGTTGGAATAGTTTAGAATCATCTTGCATGTTGACCTCTGTCAAGGAATCTGATCATCCATCCTTGTAGGATAATTTCTTAGCATACTCAATTTGGATGGCTATAGTTGCAAATGCTTTATCCCATTTGTTGTTGGTAGCCTCATTCTTACCAGATTTGTTCTTGGCCTTCATCTCAACGAAAATTTTCTCCTATAAATCCACCTCAACTGTTAAGGTGGTCACCTTATCTTCAGAAAGTTTGGCCTTGTTCTTGGGCTCCTTCTACTTTCCCTGAATAAAAGTAGCTCCGTCTTCAGCCTCTTAGATTTTATCTGCCCATGACTTTATCTCCCTCTCAATGGCTTTTCCATAATCCTACAAAGACTTATATAAGCCTTCAAAGGCTCCCTTCACATCTATCAAGGAAGATTTTAGTTGGTTGTCCTTCTCTAGGAGATGGTTGTAGTCGACCAAGAATTGCAAAAGAGAATTACATCACATCAGTATGGAAGAAGTTCAGTAAAAATTGTTAAAAACAAATAAAAAAAGAAGTTAAGTACTTAATAAGGTCAAGTTTAGGTTATATCCTTCAACCAGTCGAGTCCCGGGCATTGGGGCAGCCACAGATCTATCAGCTATAAGATTTTTTGCCTCTTCTAGACAATTCATGGTTAATTTCCATAGCGGCATCTTCAATACTTCCTTGGTCGACATAGGCTTCTTGGGAGTGCTCCTTGGGATTAAGTAATCCCCTCTTCAACCTCTTGAATTGAAGGTTGTTAGTTCTGGTTTCTTAAACATTGAGGAGTTGATTCCTCTTCTCATTAACTTGGGGCCTTTTCTCAGCGTCAATGCTCTTCTTAGCAGCAGCGGGGGAAATAACCATCAAATTTGGAATCTTTCTCTTCACCATTTCAACAGAAGGAGAGGTAGGGATGGTTATAAGGTCCAAGGATTCAAAGGAGCATGAAGTTCCTCCTAGTTCACATTCTTTCTCTACTACAATGGATTCAGTAGCATAGGAGGTGGAAACAAGTTCCTCATCCAAAAGAGTGGGATTTTGAGTCAAGGTGACAATGGGGCGAGCAACAAAAGAGGTGATCGAACTTTTGTAATCCAACATGACAGAAGTTGCTCTGGGGTGTTCCTTACCAAACTTCTATTGGATAGCCCCCAAGTATTTGAGGTCATTGACATTGATGTCTCCCTCTTTGGAACACTTATTAATTTCCCCTGCACAAAAACAACACAAGACAGTAAGTTGGAATTTCATCAAATAGTTAGTATACAGAAAAAATGGAAATGAAATTAAAATACTTTACAACCTATGCCATGCCCTTCTTGGGGGCATTTGGATCCATTGTATCTTTCCTCCTTAGGAAGGGAAACATACTAATAGTTATTTATAACTACACCATTGTCCGAGTAGTCCTTATTCGAATTAGGGAGATTAACAACTACGGCCCTATTGACCATTATAGTTGTTAAATAGTAAGTGTTAACACTCGTGGATACCTATTTGTAAAAGAACATCAACTCATGGACGCCAATACAAGTCCCATGGATTTTATTTCACTTATTTACGCCATTTACAACCCTTCATGTATTAAGGGCTACCATCGTTGGGACTACATCAAAATACTGACAAAATTAAAGAAATAGTGGATTTTGGGGAAAAGTGACACCACACTCAGCAAGGAATAAAGTTGGGATCCAGTGACCCTCAGATAATGAAAACACATCAACAGGGCCACTTTCTATTTCTAAACCTACCCAACAAGCGATTCTTATTAATTCCCTAATCTCCTCTAAAGAACCTTCATCTACGATGTACACCATGTTTAAAAGATAGAAAAATCAAAGAAGGGTATAGAGTTTGAGAAATGACGCCAAAGAGCAAACAAAATAAGTAAAGAAAGAAATCTTGAGAATAAAGAGAGAGCCTAAGTGATGAAAAAAAAGGGAAAAATCTCGGTCCTTTTATAGTTTCACCTAAAAATTTGAAATATAATAATTAATTGAACAAATGAGGGTTGAATGGTTCCTAAAGGCACGAAAGGACTATCATACCCTTTGACGATTCGTTGTTTTTCAGTTAATTTACAAAAATGTCACTTCCCACTAAACTAGTGAAAAATTCTACAAGTCCAGGAGGTCTATTGCTGATCAACATATGCCGAGAAAGATTTTGGAACAAATACTCCATAGTTTTTATCAATCATCAATCATGGAGCATTGGGGGCTTTATTGTATGTAAAAATTATTCATCTACGTGGACCAATGAGAAATGGACACATGTCCTCCTACGTGGCCATTCTCACAATACTTACTTCCTTGGTCAGCTCCATAGACACTTGTTCGACTAACCTTAATAATACGAACCATCAAGAATAGCAAAAGTCATTCGAGTGGAAATTCCAACAGCCTTTGTACACGTACCTGTGAATACCAACAGTCTTATTTATTATATACAAATGTAAATTCTTGAATATATAAAGGCATTCAACAAATGTAAATTCTCTTGGGCTCCTAGCCGCTATAAATACATGATCTCCCTAAGCTCAAGGGGGATTCAATCAGGCGCAAACATATTCAACCCCGAGCTATTGCAACCACTAGAATTACTAAAAACAGTGGATGTAGGCCTTTCTCATAGTCGGAACCACTTTAAAAACCTTGATTTCTATGTGTTTTCCAAGCTTGATCATATTTATTTTATCTGTGATTATAAGTTTGGACCCACTCCATTTATAGACATCAATAGTCGCTAACTAGTCCGTGGCCATTCGCCTGGTGGGAGATGGATATTATATATCCACTCCTAACAGCACCAGGAAATCACAAGTAGATATTGGCCGGCATAGATTATTTCATATAGTGAATTGAAGTAGAGCCACTTCAAACATAAAAGACACTGATATGATTAGATTCATATGGAGTAGCATCATAACACGCTTTAGGGTACCCAGGACAATCATCACGGACAATGACAGACAGTTTGAAAGAGAACCCTTCCAAGGGTTATGCGACGAGTATGTAATTAAACACAATTTCAGTTATATGGCCTACACCCAAAGAAATGGACAAGCAGAGTCTTCCAACAAAATGAGGCTTGAAATCTTGAAGAAGTGGTTTGGAAAAAGAAAAGGAGCTTGGGTTGATAAGCTTCCCCATATTCTATGGTCATATCGTACTACACCAAGGAGTCCCACTGGGGAAATTCCCTTCGCTCTAACTTATGGAATGAAAGATGTGATCCCCCTATAAGCTGGTCTACCAGTCACGAGGTCCACTATTATCGAGAAAGGTTTGAATGACAAAGCTATGAGTGATAAAATTGACCTAGGAAAAGAGAAAATGGAACAAGACATGATAAAATTTGTCTAGTCTAAATAACAATTAACCAAGAAGTAGAATAAGGACGTCGATCTAAGGAAATTCAATGTAAAAAATTATGTCCTCAGAAAAGTCGTAGCGCCGGAAAACCTCCAAATGAATAGTTGGGACCTAACTGGGAGGGACCAATCAAGGTGACTAGAGACGATATGTAGGGATCCTATCATTTGGAAATAATGGAGGGCATGGAGATACCTAGATCCTGGAATGCAACTAATCTCAAGAAGTTTTACTTTTGAGTGTACACTTGCTTAAGTTTGAGTTATTTCTAACGTATTAGTTTTTGCAAATTTTTATTTCAGAACTTATGATGCCCGCAGTTTGATTTAACATTTTTAATAAAAACCCAAGTGATTCGGTTAATTACTTAGCATTGTTCCAAAATGGTAGGATTACATTTTAAATTAATGATCGAGGTGTCAATCAATATTACCTTAGCTTAATTACAATTACGAATTGGTTAATTACAATTAAACCTAAGGTCTCTAAGTCTTCACAATGAAAAAAATAAAGACCTCATGAATTTCTTAGGGAAGCAAAATACCTACAAGGGATCCTTAGGATTGAATGAAGATGACTTTGGTCGGATAAAATCCTGAACGGGTGGATGGCCCTTAAACCATGTGCATTTTTCCATAGTTTGTTCTAGGCTGAAGATAGTGTAACGACGCAACCTAAATGGTAATAGTAAAACACATGCTCGACATAATGGAATGGAAAAATGAAAAATGATTATATTAAATAAACAACATGTTACAAAAAGGTCACATGTTACAAAAATATCATTTACAATAGCAAAAGTGAAAAATAAGATAACATGTTATGATCGGCTAGTGAGAACAACATTAATGTCTCTTCGTCGGCTATCATCAAAATTTGGTCAGAACTTATCATCATTCTCATGAGAGGACAAGTAGCTCTTGGACAGCTAAATAGGAACAACATATAAGGGAACCCATCTTTATTTTCTAACAAAGGATGGATGTCGGTAAGTCAGGAAATCTACTTGGTACATATACCAAAATTGAGAGTCCTTAGGAACCTTCAACACCCCTAAGAAATTCAACAAACCCTGTTTATAGGCTACACTATTTATCTCGTCTAACCTACTAGGGTAATCCTCCCATCCTTGCTCATAACCAGCAGACAACGTTGCTCGGGGACCCATTATGAACAAATAGCATAATTTAATAATTTCACGGATAAGGCCCTAAGATAAAGTAATAATTTCATGCTCAACATACATTTATAAGATAAAGTAAATGACACAGTATTCTATTACTTATTACAAACTATTGTCATCAAGGTGGCTTTGATCTACGAATTGGATTCTTCGAATTGGGTACTTCGAGCCGCTTTTATGAAGAATCTTCGAGGTGGGTCTCTCCATACACTCCTATGAAGAATCTTTAAGTTGTGTCCTTCAATCCACTTCTGTGAAGAATCTTAGAGGTGAGTCTATAGGGAAACATTCCTTCTCTTTCTTCATGAGACAATCAATGTTCTTCACTAAGTTAACCATCCCTTTGGTGGGGACACCCCTTACATTTCCCCATTCGTAGAGATATTTATTTATTGCATGAAGAAATATCTGTATGAAACCCTTTGTTAATCTTCTTTCTTTTTCTTGTGGAAAATGAAGAGGTTTATTTAAATTTTCCCCAAATCTCTTCGTTCCCCAAGGAAGACAAGACTCCAAGTGTGCTGTTTTAAATGGGATTGTCATTTGTTCTTCCATATTATGACACGCGACAACCCCCGGGTGCACGCGTGTAGACAACGCTGCAAAACCACACGTCCCCCTTATAGCGTCATCATTGCAACCTTTGATTTTCTATAGCCGTGCATACTTAACAGCCACACAAGCTAGACCTTTCATTATTATGTTTTTCCACAACGTCACTTTTTTGCTGTCTTTTGGAGTTCGTGTTGACCCTATAAATGGGGGTATCCTCATTTTGAACAATCACCTTTGGGTTTCTATTCTCTTGTATTGAGCTTTTGCGAAAGTTTATTATCTTTACCCCTTTTATTTCCCCAACTTAACCTTTCATCCCCGTTTCTCTACACTTCCATGGCACCTGTCGTGAAACGAACCCAATCCTCCAGGAGTTCTTCTCCTGAGACTCAAGCACGCCAACACCAGTGGGTGCACTATCGTCATGCCCTATACTTAGGTGAGAAAGACCTCTTCTGTAAGATGGCAGAGAGGTTTCCCAATGAACTAGTTCCAAGTGAGGACCCTAAGCTGCTATTGGAGGAGGGTGAGGATGATGAAGACTTTAAGTATATCCCCACTGCCATTGTTACTCATTTTCGAAATTGAACGAGGTAATTTACCCTATTTGAAGGTTAAGTTTGAAGCTTCCTTCGGTGCTTGCGAGGGGTTAGGCCCTTGGACGGAGTATATACATTCCAAGTACTCTATTTAGTTAGCTCTTGTTAGTCTCTCTTTCTCTCTCTGGATGGGTGATCTTACCCTAGACAAAATTAATACCTCTCTCCAATTGTTGATTTCCCGTTGGAACCATAGGTCCCACACTTTTGTAGCCGCGTGGGGTGAATTCACCCCTGGAAGAAGTTTGTGAGCTTCTGGGGTTGGAAGTTGCTAGTTTTGATACTTTCTTCCAAGAGGCCATCTCCAGTGAGGAGAAAACTTTGAGGGATGATCTTGAGGCGGTGGTAAAGGTTTGTATGGTCACTTACAATAAGTGCACCTATTCTTAAGTGATTCGATACTTTTATTTTATCGAAGATAAAGTTGCTATTAGGGCCCGCGAGGCGGCCGAAGAGAACCACCGAGCGAAGAAGATGTTTGAACATCCCCCGCAGGAAAAGGCTTTAATTCCAAAATCGAGTTGGTGGGCTACATTTGTGTGATGATATCAAAAGTCTATCTTCCGAGAAAGCCCCACGACTACCCCCGAAAGGACTTAATCAACATGGTTGTTCGAATGGCGAGCGGCATGAAGCTTTCCCTTATCGCTATCATTCTTGGATCTTTGTATACTTGGTTGGACCGTGTGGCGGTGTACTCTGCACGGAGCATCGACAGGTTTGATGTCTCTAATTATGCCAACAATGTTCTTTTATTAACTTTCCTTTACGCCCATTTTACCAATTATGCTCCTTCGGGTAACTACCCCGGTTCTCAGCCCATAAGGATCCTTCATATTTGTTGTTGGAAGCATAAAAATGTTAAGAAGCACCTCATTTCTTTGATCGATCGAGCAAAAAGGTTTTTACCTTGCCCCTATGTTGGGGTGGATCAATTTTTTACAAATGACTTTTTTACTGAGCAAGAACACCCTATTGCCCCTATTGATGAAGCTCTTGCTAGGAATTTTCCTAAGAAAAACGTCCCCCTTTTGTTAATCCCTTATTACCCTCACTCATACACAAAGTGGTCTTCTTTTTATTCTATTTACAGCCCCCGTTGTGTGGAAATTCAATTTGGCTATGACTAAGGAGCCCCCTTATTGAGTCATTTCACCCGTGAAAAATCCACAAACGTTTCTTTTGCCTATGCTAACTATCTAACTTCGGACGTCGTAAGTCTGTGTTCCAGTTATCCGACCAATCTCATGGTCCCGAGCAAAGAGGATGGGGGGAATAGGTCGGCTATGTACCTGAACATTTTCTGGCAGAACCAACTGGTCCATTTTTAAAACAACATTTTGAAGGAACCCCAATACCCTGAAGTTGAGAGATTCCCACACACAAAGTTGGGTTTAATAAATTTCACCACCTCATCATATGTATCTTCTCTTAGTATTTCTAACACCGGTGTTCCCTCCGAACTGCCCCTAGTGGTTCCTATGGATCAGGAAGTTATGAAAAAGAAGAAAGTCTCCCTCCTAGTCGAGGATGCCGTCATTACCTCTGGTACCTCGAGGCCAGTTGAAAGAACTGAATCCCCCCACGTTGCCCTGTCTGGGGCAGAAGCTAGGGCCACCCAAAAGGCGCCTTTGAATAAAATCAAAACCATCCCCCAGCCTTCGACTGATTATACCCCCGATCCTAAAGTCGCCCAAGAGGTGAGCTCAATGTTTGATCAACTTCTCCAAACCTGGGAGAATTTTAGTGAAGAAGACAGGGTGTTTATGTAGGACCAGATGGATTCTTGGGGTTTCTCATATGCTCATCTCACTACTGGTAGTGGTAAGAAAAGAAAGGTGATTCGTCCTCTTAAGCTCGTGATGGATGAGTCGTCTAAATCTGGCGAGGAGGAACTGCCCGAGGAACATGCTACTATAGATGCTGGGGATGATGATGATGAAAATGAGGAGTATGAGGAGAGCGGCAAGGTATTGTAAGAAGAATAAAAAGAAGAATAAGCGTAAGAGGAAGAGGAAACTTTGTTGGTTCGGAGGCGTAGGTTGAGGATAATGGTCTCTCCTTCTAAACCCTCATTGCTTCCCCAAGATTATGAGGTTCTGGAATATGTGTTGGAGAAAGAAGTAAGCCCCTCAATCCCTCTTTCTCTGAATGTTTCTCCTCTTATTTTCTTTTCATGCTAACTTCATTATACTCTTATCCTACCTTTGTCTCTTTCTCAGGTTGATGTGCAAGGTGATACACATGATGATGTTGGATAAAATCATCCTTTCGAGAGAGCTGCCCTGCTAATTCATAGGTAATCTCCCATTTCCCACTTGGGGAAGTTATATCCGATTCTTCATCTAAGTATAGTAGAGGATATTCCCATGATCCCTCTTTTTTACGTGAGGAAGCTGGCCTTGAGAGGGATGTTCCTGATGTGAGAGCTACTGAGGATATACCCAAGTCCCATATGCATGTTTCTTTATTGCCTGCGGTAAGTTTATTTTCCTTACTTCTTTAAGCTATTATTGCTCTTTCAACTTGTTATTATAACTTCTATATTGCAGGCTCACGTACTTGTTCAGACTAATCCATCATTCCCCTTCCATCGAATGACCAAATGCTTGTATCTGTGTTCGAACCATTCATCCTAAATAAGGAAGGTTCCTGATCTTGTTGGGGTAGGTCAGGGGGAGGACGGATAGGAGCTAGTTACTTAAGTATGGGGGATGTTATTTCCCCCCATAGGTTAACATCCTTTGGTGGCTCCTAATCCGATTGAGGAGAAAGACGTAGTAGAAATGTCCACTCGCGAGTTTATCGGCGAGTAGCTTCCAGAGGTATTTTTCTCTTCCTCCAATATCCTTCATGTAAGCTTGTTAATTTTGCTAAGTAATATTGGGCTTTCGGAATCTCCCATAACTGGGGGTCAAGTGAGCCAAGTCTTATTGGCATAATCTCCCATAGCCGAGGATGAGGCGGGCCAAGTCTTATTGGCATAATCTTCTATAATCAAGGGTCAGAGGGGCCAAATCTTATTGGCATAATCTCCCATAATCAAGGGTCAGGCAATCCAAGTCTTATTGGCATAATCTTCCATAACCGAGGGTCAGGCAGGTCAAGTCTTATTGGCATAATCTCCCATAATCGAGGGTTAGGCGGGCTAAGTCCTATTGGCATAATCTCCCATACATGCAAGATACTTTGTGTATGCTTTTCATGTTTTGTTTCTCAAACTATATTTTTTTTGTATTTCAGGTGGAGGTCGACCAACCCGTGACCTGTAGCCCCAGAGTTGAATCTATTTATCAGTAAATGGTGAAAGCGAGGGCCTTAGCTGAAGTCGCTTCTTTGGGTGGGTCCCCTATCGCGCGGGCTCCAAAGGTGGCCCCTCAAGTTAGTGATGTGCCCAAAGTGGCTGCTTCCTAGGTTCAGGTGAGTGATAGTGCTTCGCATACTCAACGCCCTTCTTCAAGTGATAGTGTTTTTAGCATGCACCCTCATAAGGCATCCCCCGAGGTGGTTGTGAGGCAAACTTGGGCCAATTTCTCTTATATTTTAACTGAGAGTCCCCGCTTACTGATCGAGCAGTTATTGGTCTGCTTTCCCGTAACTTTTACCACCTGTTGCCTTTAAACTATTCATGGGATGATGGATTGTCGCTTGCTCGGGATCACTATGGTCTTGGAGGAAATCCTCAATACTCCCCTTGAATCTATTAGCCCTGATAATGTCAAGACTTTACTAGGAAGATTTAATGTTGTCACGAATAATGGGTTTTCCATGTCCTGTTTAGTGGAGCTGCTTCATGGTTTTAAGAAGGCTGACTTGCCCGCCCTCTATCACTGGCTCCATAGTTCACAGCTCGCAGGTGGATATTCAAGAAGATCTTATGGGATTCGAGACTAAGTTGGTGGAATCTGAACAAGAGGTGTAGGAGGCTCATAAAGTCGTTGCTTGTGCTAAGCCCAAGATGATTAAAAAGGATCAAAAGTTGGACTCCGTTCATCAGGCGACGGAGCTTCGTCAAAAAGACTTGGCTGATCTCATTTCAGACCAAAGAAACCTTGCGAATATTCTTCCCCAACATCATCATAGGCTAATTAGATTAGCGAAGCTCCCCTTTATCATGGACAACCCCTAGCTCTTTTTCTTCATGTTTCTATTACTGATGTTTCACATTTTTGGGATTTTAAATTTCTTTACTTACGTGTAACCACAATCATATATTTTACTAAATAAAGAAATATTGGTGTCTTACCCCATTTACTTTATTGTTGTATATTTTTTCTTTTGACATTGGCTAGACTTACAACAACAATGCGAATTACATCGTGCATGACAAAGAAGGCAAACTTCATTGTATAAAAGGAAGTAGTGACCTAACATTTTCCACATAAACATTGTTGGGGGCTACATTTAATAGGCAAAACCAATTGTTTCAAAACTTACATCCCCCTTTTTTCTACAACAAAAATAAGAAAAAAAAGTTATGACACAACGAACAAAAGTGTTGGAAAAACATACATTTAAACGTAGTAAATCTTCAGCCACTTGTTGTTCAATTTTAAAGTAACATTATCTTCCAACTTAGATATCTCGCAATAACCCGAATCGTGGGCTACTCGAATGATATAAGGCCCTTCCCAATTGGCCTCGAGTTTGGGTAATGGCAAACCCCTAATATGTCTCGTGCATGCTTTCAGGACCAAGTCCCCCTCTTTAAACTTTCTCAGCCTCACCGGTTGGTCATAGGATCTGGATAACTATTTTCTGTATATCTCGAAGTGCCTCACGGCATTATCCGTGTGTTCCTCTAGGGCTTCGAGTTTTATGTGACGACTGTGAGTGAGCGTGGCACTTCGCAAGTTGTAGCGAGTGGAGGGTACCTCGAGTTTGACCGATAATATAACTTCTGCCCTAAATACTAAGGAAAATAGCGTGTATCTAGTTTGTTTTCTTTTCATCATTCGATAATCCCATAGTACTTCAGGGATCTTGTCATCCCATATGCTTGGAAAGTCCTCTAACATTTTCACCAAAATATTTACTAAAGTTTTGTTGATAGCCTATGCCTACCCATTGCACTTCAAGTATGCTACTGTTGACTTATGATGGATGATTGAGTATTTCTCTATTAGCAGGCATACCTCACTGTTCATAAGGGGGTACCATTATCTGATAAAAAAAACCTACAGGATACCAAAACGACAGATAATGTACTCCTTCATAAATCGAGCTACTACACTTGTTGTGTCCTTCTTGAGTGGTATTGCCTCTTCCCACTTTGTGAAACATTCTATATCTACTAAAATCCATAATTTCCCTCATAATGAGGGGTTTATGGCCCCTACCAAATCAAATGCCCAAGTATGAAATGGGTACGATGTAGAGAGGGAGTGCAGGTCCACCGAGGGAGCGTGAATCATATCCCCATATAGTTGGCAAGCCTTGCAATTTCGAATGAATTCTATAGAATATTTCTCCATCAAAAGCTAAAAATACCCTAAGGTAATTAGTTAATCGTAAACTTTAGATCCTGTGATATGACCTGGTTCATGAGCTTGCTTTAATACTTCTTCAGCCTCTCCTCCCCTTATGAACCTTAGGGGCCTATCATGATAGCCTCACCAGTACAGCTACCCATCTTGTACCTTGGTGCTCACCTTTTAATCTTGATAGCATCCTCTTTGTCCGTCGACATCACTCCATCTATCAAGAAATCCATATAGGGTTATCTCTAATCTTACACCTGGCTAATGAAATTGTATTGTGTTGCCTGATAGAACAGGCAATGATTTGAACATTCTCTTTGCACTGTAGCGCCTTCTTGTCTCATCGAAGGACAAAAATACCCTTCTTGCTGTATCATCGTATACAAATTAATCTTAGTGGTTTCACAACTATCTTTATGAACCTCGCTCAATCTTCTTTTGGCCTCCTCAGGATCTACACACCAGGACAACCGACGTCCTTTGTTCTTGTAATACAAGTTGCCTCTAGTAACAAAGTACTATGCCAAATTGCCTAAGTTGAGTGGACCTTCACCCCTCTCCAGCTTCTTTCTGATCTCACCCCTTCAATCATCTTTGTCCTCTCAGGGTAGCATTTTGGAAACCATCGAGAGAGTCGTTCTCTTCGTTATTTGGACCATAGTTGATTTCCCCTCAAAGGAAATCTTCTGCACGATGGTTGCATAGGCGTTCGCATGTGTGTTCATCGTTTGAGATTCCTCGTGATCTTCACCACCGCATACTATCCAAGAAGTTGTTGGATGATCGTTCGTTATGTTTCCATACTCATGTCCTTCAACGCGAATTCCCCCGTTACTTTTTTTACCACCAAGTTAGAATCCCCTTTAATTATTTTGACTTGGATACCTCTTCTTAGTGCTTCTAGAAGCCCCAGGACTAGTGCCTCGTATTCGGCCTCATTATTCGATTATTCAAACTCCAACATAAAAAAAATGGATTTCTTCACAATCTCTTCGTAGGATGACTCCAGCTCCCCTTTTCTCGGTTACAGAGCCGTCTAACTCCATACTCCACTCGTAAAAGCTAAATGCTATAAAATTGTCCTAGAGATCATCCCCGGGAGCTCTTCAACAGGTGGCTCGAATGTCCCTAATGGAAATATAGCCAATAAATCTGCATACAGCTGACTTTTGATGGCCCACGGGACCACACACATGATATCATATTCTGAGAGGATTAAAAACTATCAAGCTCCCCTGCCTATCAACACAGTTCTAGCAAGCAAAAAAATTATAGGATCACACCTAGTTACGATGTGAACTATGAAAAATAATAGGTAATGCCTAAGTTTTTGCCCTACGAATACAAGGGCTAAATAGTGTATCTCAATGCTAGTATATCTGGCCTCAGGCCCATGTAATATCCTACTCAAATAATAAATAGGTTTTCCAATGCCTTCCATATCTTGGGCCAAGAAGGCCCTAATAGATCGTTAGGTTGATGTAAGGTATAAACGTAAAGGGATACCTGCCTTTAGGGGGATCATTGTCTGACGAGATGTGAGTAGTGCTTTAAGCATGTCTATAGTGTCTTGGTGCAATGTTTCCCACATAAACTTCACGCCCTTTCTCAGCACCTCATTAAAGGGCGTGTCACCTCAGCTTACCTTGGGACGAATCGCCTCAGGTAGGAGACCTTGCCAAGAAAACTCTTTAACTCTTTCGTTGATTTTGGTCTTAGCATGTCAAGGATGGCTCGTCGCTTGTCTAAGTCCATTTGTACCCCTGGAGATTTACCACAACCCCTAAGAATTTCTCACTTGTTACCCTAAACGCACATTTGAGAGGGTTCATCTTTAGCTTATTTTTCTGCAGTGAGTGAACCCCCTCCTCAAATCATCCAGGTGAGATCCCTCCTTCTTGGATTTAATTACCAAATCATCGACATAAAACTCCACGGTCTTGTAAAAAAGGTCATGGAAGATGTCCATCATCGTCATCTGGTAGGTAGCCCCGGTGTTCTTCAATCTGAGAGGCATGACTGTGTATATAAAATTTCCCAAAAGCATTCGAAAAGCGCTCTTCTTTGTATCGGTCAGATTCATTTTTATCTGATTATATCCCATGCATCCATTCATGAAATTGTACATCTCATGGCCTATTATTGCATCGATAAGGTTATCAATTGAAGGTAATGGAAATTCATCCTTCGGGCATGCCTGATTTAGGTCTCTGAAGTTTATGCATATTCTGATTTGGCTCTTGTCCTTCTTTCCTATAGGCACAGTGATACAGAGCCAGACCGGATGTTATATCGGGACTATGAAATCAGTTGTGAGTAACCTCTAAACATCTTCCTTAATCTTTAGATCTAACTCCGTCTTGTACATTCGAGTGGCCTGTTTCATCGGAATGGCTGAGGGCAAAATGTTCAACCTATGGAAACTCACCTCTTGATCTACTCTAGGCATCTCGATGTACTTTCACACAAAGACGTCTTTGAACTCCAACAGAATCTTGATCAGTTCCCCTCGAGGAGTTCCCTCCAAGTCCTTCGAGATAAAAATAGGGTTTGGGTCCTTGCCTCTCTAGCCAAGTCAATCTTTCCATCTCTTGAATCTGCGGTCGAGGGCTATCCCTCATAAATTTTGGTTCTTCTTCTAGTTTCTCTACAAAATCTTGTACCCCAGACTTATCAATTACCAGTCATTGCCCCTAGTTATCCACTAGGAAGCATTCATAGACCGGGTCAGCTTCATCGTCCAGACTCTCGACTGCCCACTCACACCTTGATAACTTGTAGATAATTTTTTCGTTAGGCAAAACACCCACTTACATTGCTGGTCCACTTGCTTCTGAAAAGGCCTCTTCCTATGATTCTCATCCACCTCTCTTACCATTCGTCGGCTGAGAACACACTGATTTTGGACTTGGTAATCAATAGGGTCGATGCACAAGGCCATTCGATCGTGGAGCTATCTTGATAGACTAGAGGGCCTCATCGCTCCCAGTTTGTGCTCTTCTTCATAAGTTACAATCGTTTGAGCATATTCCCACACCCTCTCTCGAGTTGATGGGATCCTTATCCCCACAGTATATCTAGTTACCCTTATGGCTTCATTGGCCAGATCAATATAGAAAGCTCCGTCCACCATGCGGGCTTCCTTATTTGCAAAAGGTTTCTTGGTAACTCGAATCACCACCTCCTTACCCTTTATGTTTGCCTTAGCACATTGATGATAAGTGGAGGGTACCAACCCGTGGTTGTACATCCATACTCTACCCACGAACAGTTGATATGACGACTCGCAGTTCATGATGTGGAATTTAATGTGGGAAGTTATGTTCCCCATTGTGATTCCCACATTAACATATCCCATAGATTTGGAAGACTGATTGTCATACCCTTATATGGCCAATGAATGGGGCACTATCCTTAGTTTCGCCACCTCAGTAGGGTAAAAGGATCCAATGGGCATTATATTGATGGATGCCCCTCCGTCCAATATGACTCGCGAGAAAACACAATCATTTACTGACGCAGTAACACACATGGGTCTATTGTGGGGATACTTGATCAGTTTATCCGCCTCTGAGAATGTGACTTTTGGGAGATACCTCCTCACGAGCTTAGCGATTGGTCCCTTCCATTTTAAGTGTGGCGCCGTGTTCTTTACAATCTTTAAGATGACTCGTGTGACCTCGAAACAGGAGTTTTTAGGAAGGCCAACCTGATGAAAGAACCAACCGAACTTTGGTGAGCGAGCAATAGCTACACATTCAATCCACGGGTCTTACTGGTCATCTTCCAACTCATAAACTTCCTCAACGTCTCTATATACCGCGTCATCATACGTTATTACTTCTTTCACTTCCTCTAGAGTGTAGGCTCCTAACTGCCTACTGAGTCCCTCAATGGGATCGTATGTTCCTTTTTCTTGGTCCTCTCCCCCCTCAATCTCATCATCCAAATGGAGCTGAGCCAATTCGAAGATGAACTCTTCTAAAGACCCTTTGAAGCGATCATCCGAATATCCGTCGAAGTCAGTTCCCTCGAGCCACTGTCCCATCATCAATCACACAGCCTCCTCATCAAAAGCGCTATCCATATGGGCCCCATGAGGTGGCCGAGGGTTATCGTTTGTATTATTTTGTGGATATAAGATGTCCCCATTCTTCACATGGCGGTCGATCAACCTTTTTAGTGAAAAACACATCTTGGTATGGTGGCTTACCCTATTATGGAGTGCGTAATAATGAGTCTTTTCTATGTCCTCCCACAAGAGTTGGGCGATGTTGAAATTAACTAGCCTACATAATTTATCACGGACCATGAGGTCGTAAAGGTTTAAAGCTTATTCTACCATGCATAGTAGCTCAGAGGGATCCTCTTTGTCCTCAAACCTTTTCTTATTATTTCTGCCCTTTCTACCTCCTCGGCTGCCACTGTTCTCTTCTTTGGCCTCATCATCTGCATAGTTAACCCTCGAGGGTATTCCCCTCATCGAGGTGATCGTTAGACCAATTAGCAAACTAGGCAAGGTATGTGGGGGTACTACGGGTTTCACAACTAAAGTGATATTCCTTACCGCTTTTAAAAATGTTACAAATGTGCCCTCTCTCGTTTCATTAATCAAGTGACATATATACTCGGGCAGCAGATCCTCTGCACACACTTGTAAAAGCTTGTCTTCTTGCGTCTCCTCTCTCACATCCAGAGAGCGTTCACGAAACATCCTGATGTAAGCCATAACATCCTCTCCCATATTTTGTTTCTCACGTGCTAGCTGAGGGAGTGTAAACTCATCCTCAGCCAAAAAGAACTTTTGCACAAACAAAACGTGTAGTTCTTTCCAAGAGCTTACACTACCTGGGGCCAAGTGGGAGTACCATGTGTAGGATTTCTCTATCAAGGATTTTGAAAACTCCCTGAGCCTTAGCTTTTTATCGTTGCAATGGGCCCTAATACTTTCGATAATCCTCTTCACGTGCTCCTTGGGGTTAACACCCTCCCCCGTGTACTTTTCAAAAATTAGTGGAGTACATCCTACTGGGTAGGAATCATTATTGTATGCCTCTAGATAGGGCATAAGAAAGTCATCATACACCGAAGAACTATCTTCTTTAGAAATAAAAATAAACTTTAGCACCTCTTTCTTCATTTATTCCAAGACGACCGGTGAAGGGCTAGCTAGCGACAACATTGTTACCTCTGGGATCATTGAAGCTGGTAGGCCTACTCCTTGGCCAACCATCTCATCTAGGGCCGCTAAATCTACCCCACACCTTGCAACATTAACCCCGTCATCATGGGTGGAACCATAGTAGGTGGCACACTATCCACGGGTGGTAAAGTGGTGGGGAAGATATTATTAGAAGTGAGTGCATCCATGCCTACGATGATAATGGGGGTCGGCATCACTGCAGGTTGTGTAGTGAAGGAGCTCACTACTATGGGAGGTCCTAACATAGCTTGAGTTGTCGAAGTTTTGATGAACTCTGCGATCAAGACCATTAGTCCCTGTATTTATGTCGGGCCTATTCCCGCTTACATGGGCGTCCTTTCTGTGATGTCAGCGTAGGGCATACTTAACTTTGCCCTGACCATTCTCACCCCCTTAGGCGGTACGGAGTTGTTTTCCTCTTCTTCACACTGTACGACGTCAAAGTCAATGATTCTAATAGTGTTATCCTCTTGCATCTTCAAAAGAGAATACCTCCCCAGCAGAGTCACCAAATGTAAGATGTGGGTTCTTCAAATACAGTTAGTATTAAGTGAGGTGTAACCCCTTATCAAGACCGAGTTTAACACCATTAAATATTAAATGTTAATGATGGCCACAGGTGAGTCAGAGACAAGAGATCCCAATGTTCAGACTTATATTAAATAGTCTATTGTCATAAAATATGCATTATAAGCACAATAAACAGATGAGACCAACAAGAAGTCGGAGGGAGAAAGAACAAGCACTCTGGGCACAATGAGGGCAAGGAAGGAACTTCAGTCTCAGTTAATTCTTAATGATGAGTGTATTGGATGGGTGTGGGGAGTTAATGTTCTTTTCGATGATTCTTGACTATGGAAGAATTTGGGCAGCAATTATAGGCTCAAAATGCTTCTCAACTCTCCAACGTGTTCATCTGGTGTATATATATGGGGGCAAGGTTGCTCGACTAAGCTTACTTGCAATCAGTTTGATCAGGTGTATTAGATGCACAAAATATCTCATTAAATGCATATGATCTCATGATTTAGGGGGGAAACCATTCCATTTGCTATAAGCATTGTGGGAGTTAATGAGGGATATGCCATGTCATCTTGAGACCTTAGTTGAGGATGGCTAAATGGTCAGGTTTGGTGAATTAGGCCTGCCATCCTAAGGCTAAGCCCACTTAAGTGCTACATTTTTTAGTCCCTAAACTCTAGTCGTTATGACGTCAGAAAATGATTTAAATAGTGTCCCTGTAAAATATTTGGTCACATCAATCAGGCAGGTCAGCATCTGTTTTAAGTCTTCATGGCTGGTAGGGGCTCGAGTGTATTGGCCTCTATATGTTGGTTAAGAGTTATTTTGTGCCCAGCGTTCAAGATAGATGTACCTCGAGGAGGTTCCTTCGAATGGGTAAGCTCTAAGGTAGCTTGGCTGAAGTGAATCGAGTAACCATTTATTTTGGATGAAGTTTTTCCCAAGTGTGTCAAAAGGGTGGGTAACTGCATTCCTAACGTTTCCCTATTCTCAATCCTATAAACCATGTCCTTGTGAGGTTCCCAAGAAGAGGTTGTTCGATAGAACATGTTAGCTCTCCCATGCCCTGCCAGACATGGTCCCTCGTGGGTACCAAGCAACCTCGCTCAACATAAATTTATAAGATAAAGTAAATTACACAATATTCTATTACTTATTACAAACTATTGTCATCCAGGTGACTTTGATCTACGAATTGGATCTTTAGAACCCGGTCCTTCGAGCCACTTTTGTGAAGAATCTTCGAGGTGGGTCTCTCGAGCCACTCCTATGAAGAATCTTTGAGTTTTGTCCTTCGAGCCACTTCTGTGAAGAATCTCTGAGGTGGGTCTATAGGGTAGTGTTCCTTCTCTTTCTTCTTGAGCCAAACAATCTTCTTTACTAAGTTAACCATCCCTTTGGTGGGGACATCTCCTACAGAGAGTCCTTAGGACCTTAGGAACCTTCAACATCCCTAAGGAATTCAACCAACCATGTGTATAGGCTACACTATTTATCTCATCCAACCTAATAGGAGAATACTCCCATCCTTCCTCATAACCAGTAGACGATGTTGCTCGGGGAACCATTCTGAACAGATATCACAATTTAATAATTTCAAGGCTAAGCCCCTAACATGAGCTCTTATACTGTTATCCTCTGCTTTAGTGAGATTCTTATTAAGATCATTATTCTCAATCTGGAGGTGGGCCCCAACATCTTCTATGTCCTTTGCTCCATCTATATAGGCCTTCAAGGAATTCACCTCCTCTTCCATGCACATATCTCCCAAGTCTTATACGTCATCTTTCACCTTGGCCACTAAGGTAGACTGGTCTTTGGAGTCACCAATAATCTTTTTTAGGGATTTGCAAATAGAGACAAATGATCTACTAGCTTAGGAATGTGCATCCCAACTAAGGAGAATATAAATGTTTCCAACAAAAGAAGGTATGTCCTCAATAACATTTTCATACAATGAAAAGTAAGAACAAAGGGGGAATATTCAACAATAATTCAAGACAAAATTAAAATTCACAAAATTCTTTAATTAATAATACTTAAAATGGGCAAAGCCCTTGTAAACAGAAACCAAAGGGAAAATACAATAGCATATAAGACTAAACATTCCTACGTAAGTTTCCTTGGTCTTCACCTACTCCTGGTCTCTAGGGCCTTTCCCTTGGCAACTGCATCAGTGGTCTAGTTGGATGGGGCATCTGTGGTGGCCTCCTCATTAGAATTTGGCAGAGAACTGGGATTATGAGGCAGAGAACTAGGATTATGAGTGCCAAAGAGTTATGAGTCATCAGGAACATTCGTCCTCAACGAAACAGTGTCCCGACACTTTTTAAAGTTGGACTTACTGATGTCAACCAATTGATGCTTCGACTCCTCGAAGGACTCATTGTATCCCTTATCATAACTAGCCTCCTTGGTCAAGGAAATTTCTTCACATTCTTTCTTTAAATGATCACGCTTGGCCTTCAACAAGTCATTGGTGACCTTCAATTGGGCGTAATCACTCTTCAGTGTGCACATGGAATTACTGTTGGACTTCGTCTCATCATCATAAGTCTAATTGTTGGAGGCGAGGGCTTCTTGGGACTTTTAAAAAATCACCATTATATCATCATTGATATTGGATTGATCTAAGCGACTGTTTAAGATAGAGACGAAATCTGCCACATACTACAAACAAGTAAGCAAATAACATGTTAGGAACACAAAAGAAGCACCCAATAACTTTAGAGCAGAATAAAAAAAATTGTCTTACCAAGGATAACGCCTGAGCAACATGGGATGAAATCTCATCATAAGACAACTATTTAATTTTCTCGCGATCGGCGACTATCATAACTCTTTTCAATAACACGTAGGCCAAGGAATGGTTTTTGGCCACCTATATCACCTGTGGAGTTCTCACAAATGTGGGGGCATCACCCTTCTTGGAGGGTTGCAGAGGATTTGGGTCCTTGTCCTTTTTGTTTTTCACTCGAACTCTTAAGTCTGAGGCAGGAGCCAAAGAGCCTTTCTGCTCAGTCCTCTTCAAGGGCTTGGTCTTAAGGGAGGATATATTGACATATTGATCATCAATCAACAAAATTCTTCTCTTGGGGCCATTGAGTCTTTTTCCTTACCAGGAATGAACTCAATTTCTTAAGATTGAAAGGTGGAGGAGACGAAAACTTCATCACTTAGTGAAGTAAGTAGAAGGTCAGGAATGCTATCTACTGGACAAGAAGTGAAACAGATAATAGAATTTTTATACTTGAACAGGAAAGAGGCGGAGTGAGGATGGCCACCATCTTGATCCAAAGGTTCCCTGTAATTCTAGACCTTCAGTAGCTCTTCCCTATTAATGTGAGCAAAGGAGGGCTCTTTCTTCTTCTATCGAGATGTTCAGAAAAAAAAATATTATTAGTTACCACACAATCAAGAGAAAATTCAAAAAACCAAAAAGGTAAAGTATTAAACTATCACTCCTCCATTCTCGACACAGAAAACCATGTTATTACTCACCCTCTAGGAGAGGATGATGTTGCCAATTATGAGCAATAAAATCTAATCCCAATATCCTTATTAGAATCAGGATGGTTAACTACCAATACCCTATTAGCCTTCCTCACTATCAAGTATAAAATGCCATACGTTATGCTAGACCAAGAGTAGAAATATCTATTTTTTAGGATCCCTAGGTTAATCCCATGTAGTTCGTTTATTCTATGAACCCCGTCAACAATTCACCATGTATTTGGATCACAATGTGTGGGAACAACATCAAAAAAGTCAAAAAATTCCAGAAAAAGTTAGATTTTTTTTTTTTTTTGGGGGGGGGGGGGGATGTTACCCCCCACAAACCATTGAAAGAGTGTGAATCCAGTGACCGCCATTAATCGCAATATAATTTCAGGGCATGGAGGTATATTTTATTGTAACCTAAGAAGGAATTAAATAAGTTTTTCTAAACTCCTCCAAGTTCTTCTAGTTTACAGTATCAACCTTTTCACAGAAGAATATGCAACAAATATAAGTAGAAAGAAATATGAAGATGGAAAAATAAGAGGAGACGAAGAAGACTTACAAAATTAACTAAAAGAATAGGAGCTTTAGAGAGACTTCTTGAGCAAGAGAAAGAAGCAAAATGATGGTATAGAGTTTGAAACAAGCGAGGGTCGAATTCTAAGAGTTTAATTATAAGTAATATCACTCTAGATTGATTTTGGCAATTTTGTACCCCTGCTGATTTAAAATAATTACAGATGTGTCCGAGCATACATCTCGGGATTTGAATTCAACTTGGTTCAACAAAAGACGTAAAATTCTTCGGCTCATCTTTAGCAATAATTTTAAGGACAATTATGGGTGGTAAACCACAAAGCCCCAATTTCCAGCAACCCAAATATGCCTAGCAAGCTGTCTTGGTCTAATTAACGTTACATGACTAAACACAATAGTGTGTCACATGGATAATTAAAGATTCATTTGGTTATCTACATTCTCAGAGGAGATAAACAGGGAATCGCCACCAATCCAATAAGGATCTAGGAGAGTTTTTCATACAACTCATCTACTTTTTAACTACTATAAATACAAGTCTCATCTCGAGGCAATGGGTCATGTAATTCTGAACCTTTGAAGATTTAATAAAAACTAAGAAATCCCTCCGTGGACATAGGCAATTGCCAAACCATGTAAATATTGTGTGTTTTTCACGTTTCTTTACTCATTCAATCCTTTTTCTCTTTAGAAATATTTAATATTGATTTCTTTCACTCACGATAAGGTTGGTACTCTAGACCGTGCGGTGGATAAGTAGTTTTTAAAAAAAATGTCTCAACGATCCCTTCCTTTATATGATCGAGACCCATTCTAGGCATGAAGTGCATCTTCTTGAACATATAAATAACACTAAAAATTATGTGTTATCCATGCTCATGGCTTACTCTTTCTTTGAAATCATATTTGTCTAGGAGAGAGAATGGGTCAGTCTGGAAATATGAGAGAAACATATCATTAGTACTATACAGGATCTCTAAGAATGGATTTTTGGTGACAATGCCATCTAATTTATTATCATCCTCAGTGATTATAACCATTTGGTTATCTATAAAAAAAACTTAAGATTTTTGTACAAAGAGGAAGCAAACTTTTCTGATGTCGTGGAGCCATGAATGACTAAGTAGCAGGTTGAAACAAGTCGGGATGTCGATCACATGAAAATAAACTTAAGGGAAAATTGGACAAACCCCAAGTGTGAGAATAATTTATCTCATAACCTCCCAACGAGTGTTATCATACGAGTGCCCAGTGATTGATGTGGGAGTTAGCTCACTGATGTGAAGCCCCGAGCATCAAAGCATTCAAAGAGAACAAACATTCAAGGAAAAACCATTATCAACTAATACAAAGTAAATCGTCTTATGTAGGATATTATCTAAGATGTTAAGAGCATAATTGTGGTTAGTAATATAATTGGTAATTTTGTCATCGGTCCACTCTTATTCTATTCCAATCTTTCATATCTTCTTTTAGAGATGCCTTATTAGAATGAAGTCTGAACGTTTGATAGGGAAAGATCAAAGACTCATCCTAGATTCTCAAAGGCAAGTCACGTAGGAATGAAAATATCTATGTTCAGTCATATATATATAGACAATATCTCGAGACCTAAGAGCAGATAGAGGTAGGTGCAATACATAGAGTTATGAAAACTGCCTACTAGTGGGATGGGGAATCATTTTTCCATTGTATCAAACTCCCGGGATGCTATTCCCGGCCTCTTTCAGTTAGTGTAGTATGTTAAGAAATATTATAAACATAGAACTTACCACAATAATACAATGATGCATTCTTTGAAGATTGATAAAAGTATCGAGAATAATTAAAAATGGGGTACTCCAGATCGAGAGTAACCACTAGTTATAGGGAAAACATCGGGGGTGGGGTGGGGGTGGGGTGCACCGAAAATAGCGATGTCTACATTAAATAATTGATTCACCAGGTCTAGGAAGAAAAACGATGCATAGACCGTAATTGAGATTCAGATCAATGTCCCCATAAGTAAGGAGTATGCCCGCATGTACCAACGAGAACATTGAAAAAACCTAACTCAGCTCCACGTAAGATATCCAAAGTACGGTTAAACAATCGACATGATATATTTGCTCACATTCCAGGATGATGATCCATTACTTTTGTACTACTAGCCATTCTAGTATTGTTTTTATATATTTTTGTGTGAAAATGGGTTGATTCGTTATTTTCAAAACCTACTTTGGAATGTTGGGGTCTCTATGGGGGTTCGATCCTTCTCTTTCTTTTTCATAAAAATGGGCTGATCCGGGGGTCTAACCTTGGCTATTGTTTTTACTATGAGGGTTCTCCTAACTCCCTTTCTCGCAAACATGGATATGGTTTTATTTTCTAGATGCTCTTCCATGTAGTCGACTTTCTCCTAGATTAAAATGTCTCTCTCTCTCTCTCTCTCTCATGCACACACACACACACACACACACACACACACACACACACACATATATATATATATATTTGTGTGTTTATTCTGAAGGGAAAACTTTCGAGAGAGCGAATGATTTCAAAGAGTATTTTATGATGGCCATAACATCAATTATTAGTTATTTGGAATAGTGACTAGTTATTTAGATATTATTTTTACCAATACTTGGAAGGATTGGATGAGAGAGAAAATGGGCATATAGCAAGATTTTCTCATATTTTCTATGCAAAAAACCTTTTGACTGAAAAAAAGGAAGAAAAATAGGCTGACCCGACCAAAACCCAACCCATCTATGTTCTAAGATTGTATTTGGCCCACCAATATTTAAATGAACCCATATTTTGAAGCACCTTATACTCTTGACTCACTTGAGTCTACATTGTATAAGTGCTCATCTAGTTTGAAAAGTGTGACAAAATTAGAGTCCCATTCCTTAGATACCAAAGAGCCTCAGATTCTTCTCATAATGCCACACTTGATTCATTTGAAGGTATAAATATCAATAACACACACTAGGGTTGCATATATTATTCATAAATTGCATTAATTGATGATGTTTGTGTTGTGTGTGTGTTAAATCCCATTTAAATTGATTTTAATAACTTTTTGGGAATTCAAATAATTTTTAAATGAGTTTTTAATTTGGTTTATAAAACTTTTGGGGTCATTCTGGAATTTCTGTTACTTCTTTATTATACCAGAAAGTTGGATTAGGTAGGATCCAAATGCGCTTGAGACTTGAGGGTGCATGCATAATTAACTTTAAAACACGCGTGTGAGAGCTCATCTCAGCCCTACACTTGTCATTGTTATAACGGTCTGATTTGTGTTTGTTGCAAGACTCAAAACTCGTGTGTTATCTAAGCCATTGGATCAATGTGATCAACGCTCTACATGCGTCCAAACTCAATCCATGTAAACCTTTCTAGACCAATCAGAGGATGTTTAATACACCGCTTTTATTTCACTGTTGGATCAAAGTCAATTGCCTTAGACCAAATCTCAGCCTTAGATTTGATCTGTCATTCTCGAATCTTCGCCTCTCAGTATAAAAGGATGCCAGGCCTTAGCATTTGAAGACTTTTTCTAGTTCGTCCAAATAGAGAGAGAAGATAGAAACCAAAGAGCAAACCCTAACCTATTTCAAACCCTAACTCATTTTTCTTAATTCGTTTATACCAAACATCATACCTGAGTGTTTGAGAGTGATTCTGGTAGAGGTTCGAAAGTTTTTTGAGAGTTTTATCCTCTAAGTTCAAGATCTCATTTCCAACTTAGACATTTCTTGTTAGATCTTTATTTATTTTTCATAGAAACTGTAGATTTGTCAATTGCATGTCATATTACACTTAGATCTTCATATTTTAGTTTCTCATCTTGAGAAATCGTATTTGTTGATTAAAGATTTTTCTGTAAATGTTTTTAACAACTTAAGAATCAACAAATCTATTTTATGTTTCTAGTTCTTATGAAACAAGACTTTTGACCTAGTTGGAATCGCAATTGGTGGTTTACAATTTCAAAACTCCAAAAAAAATTTACGATATGTTTACAAAACCTTTGGATTATAATAGATTTCTTGCTTTACGAAACCTTTGGATTAAAATAGATTTCTTGCTTTACGAAAATCGATAGGAATGGTTTATGTTGAATACAATCCTATGACTTAAGTATTTTTCCCTTTGTCCATTTGAGATAAAATGGGGGAGAAGTTTGAGTCTTATGAGTTCATTATTGTGTGTACATTTGATTAATAATCTTGATCTTAGTATTAATTACAGGAATCTGTACAGTTGTATTCAATAGATGTTATTAGGGTATTGGTTTGTAATTAGTTGAGTTATGTAATTTTCTTTTTCTAGGAAATGGGTAGATAGAATTTTTGTATAGGAATAGGTTTTTCCTTATTTCTTTATAGCCCTACAAGTCCTAGATGACTCAAAGGAGATTTTGTATCATATTTCCAGAGGGGGGGGGGGGGGGGGGGGATTTAAGCACCTTATACTTTTGACTCACATGCGTCTAAATTGTATAAGTGCTCATCTAGTTTAGAAATTGTGACAAAATTAGAGTCCCATCCCCTAGAGACCAAAGAGCCTCATATTCTTCTCATAATGCCACACTTGATTCATTTGAAGGTATAAATCTTAATCATATACACTAGGGTTCCATACATTGTTCATATATTGCATTAATTGTTTATGTGTGTGTTGTGTGTGTTAAATCCCATTTAAATTGATTTCAATAATTTTTTGGGAATTTTAAATGAGTTTTTAATTTGGTTTATAAAACTTTTGGGGTCATTCTGGAGTTTATATTACTTATTTATTATACCTGAAAGTTGGGTTAGGTAGGATCCGAATGCGCTTGAGACTTGAGGGTGCATGTGTAATAAACTTAAAACACGCGTGTGAGAGCTCATCTAAGCCTTACACATGTCATTGTTATACCGGTTTGATTTGTGTTTGTTGCAAGATTCAAAACTCGTGTGTTATCTAAGCCATTGGATCAATGTTATCAACGCTCTTCATGCATCCAAACTCAATCCATGTAAACCTTTCTAGACCAATCAGAGGATGTTTAATCCACCGCTTTTATTTCACCGTTGGATCAAAGTCAATTGCCTTAGACCAAATCTCAGCCTTAGATTTGATCTGTCATTCTCGAATCTTCGCCTCTCAGTATAAAAGGATGCCAAGCCTCTGCATTTGAAGACTTTTTCCAGTTCGTCCAAATAGAGAGAGAAGAGAGAGAGAAGAGAGGAGAGAGAAGAAAGAGAGAGAAGAGAGAAACTAGAGAGCAAACCCTAACCTGTTTTAAACCCTAACTCATTTATCTTAAATCGTTTACACCAAACACCATAGCTGAGTGTTTGAGAGTGATTCTGGTAGAGGTTTGAAAGCTGTTTGAGAGTTTTATCCTCTGAGTTCGAGATATTATTTCTAACTTAGACATTTCTTGTTAGATCTCTATTTCTTTTTCATAGAAACTGTAGATCTGGCTATTGCATGTCATATTACACTTAGATCTGCATATTTTAGTTTCTCATCTTGAGAAATCGTATTTGTTGATTAAAAAAATTTCAGTAAATGTTTTTAACAACTCAAGAATCAACAAATCTATTTTCTGTTTCTAGTTCTTATGTAACAAGACTTTTGACCTAGATGGGATCACAATTGGTGGTTTACAATTTCAAAATCATTTTCAAAACTCCTGAAATTGTTTAAGACCTTAGCAGTCTCCCGAGCAAGGTAACCTTGGATTCTGGGATTATTTGAACGGTTAAATAAAGTCTTTTTGTTTCTAAAGAAGAGAGAAACTAAAAAACATCATCATTTAGATCTGGTCTGTAATTTTCTAGGACTTGTTTGTATAAATAAGTGTGCATGCATGTGCTAGAACACTTTAACAAATACTTGTCACACTACAACACAAGAAGTGTTGGCTGTAAGATCTTGAAACTTCAAGAGTCGACATAAAGCTGGAACAAAGTGGAGAAGTTAGAAAAGTGAGAAAGCAATATAAATATCAGATCTGCATTAAAGTTAGAATCAAACTAGTGGGTACATATTCTAAACTTGTATAGGTCTGTTTGTGTGCATGTGTGTTATATAGCTGGTAACTTGTATATGTTGTTTTAGTGGATTTTTGGTTTGTGACTTAGAAGTCACCGTGGATGTTTCCTCAATTGGGTGAGATTTTACCACGTGAAAAACTCCTTGTCCTTAATCTTTCTACATCTCCTCATCTCATTCTTGTGGTTTTGCTGATTTAGTTGACTTGATCTTTTTAGTTCTGGTTATCAAAACTAGTTGCAAAATCTTGATCATATCTCGTACATTTTTCATTAAACACATCTTGTGATTAAGCTATTTTGATTTAAAGAAAAGAGTTTCTCTAAAAAACAGTTTGAAGTTACTTAGACTGTTTAATCCTGAATTAAATGACTTGGGTAACAGGTTTTTCAATTGGCATAAGAGCTTTGGAAATTCTTTTTAAAGATCCCGTGTTGCTGAAATTGTTTTCTTAATTCAAAGTATGGACTAGAAATCTGAAAGATTTGGTAACTTGTCCAGACCTCCTCTCTTTGATGGAAATAACTTCCCTTACTGGAAAGTAAGGATGACTATTTTCATATAAGGAACCTTAGGAGATGATGTCTGGGATATTGTTAAAAATGAATATATTTATCCTACTAAACCAGCCACTGAATGAAGAAATAAGAGGATTAAGAAAGTATTAAGTGAATTTACTCCAAAAGAGAAGCAAGTCTCTCTGAACAATAACAAAGGAAAGAATGCTATTTTTATGTCTATAAATGAACATGAGTTCAAAAGGATCTCATCTTGTACCACTTTTAAGGAAGCTTGGGATACACTAGTTATTGTACATGTAGGTGACACTAGAGTTAAGGCTGCTAAAACACAGATGCTTATCCAGTAGTATAACTCTTTAATCATGTCTGACTCTGAGTCATTTGATGACTTTTACATTAATTTGACAGATATTATGACCACATTGCATGCTAATGGGATAACTTATGATAGACATGAAATTGTCTATAAAATACTATGGTCATTGCCATGGAGATTTGATAACAAAAGATATGCTATTGAGGAAATGAGTGACCAAAATCTCACTCCTGAATTACTCAGTAGTAAACTGAGAACTGTGTAAATGGAATTAGAATTTAAGAAACAATTGACCCAATCCCATAGGAAACAGACTAGTTCCAATTTGAGTTTCTCCTCTAAGCTGATGAAACCTGAGCTTACTATTCCCAATAATGATTTTGATGAGGAATGTGATATAGATAGTTTGGATAATCAAGTTGCCTTGATGTCAAATCAGTTTAAGAAAATTGTCAAATTTAGAAATAAAATGGAAAATAGACAAGGCAAGCTAAATTATCCAGCCCAGTCTAACCACAAACCTAATGATAAAGGTCAAGGAAAACATCACAAGGTCATTCATACGAGACCTAATAAAGACTTCATGAATATTAAATGTTTTAGATGTGGTAAATTGGGCCATATAGCACAAGATTGTAGAGTTAACTTGAACACGACCAATAAATATACTAGGGCCAACATTTGCAAGACATAGGATGACTCAAGTGATTCTGATAATGAGGAACCTGAGTCATCTGATGTTTTTTATCCTTACATGTCTTTCTTTGCTAAAATCGTTTATAATGATGATATGCCCGTTCCTATGTATGAGAATAATGTTAGTAGCTTTACCTCTGATGTTATGAATCATTCTTCTACTAGTTTAGATACTTTAATTTCTGAGAACAATGCTAGTTCTACTACAGGGTGTGTGAGTCAAAGAGAAAATGATAATGACGATGTCAATGTGTGTGTGAGTTCATGAAATGAATCCATAGGGGTCACTTCACACACTTCACTTAGTGATTTTGACACTAAAGACCTCCATGATATTCACATACTTTATGCTAAGACTATGAAGAAAAGCACTAGACTAGAGAACATAGTGAAAGATCTCACTAAGAAACTAGAAGACCTAAGTCTAATGGTTAAACTTATCGTTGAAGAGTATACCACCCAATGTTTAACTCATAAATATGTAGTCAAAAGTTTTGATCAAAAATTGAATAATTTGATTGAAATAAATGAAACTCTGGAGAAAAAATATAAAAGGGACATTATTAGAATTTGAACAAGCTAAAGAAAAGACTGCAACTATTTTAAAAAAATTTGCTAAATTTGAAAATAATTTCAATTATTTTGATGGTTTTGTTGCTGATTCAAAAACCAATTCTGATGATCGAACTTGAATAGGTTTTTTCCCAAATTCAAAGACACAATTTAAAAACTTTGAACCAATCAAGTTTGTGTCAGGGGAAAAAGACATATAGAAACCTATCCATATTTTCAAGCCTTGAATGATGAGTTTGATCAAAAACAACAAAAGTTGGATATTGGGGAATCAAGTAACTCTAAGTGTGATAGTTTGCCTAAGGATAAATACATCTGCCCTCCAATTAGGAAGAGTGTTTCTTCATTTCAAATTTTACTCCCTAGGAATAAGGTTCAATGTCAAAATGTCATGAAACTTATGCTTAGAGACTTTTCTAAGGAGATATCCTCTAAAAGCAATCAATATTGCTCATACTGTGACATATACGATCATTATTTTGAAGGTTTCTACTCTAGATGTTTAGTAAAACATGTCTGTAACACTCCTTTATACCAAAACTTTAACTACTCTAGGAGAAGCCATAACAATTATGTCCTACCTAGACAACCAGACAAAAACTCTAACTATAGAAAGAGAACTACCAAACCTAAAAGATCTTTTCCAAGAAGGAATCCTAGGCACTTTACTAAACCAAATGCTCATATACTTCATAAAACTCAAATGCATGCACAAGATATCTTTCAACAAAAATCTAATGCTCGCAAATTTTATCAAATGAGAGTAAATATGTGCAAAACAAAAATAAGAGCTATTTGGGTTAGGAAAGATGAGCTATTTCCCCAGATGAAGTGTAACATTGTGATTACTGCTATAAAAGCTGAACACACTCCCTCTGGTTGGTATTTAGACTCTGGGTGTTCAAAGCACATGCCTGGTGATGATACAAAACTTTTAAACAAAACCAGCTTTGCTGGAGGAAAAGTTATTTTTGGTGATGGTGTATCATCTCAAATCATTGGTAAAGGAACACTCCAAGAAAAAGGAATGCCTTTTCTTAAAAATGTTCTTCTAGTAAAAGGCCTTAAGGATAATCTACTTAGTATTTCGCAATTTTGTGACTTAAATCATACTATCACCTTTTCAAAGAATAATTGCAAAATTTTAAATGAAAAAAGTGAGTGCATAATTATAGGACTCAGGACTCCTGACAATTGTTATATTGTCCAGAACAGTACTGAGGTCTGTAACATTGCCAGAATGGTTGATAATGAAATATGGCATAATCGAATGGGTCACATAAATTATGATATCCTTAGTAGATTGTCTTCACAAGAAATAGTTAGAGGAATTCAAAAGATCAAACCCATTTCTTACCTTGTCTGTGGTTCATGTCAGGAAGGAAAAATTATTAAAGCACCTCATAAGAAAGTTAAAGATATCCTTTACTCTAAACCATTGGAGCTCATCCATATGGACCTAATGGGTCCTTCTCGTACTGTGAATCTATGTGGACACAGTTACATTCTAGTTATGGTAGATGACTTCACCAGGTTTACTTGGGTAGCCTTCTTAAAACAAAAGTCTGACACTTTCATAACTTTTTTAAAAATCTTACTTCGTATTGAAAATGAGAATGGCACTCAAGTAAATAGGATTCGTAGTGATAGACGAGGAGAATTCATAGATATAGGTGTTATAGATTACTGTGACTATAATGGTTACAAACATGAATTTAGTGCTCCTAAGACTCGTCAATAAAAGGGAATTGTTGAGCAAAAGAATCGTACCCTTCAAGAAATGGCAAGAGTTATGATTCATGCCAAGTGTTTACCTAAATATTTCTGGGTAGAATCAATTCACATTGCTTGTCATATTATTAACAGGGTCTATCTTAGGAAGAATTCAAAACAAAATCCTTACGAACTATGGTATGGGAAAAATCCCAATATTAAATACCAAAAAACTTTTGGTAGTACATGTTATGTCTATAAAGACAGAGAACACTTATCCAAATTTGATACTCGTGGATATAAAGCTATTTTCTTAGGATATTATCCTGATAATAGAGCCTACCGTGTCTATAATCTTCGAAACAAGACTTTAATGGAATCCATAAATGTTATTGTAAGTGATACTACTGTTGAGAGCAAGACTGGAGAACCAATTATTGTGGAAGAGTTTGAAAATGTTTTAGAAAAAGACTCTCCAGAAATAGATGATTCTTTACCAATTGAGAAACCTGAAGTACCTAACTAGGTTTCTAAGGATCATCCCATAGATAACGTTATTGGTAAACTTTATGAGCCTATACGTACAAGATCTCAATTAAGAAACTATGATCATTATGCATGTTTTTTCCCTAGTGGAACCAAAGAATGTAAATGAGGCATTGAATGACCCTCAATGGATTTCTGCTATGCAGGATGAACTTCTTCAATTTGTCATTCATGATGTATGGTATCTTGTACCTAGGCCTGATCATAAAAAGGTTATTGGCACACTTTGGTTATTTAAAAATAAAACTGATGAAAGTGGGATAATCATTAGAAACAAATCCAGATTAGTGGCTCAAGGATATTCTCAAATTGAAGAATTAGATTTTAACCTAGACAATTGCTCCTGTTACTCGCTTAGAATCTGTTTGTCTTCTCTTTGCCATAGCTTGTTACTTGCATTTTATGCTTTACCAAATGGATGTAAAGTCAGCCTTTCTTAATGGAATCTTGACTGAAGAGACCTATGTCGAATAACCAAAAGGGTTTATTGACCCTTAGTATCCTAACCATGTTTATCGTCTGAAAAGGCTTTGTATGGCCTAAAACAAGCGCCTAGAGCCTGGTATGAGCATCTTTTTAATTTTCTGTTAGATAAAGGTTTTAAGAGAGGTGGAAATGATGAAACTCTTTTGTCAAACATTTTGACAAACATATTATTATAGCTCAAGATTATGTTGACGATATCATTTTTGGATCAACATCCCCCTCAAAACTTAAATCTTTTTATGAAATTATGCATAAAGAATTTCAAATGTCTCTTATAGGGGAGTTACAATTTTTCCTTGGTCTTCAAGTCAAAAAGAACTCTGAAGGTTTATTTGTTTCGCAATCTAAATATACCTTAGAGATTGTCAAAAAATTCGGTCGTGAAAGTGCAAAAAAGCTAGAACTCCCATGAGTACTACGGTCAAATTATCTAAGGATGAGAGTGGAAAATCCATATACCCTACTCTATATCGTAGTGTGATAAGAACCTTACTATACCTTACTGCCTTGCATCGTGATATTATGTACGCAGTTTGCATGTGTGCCCATTATCAAAATAATCCTAAAGAGAGACACTTAGTATGTATGAAAAGAATTATAAATACATAAAAGGCACTCTAAATGTAGGACTTTGGTACACCAATGATGCTCCTAGTACTATAATAGGATACACTGATGCCGATTGGGCAGGGTGTACTAATGATAGTAAGAGCACATCAGGGGCGTGTTACTATATCGGTAACAATTTGGTAGGGTGGAGTAGTGAGAAACAAAACTGCACTTCATTGTCCATAGCAGAATCTGAATACATAGCCGCTGGTAGTTGTTGTGCTCAATTACTTTGGCTTAAGCAAATTCTAAATGATTATGGTATTCAAGAAGATTGACTACATCTCTATTGTGATAATCAAAGCATAATAAATATCTTTAAAAATCCTGTTCAACACTCCCGAACTAAACATATAAAAATTAGACATCACTTCATACGCGAATTAGTTGAGACTGAGGAATTCGAAATTAATTATCTTCCTACTGATTTACAACTCGTAGATGTGTTTACGAAACCTTTGGATTACAATAGATTTCTTGGTTTACGAAAATCGATAGGAATGGTTTGTGCTGAATAAACTCCTATGACTTAAGTATTTTTCCCTTTGTCCATTTGAGATAAAATGGGGGAGAAGTTTAAGTCTGGTGAGTTCATTATTGTGTGTACATTTGATTAATAATCTTGATCTTAGTATTAATTACAGGAATCTGTACAGTTGTATCCAACAGATGTTATTAGGGTATTGGTTTGTAATTAGTTGAGTTATGTAATTTTCTTTTTCTAGGAAATGGGTAGATAGAATTTTTGTATAGGAATAGGTTTTTCCTTATTTCTTTATATCCCTACGAGTCCTAGATGACTCAAAGGAGATTTTGTATCATATTTCCAAAGGGGGAGATTTAAGCACCTTATACTTTTGACTCACATGCGTCTAAATTGTTTAAGTGCTCATCTAGTTTGGAAATTGTGACAAAATTAGAGTCCCATACCCTAGAGACCAAAGAGCCTCAGATTCTTCTCATAATGCCACACTTGATTCATTTGAAGGTACAAATCTTAATCACAAACACTAGGGTTGCATACATTGTTCTTACATTGCATTAATTGATTATGTGTGTGTTGTGTGTGTTAAATCCCATTTAAATTGATTTTAATAATTTTTTGGGAATTTTAAATAATTTTTAAATGAGTTTTTAATTTGGTTTATAAAACTATTGGGGTCATTCTGGAGTTTATAATTACTTATTTATTATACCTAAAAGTTGGGTTAGTTAGGATCCGAATGCGCTTGAGACTTGAGGGTGCATGTGTAATTAATTTTAAAACACGCTTGTGAGAGCTCATCTACGCCTTACACCTGTCATTGTTATACCGGTCTGATTTGTGTTTGTTGCAAGATTCAAAACTCGTGTGTTATCTAATCCATTGAATCAATGTTATCAACGCTCTTCATGCATCCAAACTCAATCCATGTAAACCTTTCTAGACCAATCAAGGGATGTTTAATCCACCGCTTTTATTTCACCGTTGGACCAAAGTCAATTGCCTTAGACCAAATCTCAGCCTTAGATTTGATCTGTCTTTCTCGAATCTTTGCCTCTCAGTATAAAAGGATGTCAAGCCTCTGCATTTGAAGACTTTTGCCAGTTCGTCCAAATAGAGAGAGAAGAGAGAGAGAGAAGAGAGGAGAGAGAAGAAAGAGAGAGAAGAGAGAAATTAGAGAGCAAACCCTAACCTGTTTCAAACCCTAACTCATTTTTCTTAAATCGTTTACACCAAACACCATACCTGAGTGTTTGAGAGTGATTCTGGTAGAGGTTTGAAAGTTGTTTGAGAGTTTTATCCTCTGAGTTCGAGATCTTATTTCTAACTTAGACATTTCTTGTTAGATCTCTATTTCTTTTTCATAGAAACTGTAGATCTGGCTATTGCTTGTCATATTACAGTTAGATCTGCATATTTTAGTTTCTCATCTTGAGAAATCGTATTTGTTGATTAAAATTTTTTTTAGTAAATGTTTTTAACAACTCAAGAATCAACAAATCTATTTTCTATTTCTAGTTCTTATGTAACAAGACTTTTGACCTAGATAGAATCACAATTGGTGGTTTACAATTTCAAAATCATTTTCAAAACTCCTGAAATTGTTTAAGACCTTAGCAGTCTCCCGAACAAGGTAACCTTGGATTCAGGGATTATTTGAACGGTTAAATAAAGTCTTTTTGTTTCTAAAGAAGAGAGAAACTGAAAAACATCATCATTTAGATCTGATCTGTAATTTGCTTGGACTTATTTGTATAAATAAGTGTGCATGTGTGCATGCATGTGTTAGAACACTTTCACAAATACTTGTCACACTACAACACAAGAAGTGTTGGCTGTAAGATCTTGAAACTTCAAGAGTTGACGTAAAGCTGGAACAAAGTGGAGAAGTTAGCAAGCTGAGAAAGCAACATCAACATCATATCTACAAAAAAGTTAGAATCAAACTAGTGGGTATATATTCTAAACTTGTATAGGTCTGTTTTGTGTGCATGTGTGTTATATAGTTTGTAATTTGTATATTTTGTTTTATTGGATTTTTGGTTTGTGACTTAGAAGTCATCGTGGATGTTCCCTCAGTTGTGTGAGGTTTTACCACGTTTAAAACTCCTTGTCCTTAATCTTTCTACATCTCCTCATCTCATTCTTATGCTTGTGCTGATTGATTTAGTTGACGTAATCTTTTTAGTTTTGGTTTTCAAAACTAGTTACAAAATCTTAATCATATCTTGTACATTTTTCATTAAACACATCTTGTGATTAACCTCTTTTGATTTAAGGAAAAGAATTTCACCAAAAAATAATTCGGAGTTACTTAGACTGTTCAATCCTGAATTAAACGACTTAGGTAACAACTTTTTCATATTTAGTTTGCCAAAATATACCCAACCCCATCGAATTTCTAGTACTATCTACCATATTTATATTTTTGGGTCCAAATTTTTTTATTGCGGGTCTAATATACAAAAAAAATTGTTTAGGCGTTAAGTCTTTGAAAGTCTATTAGGTTTTTAGGGGTTATGTCTAAGACATTAATAAGTACGAGTTATGTGAACTAATGCATTACAAAATTTGCTTATGTTAAAAAATTCCAAAAAATATTACTTGTCGCATATTGATGTCTCACATTTTAATATGATTGTCAGAATATAATTAAAACACGACATGGCAAAATTTTTGTACCTCGCACAACAAGAAATGATGTTATCTAGGTCATGCTCGTGTTAGGTAAAAAATGGATTTCATGTCATGTTTCCTGTTAGGGACAAAAAAATTCTTTTTTGTGCCTTGTTTGTGTTAGGTAAAAAAAATTCAAATCGTGTTGAGATTCATTTGATTTAGTGTCGTGTCATGTCGTGTCGTGTTTAGTGTTATGCAAAAACAAATATTTCGTGTTGTATGTGTGTTAATTAAAAAGTGATTTCATGGTGTTCGTATTTTATTTGGTTTATGTTAGGTAAAATATAAAATTTTGTGTTAGTGTCGTATTTTAATAGATATATTTTTAGCGTGTATATTTTTATTTTATGTATAACTAGCTTTCCGGCCATGCATTGCATGGCCGTAAAATGTTACTTTTTGAAAACTGATATTATGAAAGATAATATAGTTAAGGCATGTTAAAAACATAATTATGCCACTAGTAATACTACTGACCAGAGTGAGATTGTTGTTGAACTTGAACATGTCTTGGAGCACCCCTAACTATTACTTAGACGGCATAATCTTTTTTTACTCTCACATGCCAGATAAAGTGCTATCATCTTCCTCATAATCCTCCATTTGTGCCACTGGTAAATTTATATAAATGCCTTTTATACGAATTTAAATTGAAAACATCAAACAAATCAAAGTAGAGAGTGAAAGAGTTATATATATACCAGAAATAGATTGAAATTATGGTTTCAACAAACCCCACTTAGACTTGTATATATGGACCTCCTAATACTTGAACCAACTAAATGCATGTATGGACCAAATACATATGTGTCTATATGAATCCAGATAATACAAAATTAATAATTGACTAACACATTAATGAAATGTATATGTGTTGTCATATGGACGCAACAAATGTCGATCCAATGTTGTGATGACAAATTTATATATATCTATAGATGTGCCGTGATTTACTTTGCAACTATTACGCAGTAACTTCTTAAACCCTAAGAGAGAAGAGTGATGATGAACAACTATTCACGGTGCTTAGGACAAACATACGGAAATGCTACTACAAACTCAATCATTTATCTCCTCTTAAAAACTACTCATCCTTAATATCAACCTCAATCAATAAAATTAATACTTATTCTTGTACTATTTTCAAAACTAATCCAAAAATACACTCTCCTTTAAATACTCGAACCTACTTTAATAATTTTGTCACACACCAATGTAATATTAGGTTCAATACTCTTCAAGATGCCCTAGCCTTGTATGATCAAATGACCCAGATGATACCTTTGCCCTCCAATGTCTATTTTAATCACTTTCTAGGGTCTATCGTCAGGATAAAACATTATATCGATGTTATTTCTCTCTTTAAACAAATTGAATCATTTCCAATAGTTTAGGTGAATGTTTATAGTCTTAATATTTTTATAAACTTCGACTACCTTCTCAATAGGGTCAATTTGAGTTTCTCTGTTTTAGAAAGAATATTCAACCTTGGTTATTAATTGGATTGTACCACTTTTAATACTTTGATTTGGGGGTTGACTGGGTAGGGTAGACTGAGTGAGGATGTACAATTGTTTAATCAAATAGAGATCAAAGGGATCCAACCCCTTGCCATAACTTGTGGGGTTGACGGTGGGACCACTACTTCCTCCTCCATAATTTGCCTTACCACCCTCTCCCCTATGTACCAGACATACCCAAATTCATGCTCAATATTTCGTCACATCTGCACATCTAGGACCGTCACCCTCGTATTCCACAAAGTCACCCCATAAGTACTAATGAAATAATTTTTCGTGATTAAACCAATTTTATCTTGTTAAACCTAAGCATGCATCTAGGTTAGAATTTGCAAGATAAAATGCATAACCACAATGCTGCGATATACGAGGAAACCCCACAATGGGAAAAATCTCGAACAGCCCAGCCACAAGTCCACTAAGTATGAATTTAATACAAAGATAAAACAAAAGACATACTTAACGACTCGACGCCCTCACAAGCCTTGACGTTCTTTGTTCCTTTAACCTCTGCCTAGTGGCAACGCATGAGTTCACCTACGTCTCAGAGTCCATTGATGGGGAACTGCTACCGTCATGCATACAGAGTTAACGATATGTAAACTAACAAACACGATATCCTCCACAAGAAACAATCTCAATGATGTAAAGAATGATGAAGCCGATGCCAAAACTTAATCTCAAACATATATTATGCACAAGTTTGGATCATAAAACAATTTGGGTGTAAGCATGGTTTTTGTTTTGAAAATTAAACCAAAATTTTACAATAAAAACACTCTTGAACTTTTTTAAAGGTTTCTCACTCTTAGATGTCGGAAAAGTCTCTTAATAAACTAATCTCATGCACAACATAAATGGTTGGGAAAAGAAGTGGGAAGTAATGGAGAAAACTGCTTTAAAAACTGACTATTATGAAAAACTATCCAATCCTTTAAACGACATTCAATCTCGTTCAAACGACGTATCCATTTCGTTATAACGAGATAAGGATGAGACTTCTGATGAGAAATCAGCACAAACCAAAAGTGACCTCGTTAAATGGTCATTTTAACGAGTGAGGAATCTCATTAGAATGGCCTTGGAAAGTTGTTCTAACGACCATGAAAAAATCAGATTATTTTTCTTGAAAAAATATAAAGTCAATTTAAAATATTTTAACAAAAATTTTAACACCCAACAATAAATTTCCAAGGCCCAATATAATATAGGCATTCATACTTGAGATATCCTTGGACTGTTAATGATGAAAATGACGCACGTAACACGACATGGCATGTGATCGCTTCGACTTGACCGTTACATCTTTAACAAATATGTCATAGGCATGAAAGATCAGAAATACAGTTTTTATCCTATGACTCAAATAGTTTTGTCCGGAATTAACATAACCCAAACAAATTGAATTAATTGAAAATATGTCCTTACAAATCTCCTCATTTGGCTATTCCGGGACAAAACCAAAAATAAAAACCCTATGGGTCGTCAATCTCATCTAAAAGACTCAATCCCAACATAAAAGAAAAAATACAGATGCTTGACCGATACATATTCTGAAAAGCTTTCCTTGCATTGAAACTTTGTCGCATGATTGCAAACTTGCACATTTAAACACACCATAAAATGCATAGAGAATATAACAATATAAATTGCATAATTAAATCCCCCCTTCTCTAATAATGTTTACCTAAGAAAGGACGTCTCCCCCTAAGTTAAATCTCCTAAATGAAAAGAGTTAAATACCATTTCTCCCCTTTTTTGTTCAGAAATAAACAAAGATTAAGGTGCATAAAATAATTAATTTCTCCCTAATTTAAAACAATTCTCTCCCTAAATGAGACAATGGATAAGCATGAGGGAAAAACAACTATATCACGAAATGGTGTATAGTGATATAAGATCAACAAAGCAACTTGGTAGAACAATAACTACTAATCCATATAAAGAACAATAGATACCAACTACGATACGATGGAAAAATGATACCACAAGAATGCACTAAAATAAGCATGGAATACTAATGAAAAATCACAACAAGATAGATATTGATTTGACTAAATAGCATACAATGACTAGATGTAAAATCAAAGACTCAAAACAAATAATACAATATATATACAGAAAGTCTTCTATAAGGACTCCTTATGGTGCAGACTCCGGTACATACCATTTTTTAAAATAGTAAATAAATGAATTTTATGATGAAACTTCATGGATATGATCTCCACTGTGAGAAGATCATCTCTATTTTTTTTGTCAAAAAATTCAATAAAAAAACCATTGAGATGAGGTGATATGTAAAAAAATGGTATAAATATGCATATTCAACCGTTGAAATGTTGGATCGACGCCAGCCGCTTTAATGATTGAATTATTTTTATGAAACTTCATGGATATGATATTCTCACTATCGAGATCATATCCATGAATTTTCATCAAAAAATTCAATCAAAAAGTGGGTGAGATGATCGCCAACATTTCAACGGTCGAAAATGCATATTTATAGCCTTTTTTTACATATCATTGAATTTTTTAATGAAAAAAATTATAGATGATATTATCATTATGGAGATCATATCCATGAAGTTTCATCAAAAAATTCATTTTTTTACTATTTTAAAAAATGGTATGTACCGGGGTTTGCACTATAATGAGTCATTACAGGAGAGGGCCTCTCTCTCTCTCTCTCTCGAGAGAGAGAGAGAGAGAGAGAGAGAGAGGATACTAATGAAGAACAAACACATAAATATAGGTATACACACCACACGATAAGATTTCCACACTCATATGGTATAAATGTGTCTAAATAAATTGTGGTAAACGGAGTGAAGGGATGTGAATTAGATACACAAAAATTATGACCCAATCACTTAAACATGTTCAAGGAGTTCTATTTGATCGCAAAACTTTATCAAGTAAGATTTAGCCTCATGTGAGAAGATAAAGTGAACTTAAAGAACAAATAAGCACAATGTACACAGGCTTAGAATTTTGATGATTCTACAAATTAATAGAGTCATAACAAAATAAGCATAACTACGATTCATTGTGCAAACACGTTGATCTTCAACTAAACACCCTCAAAAAATAAACATATTACATATTTTCTTTTCTTTTCTTTTCTCAATTCTTTTGAAGTTATTTCTTTTTTAATTATCAAACTAACTAAGCTATGTTGGCCTTTGGCAATTTTTCTATTTTTATTATGTTTAGTATTTTCATTAGGCTCTTGCCAACGATGGATTTTCTACAAAGGAGATTTTCTCCTTTACTATCCCTTTCTCTTGCACACTCATGTATTTTTAATATAATTTGAATAAATTTCATGGGCAACGATTCTCACATACGCAAATCCTCCATAGTCACAAAACATGTAGATAAAAAAATTGATGGGAGAGAATCTCATAATGCTCAAATATACATGTGAAGTTAGCATTCAAAAGAGTTCGTGTATGTGTATGTGGAGGCATATACAAAGAGAATCCATTAAGCAAATCAAATTCAAACTTCTCCATGCAAGCATGATAAAGAAAACTTTAATAATTAAACATCATAACCAAAGGTTCTAGCCATATGGATAAGAGGAATGATATATGATTCAGACATAACAATATGTCACACAAAAATGTGTAAAACTAAAATACACAAAAAAAATATTTTTGAGTTTTTAAAATAAAACAAAGATAATTCAAGAGACAAACAAAATCTTTTTGTATTTTTCAATAAGACTCAATAAATGCCAAAACAAAATACAAAAGATACACTTGCCATGATTCTAGCAAAACATATATGATGAAGCATAGACTAGAATATGACTAACAAACATACAACTTGCAAGAATATATCATGAAGCACAACTATTATATTTAAACAAAGCGAACATAATCAACCTTTATATCTATCATGGGAAGTATCATGCGCAATGTAATACCCCCCCCCCCCCACCAGTATTTTATTAATTTTCTAGCTTAAGTTGTAAAAATACGAAAACCTTAGGATTTGGATCATTATCAATTAGTTTATAGATACAATTGACTGTTTAGGGTCTTAATTGTAATTATTGGAAGTTTGTGGCTTAAAATTGGAAATTTGGAGAAAAATGAGGAATAGTCGTTCAAATGAGTTCAGGTCATTTAAATGAGAAACTAAGGTCGTTCAAATGAGTTCAGGTCATTTAAATGAGAAACTAAGGTCGTTCAAAGTAGGGGATCAAATGAAATCCCATTGAATAATAGGTCTAGGTCATTCAAAGGCTAGTTCGAACGAGGGCTGATTCTCGTTCGAACAAGGGCAACCAAATTTTTTAAATCAGATTGCCCTTGTGTGCCATCTCATTTTGGGAAATTTGATGGATGAGCTATCAAGCTCTGGTGATCCCAGATTGGGAGAAATGGGAATTTAAGGTTTGGGGATATTTTTATAAGATTTTTTGGGTTTATTTGGGTTATTTAATAGTGGAAGAAGAGGGAGAGAGGGTGGGGGTGTAGTCTTTCCCCTACATTTTCAGATTTGTGCACCTCTTTCCACCACAAACTAACATTCCATTACCATATATCCACCTTGCGCAACCATATCTGACTAGTCTTCCACCATATCCAAGCCCTAGATACCCAATTCCACCATTGTTGGGCATAACTTCGAATTTTAGAGGTGGTATAGGGGTTTTTGGATAAGATGAAGATGGAATATTCGTGGAGCTTGGAGTCGGGTTTTTAATGGAGCTTTCACGGAAGCTATCTTGGTGGAGCTATGCAACCTCTCTAAGGACACCTTAGGAGGTGGAGTTTGCCATCTTGTTAGACATTTCATGCCTACTATTGTTGGAGCTCCATTTGAGGTGGGAAACTCTCCTCCTATCTTAAGACTCTATTTTCTATATTAATGGTCTTGTTGTTAGAATCAAGAGTATATTGCATATGAATAAAATGATGGTTTTCTAGTAGATTTGGTATTAAACATTTTTATGGAAAAAAATGTTGGCAAAATATTATTTTTGTTGGAAATAAATGATGAGTAAATATTTCAAAATTTTCTTGAAATAAAGATTAGGATTTTTTTTAATGAAAATGCCGAAGTTCTAGAAATTTGATGTTAAACATTTTATAAAATAAAATGTTTTGAAAAATAGTGTTGATCTTGCAAAAAATGTTTGGTGAAAACATTTGCTACAAATGAAGATTTTATAAAAGTTGGATATTTTTTGAGTTTGAAGAATAAAAATGTCTTTGTGTCTTAAAACTGCATTTTTTGCAAGTATTAGGAAAAGTGGTTAGTAAAAGAGTTGAATAAATGTTAATGGTTAAGACAATGGGAAGTTTGTGTGTGTAATTTAATAATATTTTTGAAAGATTAACACAAATGAAATTGAAAAGGAAATAATGGAATAAAGATGTTTCCAACTTGAAAGAATGTTACTCCAAATGTTAAAAATGTGTTGAAAACTCTTAAGAAGTTAGTGTAGGCAACTTAATGGTGTTTGGGGGAAATAACATCTGTGAAAATGGAGGGAAAGACAAGTTTGGAAATAAAAAGGGTAAAATGGTAATTTTACATAAAGTGAAACTTTTTTATGAAATGAAAATGTTGGAAAGGGTGTTGCACAAAATATTCCTAAATGAACATGATTTTAGAATAAAAATCAAGGCTAAAGTGTAAAGGACATGAAATGATGATTTTCAGGTGTAACACAAGTTGGGGCCCGGGTTTGGCTTCGGTCGGGTAAAAAGGGAAAAGTAGAATAATGTGTACATTTGAAAAATATTAAAACATATTAAAAAGGAAACACGAATGATAACGGGATAACTAAGGAGGGATCGGAGACCTGGGGTGAAAGTCCCAAAATCACTAGCCAGAGCATATGGCGACGTCGTCTGTGGTGTGGAGTCCGTTAAAGTACGCAGTTTATTGGAAAATTCTGAGAAAAGATGAATGAATAGGGACCATGTCAAGAAATGGGTTGTGTGGTGAAAATGTTCTAAGACAACCTAATTTGAATGAATTAATAAATGTTAAGGTAAAGGTTAACACTACACCAAAACTGGGCTAATGGTCACGGACTTCATCCCTGACCAGGCAATGTGGGTCGCGTATTTGGTGCATGAACAAATTAGGCATGACCAATTACGGTGGTCACGTCCCAAATCCTTGACCCATAGCCTGGTCACAGATTTACCATAGTCGATGTGGTCACAACCTATGGACCTGACCCTATTTGTAAGCCTGGTCACGGCCCAAACCCGTGACCATCAGGCGATTAAAAAACCATCTGGTCACAGTTCAAAGCCATGACCAATTTTCTATGCGATCCAACCTTGTCACGACTTTGGCCCTGACCATTGTTACTATATAGATAATATTGTCACGGCTTTGGGCCATGACCATGCTTACTATATAGATAATATTGTCACGGCTTTAGGTCGTAACTATACTTACTGTGTATAAAACATTATCACGGATTTTGGGCGTGACCTGTTTTAATAATAGTAATAAATAAAATTCCTCGAATTGGGAGGCTAATCGGTCAGTTGATGCAAGTTCTCCTTGGGTGACCTCGAAGGGGTCCCGTGCTCTCAAATCGGGGGGTACCATGACCAAGCGGTCACGGGACCCATGCAAGAACTCTTAAATATGGGTTGTGATATCAAATTAGGGGTCTCGTGACCACGTGGTCGGTTCGTGCGGGATGTCACTACACCAAAAATAGGAATCTGGCACGGTTTAAAACTATGTCAGATCAAATCTGGCACGGTTTTGAACTATGCCAGAATCAGGTTTTCCAAAAGGCAATTTTTTTCTGGCACGACTCAAAAGTGTGCCAGATTTGGCCAAACAGGAACACTTCTGGAACACTTTTAAACTGTGCCAGAATTTGATATTTCTGGCACAGTTTTTAACTGTGTCAGATTCAGCCAAATAGGAACACTTTGTGATAACCCGCATTCCGAAATGAGGGGTGGCCAGCCCGATACCTCAACGTAACGGAATCATGGATGGATATCATCCTCAGTATCATAACAATAAAATAAGTATACGGGAAAACCACACCCTAAATCAGAAAGCAGGTTGTCAAAAATTTTTGGTTTGATAAAGAGTTAAGAAATAAAATAAACAACCCAAATCTGATGAAAGTGGAAATTTCAAAGGAACGTATAGATAAATACCCAAAACAACATACAATAAAAGGACCGAATAATCTGTCGGTCCACAGTTACATTCAAAGTGTTTCAACAATTCAATAATTTACATACTACATTCATTAACAAGTACAAAAGATGGGCCACTAGCCCGAATGAAAGACCCGATCATATCTAGAGTCCAAAAATGAAGGTGTCTAACAAACATCCTATAATAATCCGCAAGATCATACAGCTCGTCAAAATCATAGGAGTAAGAAAATCATAACGGGCACCCTTGCGGAGGAGCACCTGAGCGAATACAACAACATGCACAACATAGAAAATGAACGGGTCAGGGCCCGATTTATATATGATTCCCAGAAGAGTAAGAAACATGATAGATATGGACAATAAATCATGAATAATGTGAATGAGAATCTAACAACCTAATCATCAAAGGTGATAATGCATTTATATAGGTTTCTAACAGTTATTAAATTAAGCAAGAGAAATAAAATTAAATCTCATTTCTTCTCGTATCTTATCATTTTCCATTCCTTAGTATGAATATAATTACTATCACATCTTTCCATTTTCCATTCCTTAGCAGGAATATAATTACCATCTCATTTTATATGGCAATCTACATACCTCAAGTTCACTTGAGTTAGAAAGGTTATATTCTTATACATATAACGTTTCTAAGACCGCCCCTCCGAGTTTCCCCACTGGGCGCCCCCCTAAATGACTATCATCTTCCAGGGCCTATCTATACAAGACAACCTTGGCACCTAACGCACGTCGGGAAGTGGCCATATGCCTGCGAGTGAGTCATAACCACACCCGAAATTACCTCACTAGCGCAGAAAAACATATACAAACCCCGCATATGGTCGAGGACTATAGTTAGCCTGCATTCATTAGTCAGGGGACATCACCTCATGCACGAGCTTCCCTTATGATAGCATTTAGAGAGGTGTGTTTAAGTAATTTAATAATTACCAATTTAAATCTCATTTTCATTACCATTAATCACATGTGTTTCATTTTACTTGAAACCATTATCTTTGAATTTTTCTAATTCAATTTCATCATATGTTTAGGTCCTGAAGTGTTCTCTAAACAATTCCCCAAAATCTTATAGGTCCCAAGGTTTTATATACCTCAAAAAGACCTCTAAAATCTCCACATATGGTATTAGAATTCTATTTTCCAATTTATTTACCAAATGAGAAGTGATGCCTAAACATCTCTTCAAGTACCCCTGAATTAACCCTAAGTGATACCATTCAACTATAGGGTAACGACCAAACTCGACTAAAACTCTAGGATCCTATGTTTACTTCATTCAAGAAGAATCCTAGGATCTAATCCTAAGGGAAAGGGTCAAAATTTGAAAAGAAAAACAAAAGGAAAAATACAGGATTTCCGAATTGATTCGGACTAGCCGAATCGATTTGAGTTCTTAAAAGCGAATCGATTCGGACTAACCGAATCGATTCAGTCAGGAAAAGTGAGTTTCTGCATAATTTCCGAATCGATTCTGACGAGCCGAACCGATTTGGATGACCCATACTTGGAAACTGTCTCTCAGCGAATCGATTCGGCCAGGCCGAATCGATTCGGTTCTATAGAAATTCCAAGTTTTGTCTATGGAATCTTTGACTCCAAGTTCTACCCAACTTCAACCAACTCAAATCCCAATCCTTTAATGCTACCAACTGATCATAAATACATCATCCAACCATAATTTACCTCAAAATCATATCAATTCAACTTCTAAAAATCTAAAGCCCATAAATCAAATAAAAAACCCTAACTTCCATAAACCATACATGACCACAACTATCAATGCTAATTACTCTACTTAAATCATAAAATAGCAAGTAGATAACTTGCCTCAAGTTTTCAAGTTCAGATTTTGATGAAGTTTGTATGCAAGAACAATCACCAAAGCTTCAATCTCTCACTTTCTCCACAAGTTCTCTTCCTCTCTTTCTTTCTCTAGGTTTACCAATTCAATTAGGGGAATAGTGACTTAAACAAGACATAAATCGTGGCTTAGGTCCAAATTCCAGCTTTAAGTGATTAATACGCGGTAAAATAATACGCAACTACTCATATAAGCTACAACCAGTCAAAAGTGCCCGGAACCTCGAAATGCAATATGGCACAAAATTTGACTATCTCGAACCTCCCGAAACTATATGCACCCTCCAAATTATCATTTGAAAATTTTATAATTCATTTTAGGTTCCGGTTTCATTTTAAGACAAATGTCATTTTAAATCATATGACATTACAAAACATAACATAGCAGAATTCACCTATGCTTATGGTAAATATGCAACATCATAGTAAATATTAACTTTTCTTTCTTAAATTAATACCTACTCCACATACCAACATCTTTATATCTAATCACTATATCTAGCAAATTAAATATAAAATAGGACCTCAAAAGAGAGGGTTGTTACACACTTCTGGCACACTTTTAAACCGTGCCAGAATTTGATATTTCTGGCACACTTTTGGCACGGTTTTGAACTGTGCCAAATTTTTTATAAAAAAAATTAATTATTTGAAATCACAAAATTTACAAATTAATAATATTGCACGTTGTTAATAAACTAATGTACATACAAACTTCAAAATATTACAAGTCTTTAACAGTTCACAGGCCCAAAAAAAATTGGGCAGAGTTTTCTCTATATTCTGGACATTCCAAAACCTGTTAATACAAAATCTGTAATAACATAAAGCCCGCATGGCCACAAAACATAACAATTAACTTTCAAAAGCCCGCACGGCCATAAAAGTCAACAATAAAACAACAAAAGACCGTACAACCATGGCATAAAAAAATCGAATCATGAATACACCCCTTGTTGTAAACCATTGAGTCCTCTGTGTGTTTCACGTAAATAAATGCCAACGATAAACTATTATCCTGCAAAAAAAATAGGATATAAAAAAGATACGATATTAGTAACCCAATAATTTACAAAAAAAAAATTTACTCAAACTAAAAAATTACATATATGAGTGGAAATTATCATCATATTCTCAAACCGAGAGACCCGGGACTACGCGGTCAGTTCCTACAAGTTACATGGGTCCCGTTCGAGGTGTTCGTGCCTCCTACGGGGTCGTTTCGGGGCTGGTTTGGGTTTTCACCCTTTAACGGATTATTTTTAAGTCTAAGTGTGATTTTTTCAAATTATCATCATACTCTCAAACCGGGAGACCCGGGACTACGCGGTCAGTTCCTACAAGTTACATGGGTCCCGTACAAGGTGTTCGTGCCACCTACGGGGAAATTTGGGGGTTGGTTTGGGTTTTCACCCTTTTGCGGCTTATTTTTAAGTCTAAGTGTGATTTTTGTAAATTATCGCCATACTCTCAAACCAGGAGACCTAGAACTACGCGGTCAGTTCCTATAAGTTATATGGGTCCCGTGCGAGGTGTTCGTGACCCCTGCGGGGTCATTTGCGGTCTGGTTTGGGTTTTCACCCTTTAACGACTTGTTTTTAAGTCTAAGTGTGATTTTTGTAAATTATCTTCATACTCTCAAACCGGGAGACCCGTGACTACGCGGTCAGTCGCTACAAGTTACATGGGTCACGTGTGAGCTGTTCGTGCCCCCTACGGGGTCATTTGGGGACTGGTTTGGGTTTTTACCCTTTAACGACTTGTTTTTAAGTCGAAGTGTGATTTTTACAAATTATCTTCATACTCTCAAACCGGGAGATGCGGGATTACGCAATCAGTTCCTACAAGCTACATTGGTCCCATGTGAGCTATTCGTGCCCTATACGGGGTCGTTTGGGGACTGGTTTTGGTTTTCACCCTTTAACGTCTTATTTTTAAGTATAAGTATGATTTTTGTAAATTATCGTCATACTCTCAAACCGGGAGACCCAGGACTACATGATCAGTTCCTATAAGTTACATGGGTCCCGTGCGAGGTGTTCGTGCCCCTTACGAGGTCGTTTGGGGGTTAGTTTGAGTTTTCACCCATTAACGCTTTATTTTTAAGTCTAAGTGTGATTTCTGCTAAATTACTGCCATACTCTCAAACCGGGAGACCCAGGACTCCCCGATCAGTTCCTACAAGTTACATTGGTCCCATGTGAGGTGTTCGTGCCTCCTACGGGGTCGTTTGGGGGTTAGTTTGGGTTTTCACCCATTAACGGCTTAATTTTAAGTCTTAAGTGTGATTTTTGTAAATTATTATCATACTCTCGAACCGGGAGACCCTGGACTACGCGGCCAGTTCCTACAAGTTACATTGGTCCCGTGCGAGGTGTTCGTGCCCCCTACGAAGTCGTTTGGGGGCTGGTTTGGGTTTTCACTGTTTAACGGCTTCTTTTTAAGTCTTAAGTGTTATTTTTGTAAAATATCTTCATACTCTCAACCGGGAGACCCGGGACTATGCGGCCAGTTCCTACAAGTGACATTGGTCCCGTGCGAGGTGTTCGTGCCCCCTACGGGATCATTTGGGGGCTGGTTTGGGTTTTCACCCTTTAACGGCTTGTTTTTAAGTCTAAGTGTGATTTTTGCAAATTATTGTCATACTCACAAATCGGGAGATCCGAGACTACGCAGTCAGTTCCTACATGTTACAAGGGTCCCGTGCGAGCTGTTCGTGCCCCCTACGGGGTCGTTTGGGGGTTGGTTTGGGTTTTCACCCTTTAACGGCTTATTTTTAAATCTAAGTGTGACTTTTACAAATTATCATACTCTCAAACTGGGAGACCCGGGACTACGCGGTCAGTTTCTACAAGTTACATGGGTCCCGTGTGAGGTGTTCGTGCCCCCTACGGGGTCGTTTGGGGGCTGGTTTGGGTTTTCACCATTTAACGGCTTGTTTTTAAGTATAAGTGTGATTTTTGCAAATTATCATCATGCTCTCAAACCGAGAGACCTGGGACTACGCGGTCAGTTCCTACAAGTTACAAGGGTCCCGTACGAGGTGTTCGTGCCCCCTACGGGGTCGTTTTGGGGCTGGTTTGGGTTTTCACCCTTTAGCGGCTTGTTTTTAGGTCTAAGTATGATTTTTGCAAATTATCTTCATACTCTCAAACTGGGAGACCCGAGACTACGCGGTCAGTTCCTACAAGTTACATTGGTCCCGTGCGAGGTGTTCGTTCCCCCTACGGTCTCATTAGGGGCCTGGTTTGGATTTTCACCCTTTAACGACTTGTTTGTAAGTCTTACGTGTGATTTTAGCAAAGTATCATCATACTCTCAAACCGGGAGACCCGGGACTACACGGTAAGTTCCTACAAGTTACATGGGTCCCGTGCCCCCTATGGGGTCGTTTGGGGGCAGGTTTGAGTTTTCACCCTTTAACGGCTTATTTTTAAGTCTTAAGTGTGATTTTTGCAGAGTATTATCCTACTCTCAAATCGAGAGACGCGGGACTACGCGGTCAGTTCCTACAAGTTACATGGGTCCCATGCGAGGTGTTCGTGCCCCCTATAGGGTCGTTTGGGGGCTTGTTCGGATTTTCACCCATTAACGGCTTGTTTTTAAGTCTTAAGTGTGATTTTTGTAAATTATTATCATACTCTCGAACCGGGAGACCCGGGACTATGAGACCAGTTCCTACAAGTTACATTGGTCCCGTGCGAGGTGTTCGTGCCCCCTACGGGGTCGTTTGGGGGCAGGTTTGGGTTTTCACCCTTTAACGGCTTGTTTTTAAGTCTTAAGTGTGATTTTTGCAAAGTATCGTCATGCTCTCAAACCGGGAGACCCGGGACTACGTGGTCAGTTCCTACAAGTTACATGGGTCCCATGCGAGGTGTTCGTGCCCCCTACGGGGTCGTTTGGGGGTTGGTTTGGGTTTTCACCCTTTAACGACTTGCTTTTACGTCTTAAGTGTGTTTTTTGTAAATTTTCGTCATACTCTCAAATCGGGAGACCCGAGACTATGCGATTAGTTCCTACAAGTTACATTGGTCCCGTGCGAGGTGTTCGTGCCCCCTACGGGGTCGTTTGGGGGTTGGTTTGAGTTTTCACCCTTTAACGGCTCGTTTTTAAGTCTATGTGTGATTTTTGTAAATCATTGTCATACTTTCAAACTGGGAGACCCGGGACTATGCGGTCAGTTCCTATAAGTTACATTCGTCCCGTGTGAGGTGTCTGTTCCTCTTACGGGGTCTTTTGGGTTCTGGTTTGGGTTTTCACCCTTTAAGGGCTTGTTTTTAAGTCTAAGTATTGATTTTTGCAAATTATCATCATATTCTCAAACCGAGAGACCCGGGACTACGCGGTCAGTTCTTACAAGTTACATTGGTCCCGTGCGAGGTGTTTGTGCCTCGTACGGGGTCGTTTGGGGGTTGGTTTGGGTTTTCACCTTTTAACGACTTGTTTTTAAGTCTAAGTGTTGATTTTTGCAAATTACCATCATATTCTCAAACCGAGAGACCCGGGACTTCGTGGTCAGTTCCTACAAGTTACATTGGTCCCGTGTGAGGTGTTAGTGCCTCCTACAAGGACGTTTGGTGGCTGGTTTAGGTTTTCACCATTTAACAACCTATTTTTAACTAGGTGTTGATTTTTGCAAATTATCATCATATTCTCCAACCGAGAGACCCGAGACTACACAGTGAGTTCCTAGAAGTCACATTAGTCCCGTGCGAGGTGTTCGTGCCTCTTACGGGGCTTTTTGGGGGTTGGTTTGGATTTTCACCCTCGAATGGCTTGTTTTCAAGCCTAATCTACTTATTTAAAAATTATTGTCATATTCTCAAACCGGGAGATCCGAGACTACACGGTCAGTTCGCACGAGTTACATTGATCCCGTGCAAGGTGTTCGTGCCTCTTATGGAGCCGTATGGGGGTTGGTTTTGGTTTTCACCCTCAAATGGGTTGTTTTCAAGCCTAATCTACGTATTTTAAAATTATCATCATATTCTCAAACCGGGAGACCCGTGACTACGCGGTCAGTTCCTACAAGTTACATTGGTCCCGTACGAAGTGTTCGTGCCTTTTTGGGGTTGTTTGGAGGTTGTTTTGGGTTTTCATCATCTAACGGTATGTTTTTAATCAATTTAGAACGTTTATTGATTTTAGAAAATTTTGACATGGTTTCATTTATTTATTCATTAAATCCAATATGTTAAATTTGAAATAAACTCAACAGCAACAACAAATTCCAAAACCCAACCACTAGCGTATCCCTTCCACCAATTTAACTAAATAAGCTCATAAAGTAAGCCATGAAGTGATTTTCAAAGCTTAAAAGGAATGATTAGATATAGGATGAAAAAGACAAACTATAAATGATGAATATAAATAATTCATTGCATTTTAAAAGGTTAATAAATGGGTACTAAATAATAGTTACCTGTAGTAACTTGATTAAGATTGGATGGAACTGGCCTGAGTTGAACCTTTGTAAAACAAATCCAAACAAATCACTGGCAGCCTATGCTGGCCTTTTGATCTCCAAACCTCCCCAATACCTGCATTCAATTCCCGCCCAGCATTGGATCAAACTCTTTAATATTACAGTATCCATATATAATTATACACACACGTGTGTGAATTTGATAACATGTCCCTTTTATGAGTATAATTGGATATCATTACGTGCCATTAGGACACGCGTTATATTGTGCTTTATTATATGGATATGTATCGATATAAATTAACACATTTGTGCATATAGTGAATAATCTACCTTTTATTGTGCTTAAGATGTATTGAATTGATCTAGAGATCCAAGATTGTGATGGAATATGATCATGGTTAATCTTTCTAAGAAAGTAGTCTATGAAAGAACAAAGGAGTGCAAGCTTGCATCCTCCACTTTAAGGTTCTCAAAACAAGAAGCTCCATTCTAAAAACTTTGGATCTCCTACCTACTCACAAAAATCCATATGTCCATTACATATAAGAACATATCAGAAAGGCAAATGGTTCAATATATAATGAAATAAATAAATATTCACATTAACTTTTCTCTCACCTATAAATCAACAATGGGAGGCACTTCAATCTCCTCCATTTTTGTTGCTAGTGAGAAACAGGCCACATCTAACAATTGGACTATCCAAGATTTACCCCTTTATGTGCACATTAACAATGTCACAAACATGAGCTGGCACAATCAGCATTTAAATACTTAAATATTAATACATATACATTAAGCCTATGTTATGAACTTACAGGTAGTTCATAAGCTGATAGGAACCGATCGAAGTAATTTATTGAGAGACAAAAGCTCAATGGTCCAAAACTGTAATGTAGCCCTTTAATTGAAGGTGGAAGCATAAACCTGTGACATATTTTCTTGTTTTCGTTGCTCTTGTTTTCATTATCGCAATCGAAACTAGGGATTATGTTTTAATCGATAACAATGATTAAGACTATTGACAATTGAGGTATTTATTTGGTTTACATCACTTAATATTAATATGCAAGCGATAATGTTGAGTCGCTCACCAATTTTTTCATTCCAAGCAACTACCATCTATCTCCCATTCCCTTGATTAAACCCTTAAACTCCTATTGACTAAGTTGAATAAAAGCTAAACCAATACAACTCAGGTTAATGTAACTGGTCCAGTATATTATTCATTATGAATAGGTTTCATGTGTAACACCTAATTATATTAAACTATAAAGTGTTGATGGAATTAAATGCAAACAAACCTCCCAAACTATGCATCACCATTCCAAAACAAAAAAACCATTCCAAAACATAATATTTTACATTAAGCAGGATTTAATAAAAAAATCCAAAAAAATAGACATTTGAATTCCGGAAATGTGGTGTGTTTTTACTGGGCAAAGATAAGGCCCCCCACCCACCCACTATACATGAGTATGCTATTCAGACACGCAATTGACACGTAAAATAGGAAGGGATCCCCAAAATATGCGTCTTAAATACATTCTAAAGGCAACCCATTTCCAAATCTCATATCATAGCCATTGTTATCCCGTAAACTGAATAATTATTAAAGTAGTTTATTTGGGCAAATATCTTAAGAGAGAAAGAGAAAGAGAATGGAAACGTTGAAGGAGGATGAAGCGTACAATTGGAGCGAAGTGAAGCTACCATCTTTAAGGAAAGCGGAGGATTCCGGGCGTGACATTGTGATTGCAGTGGATCATGGCCCTAAGATCAAACTTGCCTTCGATTGGGCCCTCAACCACCTCTTCCACCAAGGCGACACATACAACATCTTAAGAAACCCCCACGGTGCATAATTTGAACCAAGCTATATGTTAGGGATGGCAATTCAGACAATTGGGCCGTGTTTGGGTCTGGCCCGACATGACATGACTCAATTTTTTCTAGCCCTAACACAACACGATGTTGTGTTTATTTTTACCAACACGAACACAACCCGTTAATAACACGACCCGACATGAATAGCACAATAAAAAAATCGTGCCAATTTGACACGATTGGCACGGTCCGACACGATAACCCGTCAATTTAACAACATGATAACCCATCAATTTACTATGTCCATTTGGGTATAAATTGTGTTCTAATTGGGTTGAAACTGGGTCGTGTCACTTGGGATCTAACGGGTCATTGTCGGACCAATTTCGTGTCAATTTCCTTTCACGAACATGACCCGATAATGGGCTTAAAAAACAGGGCCCGAACATGACCCGAACACGAAAAGCTATTTTAATTTCATGTTATTTTCGTGTTGGATCGTGTCATGTTGTCGTGTTTGGGTCCGAATTGTCACCCCTACTATATGTTTTTGGATCGTGTTCATTCATTCTTAACAGAACTTTAAGTTTGTTAGCTCAAAAATCAAGGTAGTCTACAAAATCGAGTTGTGAATCAAGTTTTATTTATATAAGCCACGATAGAAAAATTGAACAATCAACCAACTGCTTTACTTGACCACAGTGAATTGAGTGTAATGTATTGGTACATGGAGTAGACAGATATTTGATTAGCATACCTTTTAAGGCAAAAACGGAGAGAGGCTTGAAATCCCAGCATTCTTATTAATATCATCAGAACTTATTTAACTTCTTCTTTTATATCGTACTCTATCTACAACCTAACCCACCCCGCCAAAACAAGATTAACACTATACTGTATAAAAATATCATTCAAAAAAATGAAATATTAAGAATATAATATATCTACCTCTACTTTTTTTGTCCTCCTGATTTTGAATCAGAGGAAGCCATAGGGATGACAAACTAGAGTCTCTTTGTTTGGAATTACATATTCATTTTCATATCCATAGGTTTGTAACAAATATGCGAAATATAAGAGTAAGACTTACCAAGGACGAAGGGTAAATCGATAAATGGTTGGGTCTTGAAAGCTGCAAAGGTTGAGGGACAATCGCAAGAGACTTGTCGGATGGGGCCGAAGGCTTGCCTGACGGAGTGGATGAATGCCGGTAAGTGGGTGAGGGGAGGGGATATTGGAGCCGGTAAGCGGTAAGCGGGTAAGGGGAGGTGATATTGGTGCCGGTAAGCGGGTGAGGGGAGGGAGAGAGGCGGAGAGCGGGATATTGAAAGTTGAGAGAGGAAAGAGAAAAGGGAAATTAGACATAATAATTTTTGTAGGGTCTTTTATATTTTAATTAAGTGTACTCTTAAATGTGATAGATTTCTATTAAACCCTGCTAGAATCTGGCATAGTTTTAAACAGTGCCAAATTTTTAATATCAGGGTGTGCCAAAATGTTGTTTTGATGTAGTGTGTGTTGGTCCAGAACGAGGTGTTGGCGTCGCCCACGGGTCCATTTGGGGGGCGTTACGGGTTTTCACTCTTTAACGACACGTTTTCAAGCGTAAGTGTAGGCTTCTGAAATCTAGGTTAAGGGTCTTAAACAGAGGATCCCCTAACCACGCGGTCAGTTCATGCGAGTTACATTGGTCCCGTGCGAGGTGTTGGTGCTGCTCACGGGGCCGTTTGGGGGGCGCTAAGGGGTTTCCCCTCCCCCCCCCCTTTGCGGCACATTTTTAATCCTAAGTGTGAATATTCTCTATTTTGGGTCGTGGTCTCAAACCGAGGGTACCATGACCATGCGGTCAATTTGTACGGGCTATGTTGGTCCCGTTCAAGGTGTTGGCGCGTTTCATGGGGCCGTTTGGGGGGCGCTAATGGGGTTCCCCCCCCCCCCCCCCCCCGACAGAAGGTTTTCAAGCCTAAGTGTGGATATTCTCTATTTTGTGTTGTGCTCTCAAACTGAGGGTACCGTGACCATGCGGTCGGTTCTTATGGGATACATTGGTCCTGTGCGAAGTGTTGGCTCCACTCACGGAGCCGTTTGAGGGGCGCTAAAGGGTTTCGCCCCTCGACAGCATGTTTTCAAGCCTAAGTGTGGATATTCTCCATTTTGGGTCGTGCTCTCAAACTGAGGGTCCCGTGACCACGCGGTTGGTTCGTGCGAGCTAAGTTGGCCCCGTACGAGGTGCTGGTACCGCTGACGGGGACATTTGGGGGCGCTAACGTGTTTCGCCCCCCGACGGCACGTTTTAAAGCCTAAGTGTAGATATTCTCTATTTTGGGTCGTGCTCTCCAACCAAGGGTTACGTGACCACGCGGTCGGTTATTGAGGGCTAGTTTTGTTCCGTGCGAGGTGTTTGCGTTGCTCATGGGTCCGTTTGGGGGGCGCTAAGGGATTTCGCTCCTCGGTGTCACATTTTCAAGCCTAAGTGTGGATATTCTCTATTTTGGGTTGTGCTCTCAAATCGAGGGCCTCGTGACCATATGGTCGGTTTGTAGGGGATGTGTTGGTTCCGTACGAGGTGTTGGTACCTCTCATGGGGTTGTTTTCGGGGAACCAAGGGGTTTCACCACCCGACGACCCGTTTTTAAGCCTAAGTGTGAATATTCTTTATTTTGGATCTCTCAAACCAAGGGTCCCGTGACCGCGTGGGAGGTTCATACGAGTTACGTTGGTCCTGTGGGAGGTGTTGGCGCCACTCACAGGGTCGTTTGGGGGGCGCTAAGGGGCTTTGCCCCCTAACAGCATGTTTTGAAGCCTAAGTGTGGATATTCCCTATTTTGGGTTGTGATCTCAAATTGGGGGGCCCGTGACCATGCGGTCGGTTTGTGGGAGCTATGTTGGTCTCGTGCGAGATGTTGGCGCCATTCACGGGGCCGTTTGGGGGGTGCTAAGGGGTTTTTCCCCCCAACAGCACATTTTCAAGCCTAAGTGTCTCTATCATCTGTTTTGGTCCATGCTCTGAAACCAAGGGTCCCGTGACCACGCGGTGAGTTCGTACGGGCTATGTTGGTCCTGTGCAAGGTGTTATCACTGCTCACTGGGCCGTTGGGGGGGCTCTAAGGGGTTTCGCCCCCTGATGGCACGTTTTTAAGCCTAAGTGTGGATATTCTCTCTTTTGGGCCACGATCTCAAACCGGGGGACCCGTGAACATGTGAATAGATCCTAGAAGGTACGTTGGACCCATGCGCGGTGATCGCTCCCCTAAAAGGGTCATTGGGGGGGCATAAAGGGGTTTCCCCTCTAGCGGTACGTTTTTAAGCCTAATTCTGGACTTTCTCAAATTATCGTCATATTCTCAATTCGGGGGTCCTGTGACCATGCGATCCGTTTCGTCAAGTTACATTGGTCCCATACATGATGATCTCTCCCCTAAGAGGATGCTTAGGGGCGCTAAGGGGTTTCTCTCCCTCTCCCCCCCCCCCCCCCCCGATGGCACTATTTTAAGCCTAAGTGTGGATATTCTCTCTTTTGGGCCACGATCTCAAACCAGGGGTACCGTGACCATGCGATCGGCTCCTAGTAGCTACGTTGGACCCGTGAGCGGAGATCGCACCCCTAAAATGGCCGTTCGGGAGGCGTTAAGGGGTTTTCCCTCTAGCGGTACATTTTCAACCCTATGTCTGGATTTTCTCAAATTATCGTCATATTCTCAAACCGGGGGTCCTGTGACCACGCGATCGGTTCCTGCGAGTTACACTGGTCCCGTGAGTGGTGATCGCTCCCCTAAGGGGACTCTTAGGGGGTGCTAAGGAGTTTCTCCCTCTCACGACACGTTTTCAAGCATGAGCGTGAATTTTCTCAAATTATCATCATTTTCTCAAACTAGGGGTCCCGTGATCAAGCGGTCGGTTCCTGTGAGTTAAATTGATCATATAAGAGGTGTTTACACCTTTCACGGGGCTATTTAGGAGGTAATTTTGGGTTTCGCCCTCAAAAGGCATGTTTGGTAAGAAAATCTAAATAGTCATGGCATGAGAACACTAGAACCGTGCTCTAAACGGTATTTGGAGTTTTGTAAAGGAACGGTAAAGTATAGTGGTTAAACGGATGAGTTAAGCAACCTAAGAAGGTTTAACCGTAATTAACACAAGGATGTATTATGAAAGGTTTTCAAAAGTTAAATAAGTATCTTCTAACATGTTGTTCGTGTGTGTTGAAAGGGGTGATTTTTAGCGAAAATACTAATGTGAATTGTCTTAAATGAAAAAGGGTGATTTCGGTAAAGAAATGGTTTTCGATTAAATAAAATGTAGTTGTTCAAGTATTTAACCACGTGTGTTAAGTAAAGGTATAAATTGCAAGTCAAAAAATAGAAAGTTCTTTGTAAGATTAAGATAATTTAATATGGATAAATCACATGTTTGGAAATAAAAACAGTTTCATGCATGAAGTATGTGTGTGTGTGTGTGTGTGTGTGTGTGTGTGTGTGTATATACACTAGGGTGTACCTGTGTCGATGGCACGGTGACATTTGTCATTGTAGCACTCATACCTTCCTCCCGAGTATTTGTGCTTATAGAACACTCACACTTCTCATGTACGGTATTATAGCTACATATTTTTGTAACACTACATATTCTACCTACATATTTTTGTAACACTGCATATTCTATACCCAAAAGTTGGTTTAAACAATCTAACATCACTAAAGTCACGTTTCATAAAATAAATTCCATAAAAATCAAATAAGGCTCCTTAAAATTACATAGTAGATGCATCATTTTTATGTTGGTTGAGAGAATAGTGAATTAAAACACCCCTTGCCTTTTCTCAAACACGTAGTTCAAGAAAACTAAACATGATAAATATTATTAAAAATATTTTGCTCGAAGTTTAATTCATAATAAATGTCAAATATGTTTAAAAATATATGGTATGACGTTTTTTTTTTCAAACCCAACCAAGAAAGCATATATAAAAAGTGATATATAGTAATTGAGGAGTTGAATAGTATTTGTTTGAAACTTTTGGAAGGGTGGCATAAAATATTAATAGGTGTAGGTAGTAATTATGGAGTTGATACGTGGAGGTATTAATAGGCATAAAATATTAATAGGTGTATGTATTAATAGGCGTAAAATATTCATACGTGAAGAGATATATTGAGATTTGAACTGTCAAGAAAAAAAAGAGTTGATATGCTAAAAATACATATAAGGAATAAATTACACTTGTAACACGTAGAACTCTCCAATGGAAGTTCAAATATGTAGAAGTTACAAATACTATTTTTAATACGCGCCGTGAATACATATACTAATAAATTTGTACAAAAAATAAATTTATTTAATTTTTCAAACACGTAAAAATTATTTAGAATTCAATTGAATAGTTTGTTAAGTAATATTCAATGTTCTTTACATGTTAAATCTAAAGATCAAATTTGTCGTCCACCAATCCACCGTAGTAATTTTCAACAATGACTCCCATTGAATTGGCAACTGGGGTACACTTTTAAGGACACAATACATAATTTAATTAATATTTGGTGAAATCCAATGAAAATTTGCATGGCATCAACGTGGAGTTTCATCCATGATAATCTCATAATTAAATATTTTATTGTTATAAACATGATAGTGGTAAAAAATCAATAGAAAAAACTATAGTATTAATTTTGTCAAAATTTGTTAACCACAATTTCCAAAGGATTAAACTAACACAGTTTTTGGTAAACTAATGCAATTTGTATTTCTCCAAAAAGAAATGAAGTTAATACACAAAATCCACATCTCAGTCAAATAAACTAAAATATGATAAAATACAAACCTCAAAAAATGAGTACAAATAAGAAGATTTAAAATTTCATAACACATTCTGTTCTGCGCATAAAATGAAAGAAAAAAGAGAGAAAATAATACTTGCCTCAGTCATTGCATAGCCACACCAAGGCCTACCTCCGGTTTGCACCTTGCACTTGGGTGTCTGGGATTTTGGATGGATTTATTTAATGAAAATAAGGTTGGTGTTTCAAAATAAAGCTTAAGCCCTTTCAAATGCTTCTCAAGCCATGTGAGTCGTGTTGTCAGGTAGACATTAATTACGTGTCTGCCACAAAAATATCATTTGGACGTTTAGAATCTCGGGACTGTAATTTATAGTACTGATGGCCACGCCCTTCCTTTTTTATTTACACGCCTTTAATATAACTTTTTCATTTATATAGAAATGGTCTACAAAAACAAAAATAAGGAAATTTGTGATATGATCAATCTTTAATTAAATCTATAAAAAAATTAATTAAGTTTCACTAAGACTGGAAACCTTACCTATATCCATATTTTGAACCAAAAAGCGGTATATCTTAATCTGTGTCAAAGAACCTGCAAAGAAAATAAAACACATCCCAATTTTTAACACTGATTTAAAACTATAAGCATACAATAAAATCATAGTTAAGTATTTTTTTAGATCATAAATTAAAAAAAAAAAAAAGAATGCTTGAAATTAGAACCTTAGGCTTAAACAAAGGGTACACCAGATCTCGTGCAAAAAGACACATCCAAAAATGAAATAAAAAATCAAATCTTCTTGCAGGCGGCTAAACAAACCGAAGCAATCCACTAGCTCCAAAGCGGTGTCTGCTCCATGGTATTTGCTCATATAGTGGAGCAGATGAGTTCTCCTCCATGGTATTTGCTCATGTATTGTAGAGGACAGCAAAAAAAAATTAAAAATCAGTAGAAGAAAAATTAAAAATTAAATAAGTGTCGGCAATCTCACTTGTGTTTGCTCATTCTTTGTAAACAAATAAAAAGAAAAGCATCTAAATGTGAAACTCAATAGGGTCGTTGTGAAACTCAACATCAATCTCGCATTATCGTCTTTGTGTTTGAAAATAACCCTGTAAGAAGGGTTGTTGTGAAACTCAACAGCAATCTCTCTCTTGAGATGAACCCAAACTACCTGAAGAGGAAAAAAAGCATCTTAGTGTGAAACTCAATGACGCGACTAAAAATGTGTCTCAGAAATGCATTCACTATAGGCTCAAGTGTAAGCATGTCGCTCAAGTAATAATCCGACAAGTCGGTTATCGATCCTCATGGAAAAAGGACAACGAAGTTGTGACGACGAAAAAGACGGAAGAATCCTAACCTTGACTCTAAAAATAAAAGGAAAATGATTTGATTTTGGGAATGATTATAACTAAATGCAAAGATGAAATTATGAAAAATGCAACTACACTAATTTACCTAAAATATGAATGAAAATTGATTTTGAAACTTTCGACAAAGTGATGGGAAAAACTAGGACGGGAATACAATCCCCCAACCCTAGTGTAGTGCAGTGGTAATATTAATCATAAATTTATCTGATTGATCTGACCCGGAATTTAGTACTCCCAAGCATTATGTATACGAGGTTCAAGCCCGCGTCATGCCTAATCTGAGGATGAGTAAATCAGTATCGCGATAGTGACACTCAAATTGCACTCTAAATCATCACGAGTACCCAGAGGCAAACGTGATATATTATGCGATACGATCATAGCCAATCAATAAACTCATCGGATTAATTTTACACACATACACTAACACCTCAAGTTGGGTTCATGTACGCCGACCTTGGTAAATCTAGCGTAACATGTTGAATTCAATGAAAACATTAATTGATGTGCAGGAATTCATGATTAATCTAAGAAAAATGATAATTAGATGTCAAAACGAATTAGAAATAAAAATTACTCACTAAAATTACTCAAACAATAAGTGCAACAATGAATGAAACTGATACTCACAAAAATCGCTGAATAAATCATCAATCTTTAAAATAAATCTCCAATTCTTAGCTAAACTAGGGTTTTTTGGAAAAGAAGCAGGAAAACCTACTAATTCTTCCTGTCTATAACAATAATAAATCGAGTCTTTAATACCCTACAACAATATCGAAAGTCAACTGCACTAGGAGTCTTTTTAGGAGGAGAAAAGATTTTCAGATCTCGAAGACCGGACCGGTCCGGGTCTCAGGCGGACCGGTCTGCCCCCAAGGCGGATCGATTCTTTTTATTTTGGGGTAGACCGGTCCGGGGGCGGAGTTGTTCTTTTTATTTTGGCCTCCTTCGGTTTGCATGCGATCCGGGGTCTTCTGGAGTTTGGCAAGGCGGACCGATTCGCGGTAGGGGCGGACCGGTCTGGCTATTTGACTTTCTATCTCATCTTTGACTGCTCATAACTTTTGTTCCGGAATTCTGATTGGAGTCTTGTTTCTTCCTTTGTGCTCATGAATGAGATGTCTTCAACTTCTCTTTAGGTACCTCATCCGAATTCCGTGTAGAAATTACGCTTTTTCCCTTGAGACTTTTCCTTCTTTCTTTCTTGATTCTACCGATTTCCTTCTTTCATTTCTTGACATCAAATACCTGCAAAATCACTACAAAATACCCGAAACTCGGTGTACTCATTAGGATCAGTCAGTAGCACAGTTATGAGATAAATCCAACTCAATTACGTTGTTCGAGGTGCTAAAAGTAACTAAATCAAGGGATAAATTAGGAAGAATTTATGACTAATCAAACCCCCTTAACTTAGAACTTTGCGCGTCCCGAGCAATGTAAAAGAATCCTAGCATGGCACAACTCTTTCAAAAAATCATTTTATTGGGATAAAATACCTTTTTCGCGGGCAAGCGATTGCATTTAGCGTATGCAACAAGCCGTTGAACCCCTAGGTTACCCTAGTAGGACGAGTGTTGTCTCGTGAGGGTTTGCAGAGAATATACCCACAAAATTCGACTCAAAGAGAATTCAAATTATGCAAAAATTTTGCAATTCAAACTTTTCCAGAAAATAGTCATCATCAAGTCATATTTACAAGTCTCAAACCGTGGTGTGTGTGTGCGTAGCCAGAAATATAACCGCTAATTTCCACTGATTGATCATTACGTTATTTATTCGAAAATTCATTTTGATTTCAATTTCTCACGGAATGCTCTCACAAGTGAATCTCTCGGATTATGGCTATTCTCTTGGTATGCGTGACATAAAAAGTAAATGTAATGGAAGCAAAATCAAGCATACGATTAGAAAGACGGAAATTTTGTGGTGAAAGGACCTCATCAAAGGATTACGATTTTAAAAATGGGAACATTGCTTTTATTTCGCGCACTTAATCTCCTTTATTATCTTTTGGTGTATTAGCTCTCTACACGGTAACCAATTTCGTAATATAGACTCGGTTAGGACTTTGTTGGGTTTTAAGGTATATGGGGTACAATGACAATTGTCGGGAAGGTTGGAATTGGAAAAGTCATTAATGATGTCCATTTGTGCTTTTTTCGAGCTATTGCTAAATTTTTTTTTTAGCATATTTATTTATTTCTTGCCCCTTTTTATGCACTTTCCGGACTTAATTTCTGAATTTTCTCATTTTTCACAATTCCTGCTGTTTGGGTTTTTCGGGTTATCAAATGAAAGGGACCATTTGTTTGGCTCAAATTGGGTTACAAAAGGGGTAATTTTTCGCTACTTTTTCTGGCCAATATTTTTTGGGTGACAAATGAGGGCCTACTTCATTGCCCAAAATGCCAATTGCGTTACCGTATGCGTTTCGAGATGAATTTTACGTTTAGAGATCAATTTGGCACATTTTTCAAAGCAATATTACACACATTTTTCAAAACCGATCAAAATGAAAGGATTGAGATCCTTGACAACTTTTTAGGCGCTGAAAAGAACTTTGAGTTAACAATTAACTCGGATTGATTTAAAAACTCGCAAAAAGTGATAGGTTCGAATCTCACCGGGTTTGTTAATCTCCACACTTATTCATTAAGTCGTCAACTTTCATCTTTGGTCAATTTTGGCTTTGTGTACGTTGGATTTTACAACTTGAGACTTCGATTCGACTTTTAATGATATTTTTGCAAAATTTGAATTCCAATTTTTATTTATTTTGAACAAAAATATTTTTGGTTTTTTTTTTCTTCAAAATTTTATGATTTTTTTTATTTTTTATTTTTTAAACTTTTGGGGCATTTTGGAAAATTTTTGAAGCTTTAAAAATACGCACTTGTGACCCCCCCTAACTTAGACTTTTGCATTGTCCTCAAGCAAAAAAGGATGAAAATCTAACTCAAAAAGAATAAAAAGTGCGGAAAAATAAAACAAACAAATAGAGAAAATGCAGTTTTTATTACAACAAGGTTGTGTTACATGTGCAGGGGAAAAACATACAACTGTGAATAGGGAAAAAAAATGCTGCCAACACCATATAAAGCTTCACCGGGGTGGGGGATGGGAGGAATCTGGCGCGTTGGGGTCATAGGGGTTCTGGTAGTAGGAAGGTAGTTGTTCATTAGGATCCCCTATGCGCCGATAGATGTCCGCTTGGAAGCGGAGAACAATGTTCATGTCGCGCTCGTAGTTGGTCCGGAAGGTATTGAAGTTGGTCTCAAGCGCCGACATACGCGCAGATAGGTCCGTGCCCTCCCACTCGAAATCTGGGTCGTCCTCCTCGTTCGCCGACTCTTCGTCCGGACCGAGATCCCCCATCTCAACGTCTTCACCAGCTGCCCCTATGTCTTCCTCGTTGTTGGTCGGGGCAGCTTCCTCATCGACATCATCACCCCGCCGAGCCCGGAGGACAGCTAGCTGTTTGGTGCTTTTGGTGCGGGTCCTTTGTTCGAAAGGACCGGGGAGGCGCGTAAGGTCGATCGGCGCCTCTATGCCAGCATCCTTAAGGATGGACGTGATTAATCGGGCATAAGGAAGTGGGGTGACGCCCTTCTCATCCAAGGACGCATTGATGATAAGGTGCGGCCCAAATGGATGGAAGTTTGGGGGTCGAAGAGATGATATGTCAAAGCAGCTTGACGGGTCCGCATGCTAGAGTCATTGGACATTTGCAATAGGTTGGAGCACACAATCTGAAATGTAAGGCGCGCCTTCTCGTTGAGTTGTCCAACGGCGACGGTTTGCCCCGCCCAAGCCACGTTCGGTGCAATGCGGGCCATGATAATGTCCTTGTCGACTGGGGGGACATTTTGGGGATAAGTGAATTCTTGGACATCCGGGACATCAAACTTGGCCAACTTGGTCGTGAGATGGGCCAAGGAAAAGGGTATGGGAGTCCCATCTACGAAAGCTTCGGTTGCCCACATCGCTTCGTGAGGTTGGTTGAGGAAACGTCACCATCCCCGGGCCATGAAAAGGGCGGTGACGGAGTTGGGCAGAGCTTCCCATTGGACTGCGCGCTCCATATGGAGTTTGCGGCCCATACCAAAGTATTGAGCGCACCATCGCTCCTCTTAAAGGGAGCGGTATTTGCCGTGACCGGAGGGGTGGATCACGGTGGAGTCGTATTTGGTGGGGGCAGCACGGGGGGCCATGGAAATAGGAGGGAAGTAGTGCTGGAAAAATAGAGAGGAAGAAGAGAGTATTTGGGTTGAAGGTGTGAGGAGAAAGGGAGGATTGGAGGTGTATTTATAGTGGAAAGGGGAGGGGAAAGGTTGGTTTTGGAGGGAAAGGGTTTGGAGGGAAAAGGGGATGAATTTGGGAGGGAAAGGTTGGGGTTGGGAAGAGGAAAAATGGATTAGAGGTAATGAATGGGATTGGGGAGAAAGGGGGGTGAATCTTGGGAAGAGGAAGAGGCAGGTCTGCAGAAGGCGGACCGGTCCAGGGTAGGGTCGGACCGGTTCGGCCTTTGGACTTTTCAAACCCTCGACAGGCGGACCGGTTCCTTTAAAAATAAAAGGAATCGGTCCGGGGTCGGACCGGTCCGCCAGAAAAAGGAACCGGTCCGCCCCAGAATTTTTTTGGGCTGGACTTCTGTTTCTTCGGTTTCGAGCTCTCTTACATAAAAATTTTCACGTTCCCGATATCCTCTCTATCTAATTGAACTAGGACCCTCTCGATTTCACTGGTCAACTCCCTTTGACTCAGAATTCCCAAAACAAACGAATGCTTCTCCCGAACGAAACCTAGTCCTAACGACTCTCAAAACACACACGACTCTCACCCCATACGCATCGGGGGTGCGATGACCTCACTTCAACAGCTCACTCAACCCTGTAAACGGGGTCCGACAACCAGACGGTGTCGAATTCTTCTGCACACGCCTCTAGATATGGCTTTAGGCGTTGTCCATTCACTTTGAATGTATTTCCCCCTTTTAAATCGTCTAGTTGAACAGCTCCGTGGGGGAAAACATTCTTCACGACGAATGGGCCAGACCAACGGGACTGCAACTTGCCTGGGAAGAGGTGAAGCCGAGAGTTATAGAGGAGAACTTTTTACCCAGGGAGAAACTCTTTTCGTCGAATGATGCTATCATGAGCGAGTTTCATCCTCTCTTTCGAAATTTTGGCATTCTCATACGCATCATTGCGTAGTTCTTCTAACTCATTCAATTAAAGCTTGTGGGCTTCACCGGCCTTGTCCATGGCATAATTCAATTGCTTAATCGCCCAATACGCCTTCTGTTCGAGCTCAACAGGAAGATGGAAAGGTTTTCCATACACAAAGCGGAAAGGGGACATGCCGAGTTGATTCTTGTATGCGGTGTGGTAGGCCCATAGAGAATCGTTCAATCTAAGGGACCAATCTTTCCTGGTAGGATTACCGGTCTTTTCAAGAATGTTTTTGATTTCCCGATTTTCTAGCTCGGCCTGTCCATTCATTTGTGGGTGATATGTCGTTCCAACCTTGTGAACAACACCATACTTTCTCATAAGCTTCTCGAATGGCCTATTGCAAAAGTGCGTACCATTATCGCTGATTATTGCTTTCGGTGCACCGAAGCGGGAAAGTATGTGTTCCTGCAGGAACTTTATCACCAGTTTGTTGTCATTCGTCTTGGTAGCTATAGCTTCCACCCATTTAGAAACGTATTCTACCGCGAGGAGGATGTATAAGAAACCAAAGGATGGAGGGAAAGGACGCATGAAGTCAATACCCCAACAGTCGAATATCTCAATGATGTGTATAGGGGTAAGAGGCATCATGTCTCGTCGAGTGATGGCTCCCATCCGTTGACACCTATTGCATGATTTGCAAGCATCGTTCACATCCCGAAAGATTATGGGCCAATAGAGGTCGCATTGCAGAATTTTAGCGGCCGTCTTTCTCGTCAAAAAATGACCTCCACAAGCTTCCGAATGACAAAACTGGATGACTTTTAGGATTTCGTCATCCGGTACACATCGTCGGATGATTTGGTCTGCACAGTATTTAAAAAGGAATGGATCATCGTAAAAGAACATGTGCGACCAAGTAAGAAACCTCTTTTTATCTTGTGGTGTCCAGTCGGGAGGGACGGCTCCCGTGACAAGATAGTTCACTATGTCCGCAAACCAGGGATATGAAGAGGTAGCGAAAAGCTGCTTATCCGGAAAATGTTCGTCTATGGGTACGGGGGTCACTAGGTACGTCGGACGAAAGCCGAGATAAATGGTCGACAACGACGTTTTCTAGTCCTTTCTTATCTTTGATGGAGAGATTGAACTCTTGTAGGAGTAGGATCCACCTTATGAGGCCCGGCTTGGCATCTTTCTTCGCAAGTAGATATTTTAAAGCCGCGTGGTCGGTGAAAATAGTAATAGGAGAACCAATGAGATAGGATCGAAACTTATTGAGGGCAAAGACTACCTCTAGCAACTCCTTCTCCGTGGTAGAGTAGTTGAGTTGAGGTCCGGTAAGAGTCCAAATGGCATAGTAGATGACATGATCTTGCTTATCTTGATGTTGTCCCAAAACAGCCCCGATCGCGTAATCACTGGCATCACACATAAGTTCCAATGGTAAGGACCAATCCGGAACTTTCATGATGGGGGCGGACACAAGCATGTTCTTCAATTTGTCAAAAGAACTTTGGCATGCTTCAGTCCACTCAAATGGGGAGTCTTTTATGAGTAAGTTGCTTAAGGGCCTAACGATGGCGCTAAAGTCCTTAATAAACCTTCGATAAAACCCCGCGTGACCCAAAAAGGAGCGCACGTCCTACAACGATTTCGGTGGGGGAAGGTTAGCTATGACATCTATCTTTGCCCTATCAACTTCTATTCCGTTGGCTGATACAATGTGGCCAAGAACTATTCCCTCGGTGACCATGAAATGGCACTTCTCCCAATTCAGCACTAAGTTCTTTTCCACGCATCGGGTAAGTACTTTTTCCAATTTTTCTAAACAATGATCGAACGAGGTGCCAAAAACGCTGAAATCGTCCATGAACACTTCGAGTCCTCTCTCGACCATGTCTCTAAATAAGCTCAACATGCACCTCTGAAAGGTCACGGGTGCATTACACAAGCCAAATGGCATACGTTTGTAGGCAAACGTGCCAAAAGGGCAAGTGAAGGTTGTCTTCTCCTGGTCAAGTACATCTACCTCAATTTGGTTATACCCGGAATAACCATCAAGGAAGCAATAGTAAGAGTGGACCGCTACTCTTTCAAGAATTTGATCAATAAATGGCAAGGGGAAATGGTCTTTCCTGGTTCCCGCATTGAGTTTCCGGTAATCAATGCAAACGCGCCACCCGGTGGTGGTACGTTGGGGAACTAACTCTCCCTTGGCATTCTCAATCACAATCATACCCGAATTCTTCGGGATGACTTGAATAGGGCTTACCCACTTTTTATCCGAGATTGGGTAGATGATCCCGACATCCAACAATTTGATTATTTCGGTTCTCACAACTTATTTCATGTTGGGATTCAGTCTTCTTTGCATTTCTCTAGAAGTTTTGGCATCCTCTTCGAGATGGATCTTATGAGTTCAAATTAAAGGACTTATCCCCTTCAAATAAGCTATGCACCAACCAAAAGCACTTTGGTGCTTCCTCAGAATTTTCAATAATTTACCCTCCTGGCCTTCATTTAGGCTAGAGGAGATAACAACAGGAAATGTCTCATCCTCTCCTAGATATGCATATTTAATATGGGAGGAAAGTTTCTTTAACTTGAGGGTTGGAAATTTTTCATTGGAGGGAACCATGTGCGTATCCCTCGGAGGTAATTTCTCGAATCTCGAAACCCAATTAATCTCTCTCGCGTCTTCGTCCGACCTACTCTCATCGAGTAGCTCGCTCAATTCTTCAACCTCCCTCTCGAAGGCGGTGTACGTCCCCTCACTCTCGTGTCTCACCGCTAAATAGGATTCTAAAGCATCGCCACAGTAATTCTCCTCAAAGTACTCCTCTACTATCTCATCTATGAGGCTCACCGCGTGAAGATCATCTTCCTCCCCTGCATTTTGGGCTATGTGGAAGATGTTGGTATCCAAGGTCATGTTTCCAAATGTGAGTTGCATTCGCCCATTCCTAGTATTGATGATTGCGTTAGCCGTAGCTAGGAAAGGGCGCCCAAGGATGATGGGAACATGATTACTCGAGTGGAAGGAGGGCTTCATGTCCTAAATGACAAAATCCAATGGAAAGTAGAAAGTGTCAACTTAAACGATCACGTACTCGACTATACCTAGTGGGATCTTCACTGTTCGATCCGCTAACTGGAGAGTAACTTTCGTGGGCTTGAGGTCGCCCAAGTCAAGTTGCCTATAAATGGAGTAAGGGAGTATATTTACGCTTGCTCCCAAGTCAAGTAAGGCTTTTTCGATTTTGTTTTCTCCAATAATGAAGGAAATGGTGGGTGCACCAGGGTCTTTGAACTTAGGCGGGAGTTCATTTAGTAGGATGGAGCTCACATTTTGTGCTAGAAAGACGTTCTTCATCACTTTCATATTTCTTTTAACCATCAGCAGGTCTTTGATAACTTTGCCATACGCTGGAATTTGTTTAATGGCCTCAAGGAAAGGTAAATTAAGCTTCACTTGCTTTAGCACTTCTAACACGTCATCACGTGGGTTTCCTCTGTGGGAGGGAATCAACCTTTGAGGAAACGGTGCTGCGGAAGGTGGTTTCACTACTACTTCTGGCCCACTAGCAGCTTCTTGGTCACTCTCATTCAAAGGGACATCTTCGGCCTCTTTCGTGCTGGGCGAAATCTCCTTGGCTTTCGTTGTGTCGGGTGGAGGAGGTGATAAATCAACAAATCTCCCACTACGAAGAGTGGTTACAACTTGACATTGCTCCTGATGTTCAGTGGAGGTGGAGCTAACGTTAGTTTGACCTTGGGGAGGTCGTTGGCCTTGGGCAAGAAATTTTCCCTTCTCTTGAACACTCAATGAGGATTGTATTTTAGACAGATTCGTATTTATGTCGCCGATCAGACAATCATATTTGGCATTGGTTGCGGTCTGTTTTACAATGAATTGATTCATGGTATCCTCGAGAGTTCTCCGCTATGGTGGAATATAATTTCCTTGAGGTGGCGGTGCTTGAACATGTCCTTGCATGTGTGGAGCTTGTTGAAAGTATTGTGGTGGAGGAGGGGCAACATGCGAAGGAGGGTTCATTGCAGCATGTTGTTTCCCATAGCTAAAACCGGGATGATTTTTCCAAGAAGGGTTATATGAATTCCCGTGCGGGGCACCGAAATTGCCCTTAAAACCTCCTATACCCCTAACTTGCTCTTACTACATTGCTTTGTAGGTGGGTATCGTCGGGCATTCCTTAGTTGAATGTCCCGCCTCGCAAATATCACACACCTTTACGACTGGGTTTGGAATGGGTCCAGTTGGTCCTTTTCCATATATCTCGCACAGATCTCGAAATCCTATCTCAAGAGTCTCTAATTGGCTATCCATCATAGAATTCTTATCTACATGGAATAGGCCGGATGCTGATGGAATAGTGGTCGCTTGTCTATTTCAATTTTGAGTGTTGGGATCAGAAGTGTCCCAGGATTGGGTAGTCTCGGCAACATACCTCAAGTGAAGCTCAGCATCCTGGGCATCTAAATCGATAAACGGACCACTTCCCATTATCTCAACAAGTTGTTTGGAGTTAAGATTCAACCCATTATAGATAAAAGAGATGACTTGCGCTGAATCAAATCCATGATGGGGGAATGAAGCAACTAACTCGTTGAAATGTTCATAACATCGATGAAATGACTCATTTTTAGCTTGTCTGAATGCTTGAATTTGTTCCTTTATGGAGATTGTTCGATGTGGTGGGAAGAATTTCTTGAGAAATTTCGACTGTAGCTCATTTAGGATGGAATCGAGCTTGGAGGTAAAGACCATAGCCAGGCCTTAGCTTTATCTTTGAGAGATAAAGGGAAGAGTTTGAGGCGGATTACCTCTTGTGTGCAGTTTTGATCATTTAGAGTATCACACACGTCCTCAAATTCCCTAATATAGAGGTATGGCTTTTCAGAATCCATACCGTGGTAATGCGGTAGCATCTGGATCATCCCATTTTTGAAACGGAATTGCCCGACATTATACGGGAGTATAATGCATCCCGAAGTGACAGTACGCTCGGGATATAAGAATTCTCTAATCGGACGGTATGGGGGCTCTTCCTCACCGGCGGGTGCACTACCGTGTTGTGACATCTCTCCTTCACTTATTGACTCGGTGTTCTCACTGGGCGTGCTCGAAGTGTGTCCTAAGAAAGGGAAGGGAGTGTTATCAGAGATTGAGTGCGACGGTGTGGGAGGTGGGATCCAAAACTGTGGTGCGTTTGGAGTGTGGGGACTATCAGGATTATACTCAACAATTGGGATTTTCGTGAATGTTGATTGGAGTATTATGTGGTGTGGGAGTGGTTTCAGAATTTTTCATTAAAGCTTAGGAGATATGATGGGGAATATTTTTTTTTCTTTTTTTCTTTTTTTATGTTTTTGGATTTTTGAAATTTTTGGTCAAAGCTTTGGATTGACTCAATCTGATCCTAAGTCTACCTAATTCCCCGGCAACGGCGCCAAAAACTTGAGGCGACTAAAAATGTGTCTAAGAAATGCGTTCACTCTAGGCTCAAGTGTAAGCCTGTCGCTCAAGTAATAATCCGACAAGTCGGGTATCGATCCTCAGGGAAAAAGGACAACGAAGTTGTGACGACGGAAAAGACGGAGGAATCCTAACCTTGACTCTAAAAATAAAAGGAAAATGATTTGATTTTGCGAATGATTACAACTAAATGCAAAGATGAAATTATGAAAAATGCAACTACACTAATTTACCTAAAATATGAATGAAAATTGATTTTGAAACTTTTGACAAAGTGATGGGAAAAACTAGGACGGGAATACAATCCCCCAACCCTAGTGTTGTGCAGTGGTAATATTAATCATAAATTTATCTGATTGATCTGACCCGAAATTTAGTACTCCCAAGCATTATGTATACGAGGTTCAAGCCCGCGTCATACCTAATCTGAGGATGAGTAAATCAGTATCGCGATAGTGACACTCAAATTGCACTCTAAATCATCACGAGTACCCAGAGGCAAACGTGATATAAAGATCTACAATTATTGTGTCATTATGCGATACAATCATAGCCAATCAATAAACTCATCGGATTAATTTTACACACATACACTAACACCTCAAGTTGGCTTCATGTACCCCGACCTTGGTAAATCTAGCCTAACATGTTGAATTCAATGAAAACATTAATTGATGTGCAGGAATTCATGATTAATCTAAGAAAAATGATAATTAGATGTTGAAACGAATTAGAAATAAAAATTACTCACTAAAATTACTCAAACAATAAGTGCAAGAATGAATGAAACTGATACTCACAAAAATCGCTAAATAAATCTTCAATCTTTAAAATAAATCTCCAATTCTTAGCTAAACTAGGTTTTTTTGGAAAAGAAGCAGGAAAACCTACTAATTCTTCCAGTCTATAACAATAATAAATCGAGTCTTTAATACCCTACAACAATATCGAAAGTCAACTGCACTAGGAGTCTTTTTAGGAAGAGAAAAGATTTTCAGATCTCGAAGACCGGATCGGTCCGGGTCTCAGGCGGACCGGTCTGCCCCCAAGGCGGATCGGTTCTTTTTATTTTGGGGTTGACCGGTTCTTTTTATTTTGTCCTCCTTTGGTTTGCATGCGATCCGGGGTCTTCTGGAGTTTGGCAAGGCGGACCGGTCCGAGGTAGGGGCGGACCGGTCCTGCTATTTGACTTTCTGTCTCATCTTTGACTGCTCATAACTTTTGTTCCGGAATTCCGATTGGGGTGCTGTTTCTTCCTTTGTGCTCGTGAATGAGATGTCTTCAACTTCTCTTGAGGTACCTCATCCGAATTCCGTGTAGAAATTATGCTTTTGCCCTTGAGACTTTTCCTTCTTTCTTTCTTGATTCTACCGATTTCCTTCTTTCGTTTCTTGACATCAAATACCTGCAAAATCACTACAAAATACCAAAAACTCGGAGTACTCATTAGGATCAGTCAGTAGCACAGTTATGAGATAAATCTAACTCAATTACATTGTTCGAGGTACTAAAAGTAACTAAATCAAGGGATAAATTAGGAAGAATTTATGCCTAATCACTCAACAGGGGAAAATGATATCAAATGAGAGAGGATTTGACTTACCTGATGATTATATACATCCCTGTTGATTATAGAAATTTGAAAGAAGTATTCGGTAATAGAAAAAGAGGCCTAGTGAGAGAAAAAAGATTAGAAATTTTGAAATGTTCGAACAAAGACAATAAGACTTGACAATCACCTTGAACTTCTGTGTATGGTTATGAGAGAGAGTCGGTAGCTTTGATATATATATATATATATATATATATATATATATATATAGAGAGAGAGAGAGAGAGAGAGATAACTGTGGTGGGTTGTGAGTTATAGAGCTAGAAATGGGGGAAGTTTAGTAAAAGAGCAATGGCTCGAGGTCTTAGCTTAATAAGCGTGTGTTTCCCAATATATTTTCTTGGGCCTTATGTTTATCAGCAAATTCGATTGATGGGTGTACTATTTGTATTAATTATTATTCTCAGCTTTGCGGTTTGGTTTACACCATCTTGAACCTTTACCTGCAAATTTTAGGATTAAATCTCAGCCCCTAGTTGATAAAGACCAAACTTTTCAAGATGTAATCTCAACCATTAGTTGGGAAGGACAAAAAATCCCCCCTCCTTTATATATATATATATATATATATATATATATATATATATATATATATATATATATATATATATATATATATATATATATATATAAGGTTGTTGCATGTGCACGTAGGTATAACATGTTAGTGTCTTCTTTCTGCCATTCGATTATATATTGCATTTGTATATTTACCACTGAGCATTTGGCTCACACCCTCGTCTTTTTTATGACAGGTTGGATGCGAGTTCGTGTTTTGATAGCGTTACGCAATTAAGTACTCTGTTTTATTTTGCGTTAATAGCTCTGTATGCTTGGACTCCGGGCATGCTTCCCACTGGTTCCGCACGTAGTTTGATTTGAAATTGTAATCGCATGCTAAACAAGTGAAACATTAATTAAAATAAAACTGTATTAGCAGCATTATATAGGTTGTTTCATTGTGCTTCACTCCTAATGCTCAGGTCGGACCGGGTTGACTACGGGTAACCCATAAATCAGGGTCAGAGTGTTACAAATGTTATTAGAGCTCTAGGTTCAAGGTTTCTTTCAGGAGTGACGTGGTGATGATGGTAGTGGATCTTTCGGCGCCATGTTGGTTTGGGTTGATCATGCTAGCTTGGTGATAGTTTAGTTCGTGTACTCGATGGTGAAGTCAAAGAGGTTAGCATGACAAGTATGTTAGTGGGAAGTGGCACACGATCAAATTAGTTATTATTAATCTCTTTTGCACTTCTGATTAGATGTGTTAGTAATTTACAGGTGTCCAAGAAAGTCAATTGTGGTAACACAATGGCTTTTAATGTGAGGTGTCCGTGTTTTAACCTTGATTACGTAAATTCTTTTGAGATGTTAATAGAGTGACAAGATGCCCATTAGGCAGGTGCCACGAATTGTGTATAGTCAACTGTAGAGGTTGATAGCTCAGGTGTTGTTACTAAGCAAGGATGATTGATGATTAAAATTCATATAGACACTAGGAACGGCACTTACAGGTAGTTAACGCCGATAATGTAATTAGCAAAATTCGATCCTTAGGGTAACACCATGATTGATGGATAGTTCGATGACTATGTAAAGTTGTGAGGGTTAATGGTTGAGGATATGTACACTTAGTCTTAGTTGATAGGATGATATCCTTATGGGTGAGTGCCTTAGTGATTATTAGATGATAAATGTATCTCATAAGTCGTCATTATAGTTAAGGGGCATTTATGGCAAAGGTATCTAGGAATGCTATGTGCTTGGGTGATACCGATTAAATAAGGGTTCGTAAATTTCCAATTTAAAACTTATTTAATCAGCGTCAATCTTTAATCGAAATTAATTAGACCCTGAACATGCATCTATGTGGATTAAATAAATCATGTAATCCAAAAAATACAAGATTAAAGAAAAATCCTCTTTCGGGTAAAACCTTTAATTCACTATGAACAATAAGTCGCATCTTACAATTACATAATGAAATCCGCAATGAATCTCACACAGTAGATATACATAGACACGCAGTCTAATCAGCAAAGTATTTTCTTAGAAATCTCCAGAACCGCAAATTCTTCTTCAGAAGTGAACACTCTCAAGCATCACCAATGACCATAGTCTTCTTCAGCCAACAACTCCCTCAAGAACTACCAAGTCAGTAATAGAGATATCTTCTCTACAAGATAATCTTCACAAAATTGTGTTCTTGGGTTCCAAAACAATTCACATAAAGTAATTGGGATGTTTGTGAATTGAAAAACAAAGGATTGGAACTTGAAAGGAGAAGGCTAAAATTCTGTAGTTTGCAATTTTCATATATTGAAAGTCTCAGGTCTTCTAATTAAAAATGAAGTCTTAAATTAACAATTTATAAAAAAGTTGAGTAGAAAGCATCGTTCGAACGACTTCTGCATCTCATTCCAATGACATAGAGTTGTCGTTTGAATTACTTATCCATCTCTCTTGAATGACCACTAAGGTCATTTGAAGCTACTGCATGCGACATGATCAAACGAGGGTAAAAACAAAACAATAGTAACTCATTTGACAAACTTCTCCTCGCGACCTTCAAATGAGCTTTGTGCGACAAGTGATGTCGTTTGAAGAGATCGTTCGTGGAAACCCATGTCATTTGAACGACTTAAATGAAAAATATTTTTCTTTTAAAGTCCGTCTACAGGTCTTGGAATAATTATTTTGGCAAAAAAGGACACCTCAGATGTTTAGAAACATTTTATAAAAATTATCCCAAACCCTTTTAATGAAACGTTAAGGTACTTAAACAACCTTACCAAAATCCATCATGTTGAGGCTTGTTGAAGTAAACATGATATTTGGATCCGTCCTATTGCATGAATGAACTTGAACTTTTCTTCGACGATTGTAGCAGTATACTATATACTCTAATGCAAATGGACTATGCAAAATATGTCCTTACAAATCTCTCCTATGTCTATGCCGAAACAAACTTAAAAAAATCTGAATTATCAAATCAAAATGCCTATACAAATCTAATACCCTATTATGAACCCCAAAGTGAAAGGGTACTAAATATGAAAGTCTTTAACCTTTCTTCAAAATCTTCAACAATCTTCAAATCTCCAAGGTTTATTTGTCATCATCAGGGTTTGTAAATTATAATGATCTTCAATTTTTACCTACACACATGAGACAAGAAACAAAAACCTTTATGACGTATCGAGTTTGAAATGAGATATATAAATCAAATCAACATAATCAATTCTCCCCCAAAATAAAAACTCACCCATAATTCATTATTCTTTCTCCCCCTTTTTATTTGTCCGAAATAGACAAGGAAAAGAATAAATCAAATAAATACGAAGTGTCACGACATGCATAGAAAAATATCATGGATAAATCAACTATGCTCATGCAAGAAAAATCTTCAAAATCTTAAACAATATATTTTTGAATTTTCAAAATTTTCAAATCAAAAATTGATTTACAAAAATCATCACACCATGAATTTTCACCAAGGTAACCAAATCGTGGAAACGGAATGAATGCATGTGAACAAATTCGATAGGTAAATTAACTCAATTAATCTATGTGCATGGTGAGTATGTGTACCCCTAACGAATGATCATCAAAATCATCCTTAGGTGTAAAATTGTTCAATTTAGATGACATCGACTAAATCAAATCATCAAATCAAAGTCTAAATGATTTCCACACCAATAACGTCTAAAACTATGTAACGCTTTTTCAAGACTTTTTTAGGACATGAAAACTCGTTGTTTATTTTCAACTAAACTCCCTCAAAAACAATAAATCTTTTATTTTTCTAATAATGTTCTAAATTATCTTTTCAAGAGATATCTTATTGTGGGTACCCGAAATTAGAACGATGGGCCTGGACGAGTAGCCCAATTGTGTCGGCCGAAAATCCACCCTCCATATCATAACCGATTATGATTCAGTCTCCTCCCACGTTCCCATTAAGAGAGGTTCTAGGAAGAGATGGAAAACATGAGGGAGTCCAACACCCCCACTTACTAAAATGAACATGTATATAATAAACCCTAGGTTCGAGGCAAAGGACAAGTTGTATTCTCTGTAACCACTCTCCGGAGTATATAGAAATAATACTGACTGCACCACCGTGGACATAGGCATATCTTTGTTGAACCACGTACATCCTTTGTTGTGTGATTGTCATTTTACATTCCTTATTCTTGCTTCATGATTGCTTTTCTCTTATCTATTTGTGTTGCATAGTAATTGTCACCACAATTGGCGCCGTCTGTGGGAAACGTTTATCTTCCCTGAGAAAGCCCACGCCAAAAAAGGAGTTTAAAATGTCTGGTCACAGTAGCAATGCTCCCCAGGCAGGGGATATTCAGGAACGACCTATTCCTCCCACGATTAGATCTAAAGTTTGACGTTCAGATCAGAGGACTCTCTTAGAAAGGCCAGCCTCATAAGAAAGCCAAGGACCAAGGAGGTCCACGTAGATATCCAGGCTGATTGATGCATATGAGGCAAGGCTCCACGAGAAAAGGGAGTCCTATCGCAAACACGAGGCTGAGAATGCTCGCCTGAAAAGAAGAGTAGAGAGATTGGAGAAAGAGCTAAATCGTGATACCAGGAGACGTCCGTACCACACTCCTAGCCCTCAGGCGAGAAAGTCTCGCAACCGAGAACCCAGGCAAGGATCCCAAAAGTTTGAGGGAAACGAGTCAGAGGATGACCTGTGCGAGCGGCTGCGATAAGCTCGCCATTACCAGAGCCCTGATCGTAGTAACGAGAACATATGAAATCTGGTCCGAAGGGAGATGGACCAATATCCTACCCATCACTGTACCAGATCAACCCGAGAACTCGCTAGGCGAGCTCTCAAAACTCAGATGAAATCACCTTTCTCGAGGGAAATTGAAGAAGAGGAAGTCCCCAAGAATTTTACCATTCCAAGGTTCAAAATTTATGACGGTAAGACTGATCCCATTGATCACGTCAGGCACTAACGGCAGGCCATGACCCTCTGGAACCATCTAGATGCACTAATGTGCCGAATTTTCCCCTTGAGTTTGCATGATGTGGCACAGAAATGGTTCGAAAGGCTCCCCCACCGGTCCATCAGAAGTTTTAAATCCCTATCCAAGATCTTTACGGCTCGATTCATTACTAGTAGCTCCCATCCCAAAAGGATGGATGCTCTATTGACAATGAAAAAGGCGCCCCAAGAGACTACACGAAGAGGTACTGGGAATTGTTCAACGAGGTCGAGGACTGTTCGGAGCAAGTGGTAGTGGCCTCTTTCAAAATTGGGCTACCCGGCTCTTCTCTTCTGTACCAATCCCTGACAAAGAAAGAGGCCATGACCATCGACGACCTAATGGCCCGCATCGAGAAGTATGCCAAGGTGGAAGATGTGACCCGCCTTAGCACAGGGGAAAATGGTCGAACTAAGCTCGCTGCCAAGGGCAGTGATAAGATTGAGAACCAGAAGAAAGGAGGTAAGAATGGGGGAAAAAATGGCTCCAAAAATGGAGGTAATAATGATGTGTCGAAAGCATTTCAGGAGGTCAACACCGTCTTCAAAGAAATAATTTACAAAATTCTCGCAAAAATCAAAGACGAGCCATTCATCAAGTGGCCCAGGAAGATGGGAGGAGATCCCTCGAAGAGGAACAATGCGCTGAGATGCACTTTTCACAAAGAGGGAGGACATAAGACTGAGCATTGCAAAGCTCTTAAGTCTTGCCTCAAGGAGCTAGCCTAGTCTGGGCATTTGAACGAGTTTGTGGAGAAAAAGGCAGAGAAGTGGCTGCCAATAGAGAGGCGAGACCTGACAACGTGCTCAAAGATGATGCTGGACATGAATTCGCGATAATTCATGGGGCATCTGATGCCAAGTAGATCCAAGGAAATTCACTCGAATGGAGATGAAGAAGCTTACAGCGGTGATGCAGGCTTTTCAGATCGATCCAGCAAAATCACAGTCAGGAAAGCGTCGACGAGCAGATGACGTCAACTACAATAAGCATATTATTTTCACATATGAAGATCTAGTGGGAGTGAGAATCCCACATCATGATGCTTTGATCATTACCCTCAGGATAGCTAACTTTGACGTCGATAAGTTCCTCATCGACCAAGGAAGCTCGTCCGAGGTAATGTATCTCGACCTATTCAGAAAATTGAAGTTAAGCGTCGCCGACCTAAAGGAAGCTCCTGTCCCTTTAGTTGACTTCGCTGGAAAAATAACTATGTCCTTGCGAAAGATTGTACTGCCAGTACGTGCGGGAAATGTCTCCAAGATGATTGAGTTTTTGGTAGTTGACATCGACTCGCCATACCAAGCCATCCTCGGCAGGGGATAGCTACATGCGATGAAGGCAGTCTCCTTGACCTACCATCAGAATCTCAATTATGCAACCAAGCGAGGAGTAATGGAGATCCACGGCGATTAAGCAATGGCAAGAAGGTGCTTCATAGCATCCATCTGACCAATGCGAGAGAATAAGGTCGATAAGCCCAGCGAGAAAGTTGAAGAAGGTCTGACACCTTCTAAATATCAATTAAAGTACGGAAGACCTGGAGTAGAGGAGACCAGGCTCCTCCCCTCTGAGCGGGTCGTCGAGGACCTGGTAGAGGTTATGGCTGGAGATAGCGATAGTAACAGAGTTTTCTTGATTGGAGCATCTCTCACTAACCAGGAACAGGAGGAATTGACAACTCTGCTGAGACGCAACATAGATGTTTTCACATGGAAACCATACGAGCTGCCTGGAATCGATCCTAGTATGGTATGTCATCAACTGCACGTCGATCCCACCTTCAAACTAATCACGCAGAAGGCAAAAGCGATGGAAAAATAAGTTAAAAACTGCTAGATGCAGGATCCATACGGGAAGTACAATTCCCCAAGTGGTTATCCAACCCAGTAGTAGTTCCAAAAAGCAACGGGAAGTGGAGAGTTTTCATTGACTTCACCGATCTCAATAGGGCATGCCCCAAGGACAGTTTAACCCTTCCGAAAATTGATCAACAGGTAGACGCTACTGCAGCTCACGAGAGAATGAGTTTTTTGGATGCATACTCCGGGTATCATCAGATCCCTCTGTACGCCCCAGACCAGGACAAAACAGCATTCATCACCACAGTTGGATTATACTTCTATAAGGTCATGCCCTTCGGGCTCAAAAACGTAGGGGCAACCTACCAGCGACTGGTCACCAAGATGTTCAAGGATCAAATGGGAGACACCATGGAGGTATACATCGACGATATTCTCGTTAAAATTAAGAAGAAAGAAGACCACCTCTCAGGCCTGTCAAACACCTTCGAAATCCTCAGGAAATACCGAATGAAGCTTAATGCGAGCAAATGTTCTTTTGGTGTCTAGTCAGGAAAATTTCTTGGGTACCTGGTCAGTAAGAGAGACATCGAGGCTAACCCAGACCAGATCGATGCAATAAATAGGGTACAACCTCCTCGCACAATCAGAGACGTACAGAAGCTCACCGGTATGCTCGCTGCCTTAAATCGCTTTATCTCTAAATCCTTCGAGAAGTGCAAGCCTTTCTTCCTGCTTTTAAAGGGGAATAAAACGGTAGATTGGAACCCATACTGCTCGCAGGCGTTAGACGAGCTCAAGTCTTACCTAAGCTCCCCACCACTGCTCATCATACCCCAGCAAACAGATTCTTTATACCTGAGCTCGTCGTCTCCAACCACACTGTCAGCTCTGCACTAATGTGCAACGTTGCAGGAATCCAGCACCCCATTTATTACGCGAGCAAGGCCCTACTAGACGCCGATCAGAGGTACCTACCACTGGAGAAGCTCGCCTTTGCACTAATAGTGGCTTCGAGGAAGCTGAAGCACTATTTTGAAGCCCACACTATAATTGTCCTTACATTGCACCCCCTTAAAGAAATCCTAAGGAAAGCGGATTTGTCGGGCAGACTGTCTAAATGGTCAGTCGAGCTCGGGCAATTTGACATTCAATTTCAACCAAGGAACGAAATTAAGGGGAAGATCCTTCCTGATTTCATAGTCGAATTCACGGGCGAGGAACCTTCCAACCAACCTCAACCAGCAAGGCAAAAGGAGAACCATGCGACAGAGGAAACCTGGAAACTGTTTGTTGATGGAGCCTCCAACTCAAAGGGGGAAGGGGTAGGCATTGTCCTCAGTACTCCATAGAATACAATCCTTGAACAAGGAATCAGGCTTGGATTTACAGCCTCCAACAACAAAGCAGAATATGAAGCCTTAATAGTCGGCCTCCAGAAGGCGTACACTTTGGGAGCAAAGCATTTATAGGTGTTCGGCGATTTTCAATTAGTCTCCAATCAGATAAGTGGATACTGCAATGCAAACGATGAAAGAATGGCAGCTTACCTCGCCTTAGTGAAAAAACTAATGGCGAGCTTCGAAGAGATCAATGCCCAGAAGTTTCCCAGAGGGCAGAACAGCCATGCTGACGCCCTAGCAGCCCTGAGTTCTAGCAGTCAACTCTGACCTAAAAAGAACAATCCCCATCGATTTCCTCACTCATCCGAGCATTAATCGTGACAACAAGCCGCCAGACGTGGAACAGGTACTCCATGTAGGATCAGCTCCCAGCTGGATGGACCCCTTAAGGGACTATTTGAAGGATGGCACACTCCCGGATGATAAGAAGACCTCCCACCAGATAAGAGTCAAAGTTTCTCACTTTCACTTATCTCCAGAGGGTAACTTATATAAGAGAACCTTCTCCGGTACCTATCTTCAATGCGTTCACCCAGGGAATATTGAGCAAGTTCTACATGAGCTTCACAAAGGAATTTGTGGAAGCCATATCAGAGGAAGGTCTCTAGCTTTTCGAGCAATGAAGGAAGGATATTGGTGGCCATATATGCAAAGGGACTCTGCGATGTATGTTCGCAAGTGCCTGAAATGCCAACTTCACGCTCCCATGGTCCATCAACCTGCTAGCGACCTGAAATCACTGTCCATCCCATGGCCATTCGCCCAATAGGGAATTGACATCATAAGACCACTACTTACCGCCACCGACAATCGCAAATATCTGTTGGTTGCAACTGACTACTTCACCAAATTGATCGAGGTGGAGCCCCTAGCGAACATCCGAGATGCAGATATAGTAAGGTTCATATGGAGAAATATAATCACTCATTTTGGAATCCCCAGAACCATCATCACCGATAATGGAACGCAGTTCGAGAGCGGCTCCTTTCAAAGTTTTTGCGACGAACATGGAATCAGACACCATTTCAGTTCGGTGGCCTATCCTCAGAACAATGGCCAAGCCGAGGCTTCCAACAAAACTGTGATCGATGGGTTAAAGAAGCGATTGGAGCAACGTAAAGGCACATGGGTAAATAAATTACCACATGTTCTATGGGCTTACCGAACCACTCCACGACGAGCAATAGGGGAAACCCCATTTTCACTGACATATGGAATGGAAGCAGTCATCCCATTAGAAGAAGGCTTGCCGACTATGAGGTCCAGCCTTGTCGACCAGGGCCATAATGATACAGCATTGCTCGCCAAACTCGACCTAGACGACGATCGTCGATAACTAGCCCTAGTAAAACTAGCAAGCTATCAGCAATAGCTCACGAGGCATTATAACAAGAGGGTCAACCCAAGGACATTCCGAGTTGGGGACTACGTCCTAAGGAAAGTCCTAGGCAGCGCAGTTAAGCCATCAGATGGCAATCTAGGGCCAAACTGGGAATGACCATTCAAGATAACAAGAGATGATCTGCAAGGCGCATATCACTTACACACGTTGGAAGGCAGAGATATACCCCGAACATGGAATGCAACCAATCTCTAGAAATTCTATTTTTAGATTCTTCTTTTGCATTGTACTTATGAAACTGAAACTTATTAATCAAAGTTATTTAGCAATTGCATTCTACAAAGTATCAGTTAACTAGTAGGATTTAGACTCTACAACTCACACACCCTTTCCAAGTAAAAGACACGCTGATCATTGCACTATAGCAAGGAAATGCCCCTCCTCAGGTTTTCGTTATGAAACACGAAAAACCTCTTAGCATTGCCCCTGGCAATATATGAAGCCCTACAGGAGATCCTTAGGCAATATGGCCAAATTTAAACTGGCCACCAAACCACCTTTGGTTGAATAAAATCCTAATCGAATAGAACATCCAACACTAGGTGTGTCCTCGCCAATTGCCACACTTAGGCCTAAGGGAGTGTGATGACACGACCTAAAAGGTAAAGTGGTGCACAATGGTATCTCGATATTATACTAGAATGGAAGGACACTTGCGTGATAATACAAATTTAGAGATCATAAAGGAGAAAGAATATGGAGAATATAATACACTTGTTTAGTCGGCTAAATTAGCCCAAAACATAAATTTTATTAATCCACTATAGTTACAACAAGTATAATACATGTTTAGTCGGAGAGCTCGCCCAAAACATTGACATAACATTACTTCAATACCATGTACACGAAGTAACTAGTGGCAAAATCTTAGTGGGGGCGAGGCCTCTGAACGAGATAATCAGCCACTTGAGCTTTTCTTCCATCATCAGGAGCAGGAACTAACTCTTCCTCGACTTCATTTGCATCCGACTCCAATAATTGTCGAGGGATGGCGTCGATGGGGATCCATTGATCATCTCTTCGGAAGGGGTTAGGCATCAGTGGAAGGAGAAATCTCATGACGGTACCAGAGCATCGAGTTCCTCGGGACTTGCAGCTCCCTCAAGGCAGTCATCCACCCCCTAATAAAGAAGAGCTCTTCAAACTCTGATAGCCTCTTTGGAACATCTAACCAACCCTGGTTATAGCCGTCATCCCACACTCACCGAGGTCCATTTTTAAACAGGTGTCGCAACCGAGTGATGTCCCTCTGGAGCCCAGCAGCAATCACATATGCTCGCTAGACATCATCACGAATCTCTTCCATTTCCCTAGCTGAACCTCTATTGTTCTTGCGAGCTCGCGGAATGACTGGAAGTGAAGATCCTTACAATGCAGGAGGGACATTGCCCTGAACAGTTCTAGCTCAAGATGAGGAAGAACCTCGTAATACTGCTGAAGCAGTGCTCGACGCATGATCCCTAAGTCGCGAGACCTATCTCCTCAAAGCCTCATTCTCCTTCTGAAGAACTTTCCCAACTTGATTGATCTCAGAAGCCTCTAATAGTTTCGCTCTCAGCGCATTAACCTCCTCTTGGACTGAGGCACCAATATCCTCCATCTCTTAGAGCCTGTCCTTTAGCTTGACGACGATTTCAGTTTGCTCTATAAAGCGCTTGTTCCTCAATCGCAGAGATTTGCAAATCCTCACAAAAGTGTGACGAACTTCGGAGCTTACACCAGGCCCAAGCATCCTTCCCAATTGAGAAGTGGCAGGAATATAATCATCAACATCAATCGACTACAAGCAATAAAAGGGTAATAGAGAGAAAAATCAATCAATGCAACGAAAAAAGAAAGCCTTTTCATTTCATTGATAAAAGTTAAAGTACATCGAGCAGAAATTGGGAAAATTACAAGCAGAAATACAAAAATAGTCCTAAAAGTAGATTAACTAGCAACCTCAGGCTGCCCAAAGGTGGTTGGATACTTCGCCTTGTCAGCAGTAGTAGAGGCATCCTCCTCTGCAGCGATGCCCTCAGTCGCCTGGGCAGGACAAGCACCGACAGGAATTATCTGAGAGGCAAGATCACCACCCTCGATGGCTGGGGTAGGGGCTTCTTTGTCCACAGTTGTCTTATGACTCGGGTCATGCTCATCGAACAGAGGAGATTCAGCATCAACACCAGCAGCTAAGAGGGCCTTGTTCCAGCCCTTCTTGAAGTTCAGACGGCTGATGTAGCCTATCTAAACCTCGGCATCTTCGTAAGTAGCAGTCCACCCGGAGCTGTATGAATCCTCCTTGATGGTGGCTACCTGGGACTCTTTCTCCTTTAATTGCACGATCAGAACCTTGTTCTCCTCAACGAAAGCCATCTTTCTCAAGAAGACCAGGTCATAGGCCTGCCTTAGCTCGTTCAGCTCCTTAACCGCCTCATCCCTCTCCCGATTAGAATTGACGAGGGCCAGATCACAGGAAGCTCGGGCGGCATCAGCAGTCTTTAAATCAGCCTCCAGCTGAGTACCCCTGACTTCCAGAGCGGACTTCTTCTGCTCCAGCTCGCCATTCCTTCTCACTAGCTCGTCGCGAGAGAGATAGAGCACGGCAAATTCAGTCACAAACTGCCAGAAATAAAGAAGAGATTAAGAAGGAGAAACAGCTAAAACTTGTTAAAGAATTGAAAAATGGAAAGGATCTTACCAAGGCTAACCTCTGGCTAACTTGTAGGGCCAATTGATCAAACCCCAGCGCCCTCTGGCGATCTGCAGGGATAATTTCCCTCTCGAGTAGTGCAGGAGCCAGCTGAGGAGAAATGGAAACTGAGGCCCCCTCAGGCAAAGCAGACATCGGGACCAAGGCTTGCCCAACCTTCATCCTTGACTCCATATTTCTTCTCTCTTCCTCTTTCTCCTTCTCCATTATTTTCCTCTCCTCCACCTTCTTTCTTTCCTCCTCCTTTTTTCTCTCCCTCTCTCTCACCTAGTCTTCCTCTCTCCTCTTCCTCTATTGCTCCTGAGTAGAAGACCGAGAGCCAGTAGCTATAGCCCCAGTACTGGACTTCTGCTTCTTTGACCTCTGAGCGAGGAGCACTTGATCATCGTCATCATCATCCCGAATCAGGTTTTTCCTTGGAGGAACCATATCCTCGTTTGAACTGCTGGATGTGCTCGACGATTCTCGAACTTCAGAAACTTCCCCCGAATCAGAGGAGCTACTACTACTGGAGCTCCCTTCACCCAAATTGCCTCCAGCACCACCTACGATATCGCTTTCAGAGCTACTCTCCTCCTCGTCCAACTGAATAGGATCTGTAGCAGTCTCTTCAGAAGTATCAAACTCAAGGATACTGTCCACCAACCTTTTTATAAAACTAAAACCAACATTCTTATATTCGAGCAAGAAAGCAGCTGATCGGGGATGCTCGTCGTCAACTAAGGGCTCCCTGATATTCCAAGCCTTGACCAATTCAGAGAAGCGAACCTCGCTGAGAGCAGGTTCCAAGTTCTTCGACCTCGCTGAAGAAAAAATAGAGAAAAATCAGAAAGATCAGAAATCAACAAAAATTAAAAGAACGGAGTAAAGTCTACCTATGTATTCTTCCCCATAAAAGGGAACAGAGAACCTATCAGACCTCGACCCTTCAGACTGGGGAGAAAACTGGCAGTTTCTAGCAAGGAAACCCTCTTGCCAATAGTCCTTATGGGAATCAGGTAGGTTTACTATCAATACCCTGTCAGGGCTCCTGGATTTGAGGTAGAGGACACCAGAACTAGTTCGAGAAAAAGAGTAGCAAAAACAGACCTCGGCAAGCCTTAACTTGGTACCATATAACTGATTTATTCTATGGACGCCATTAAATATCTTCCACACATTGGGCGAACACTGTGCAGGAACAATATTAAAGTAACCAAAGAAGTGCAAGAACAGGTTATTGGGAGGAAAAGTAAGTCCCCTTTGGGAAAGCATCAAAACATGGATCCAATGGGCACCCTCAATCTCTCTAACATTTCTAGGGAGATGGACACACTCAATATCTACCCACTCTGGAATGTTATAAAATTTCCTAAACTCGGACACCAACCTATTACCAATCTTTGACATTGGGAAACCCTAGAAAGCTACAAATTCAGAGAGAAAATACAAATAGAAGGCACAAGAGACTTATAAGATGAAAGTTCGACTTGAACGATGAAGAATCACAAGCCCAAATAACAAGGAAGCAATAAGAATGGAGAATGAGAGAAGAAAGTGTGAATCCTAAAGCTCACAGGAATTGGAAGAAGGATGAAAAGACGGTCAAAAAATGACTGCTCTAGAAAACCTTTGAATGTTGCTAATCATAGTGCACAAGCTATGAAGCGGATGCCGCCAGAATCAGTTCTCTAACTTTTGAAGAGTTGCACGACATACAAAAAAGCCATTATGACAAATAATTTAAATTTATTGAGCCCAAAGCATGGACCAACAAATTTAGGGGCAATTGTGGGTACCCGAAATTAGAATTATGAGCCTGGACGAGTAGCCCAATTGTGGCGGCCCAAAATCCAGACCCTCCATATCATAATCGATTATGATTCAGTCTCCTCCCACGTTCCCATTAAGAGAGGTTCTAGGGAGAGATGGAAAACATGGGGGAGTCCAACACCCCCACTTACTAAAATGAACATGTATATAATAAACCCTAGGTTCGGGGCAAAGGACAAGTTGTATTCTCTGTAACCACTCTCCGGAGTATATGGAAATAATAATGAATGCACCACCGTGGACGTAGGCATATCTTTGCTGAACCACGTACATCCTTTGTTATGTGATTGTCATTTTACAGTCCTTATTCTTGCTTCGTGATTGCTTTTCTCTTATCTATTTTTGTTGCATAATAATTGTCACCACACCTATTGACCCCTTTTGGCTTAAATTTCTTTTTACTGCCTTCATTTTTTTCTCAGGCTCCTTTTAAATAGTGACTTTCACGACTAGTTAACTTGCCACTCTCATCCCTTTCCCGTGTTCACTCATCATTTTTCAAATTTTAACAAATCCCTCATGGGCAATGGTTATTACATGCATTACTTTCATTGTCAAGTTTTATCGCATTGGGTTCGTTTTAAAGATAGAATTGAAGTGAAAACACATCAACCAACATGTGATAGACAAGCATAATAATAATAAAAATCTGTGCACGTGTGCAATAAAGGAAATCATGAGTCAAACTTGTAGGTAGTAACCACTAATTACATCTCAATGACTCCAAACATTGTAAATCGCATTGATGAATTCACATATTGTCTCAAAACACTATCAAATAGTCACATGGATATGAAATGATGTTATGACTTGGTCATCCTAAATTCCCATCCATAAAAGGTGTAAAAGAAATACAAAAATCTTTTTGGATTTTCTAAAATTTTTATCAAAAAATAGAAAATCTTTTTATATTCTTCCAAAAAATTTCAAAAACTAAAATCTTTTTGGGGTTTTCGAAAAATATATCAAAAAAGGAAAAGGTAAATACAAAAGTGGTACACACTATCAATAGGCATATAATATCATCATGAAAAGCATCATATGCTAGTAAACAAGTCTAAACCTCAATCGTTAGGTCTAGAGGAGTTTTCTAATGATGGTGACATCCTATGAAAAACATCCATCAAATCATGTGAAGTCTTGAATAAAAACTTAACTTGTTCTTGAATATGTGCAAACTCTCTCATGTGATCATCGGTATCATGTAAAGTATCATGTGTGGGTGTGGGTGTGTGAACACGTGTCGCAGCATAACATGGCAAACCTCGATGTGACACATTACCCAACTTAATGCAAAAATTACCTAAGGTGTCCTATTTTCTTGTAATGGGTGTAAACATACATGAACCTAGGTACACCTCTCTCAAAACGTCTATGACGCGCTCCCGTGTGTGGTAATGGACGCCTAGGTGGGTTAGGTTAAGAGCCATATTGATCTATCACTAATGCGAGAACCGGCTTGGGTGCAACCTGGGAAGTGGGCATATCGTCATGAACTATTGCTAAATTCTCAACATTACCCAAAGTGGGATCGAGAATAATCTTTCCAACCCTCTTAGATGAGATATGTATCGGTACTTTTACCTCGCGATCTCATTCAAGATCACTTTTAAGTTGGGATACACGAGTCGTAAGACTCGACACCGTGTTTGTCAAATCACTCTTTTCCCGACCTAAATCTATCAACTGTTGACTCCAAGAAACCTTCACCTTCTCAAATTGACTCGCTTTCACCTCAAACTCACTCAAAACTTCTATCTCTCTCTCCAAATCTACTAACTTAAGATCTAACTCCTTATTCAACTTGCGTACAAATCTTTAAAAGCTATTTGGATCTCACATTCTCCCTCACTTTCAACTTCACTCTCACCCTCACTCGAAATGCTCCAAACATCATCGGGACTCTCATGTGTATAGGTGTCCTCATCATGGGACAAACTAGGTGTGTTAACCTGACTAGCCAAAAATCCAACACACATACCATGGGCCTTTTAATCACCGATATCATCTACCTCATCCTCACTATCACTAAGATTGGCCGGCATAACAACTTTCTTGCCCTTTCTCCTAAGCATAGTGAGACATTCAAACGCTTTGTGCCCTTTGTCCTTGCACTAAAAACATCTTATCTCCTCAATATTCTCTCTTTCTTTCTCTTTCTGTTTTTTGCCGCTCTCATTGGCCTCCTCTCTTTTTTCTCAAAAAATATTTTATTGGAAGAATTTTCTTTTGAAAATTTAAGAAACTTTCTAAAAAAATTCATAAACAAGGCCATATCATCAAAATCAAATTCTCCCTTATACTGGGACTCGCAAACTCTCTCTCTCTCTCTCTCTCTCTCTTTTCTCTCTTTTCTTAGATTCTACCATAAGTGCAATCCATTTATCCTTAGGCTTAACAATGTTAGGAAACATATCAATATCATAATTTTTTAGATCTCCTACAATCTCTTCTAACTTAAGTGAATTCAAATTACCTAATGAGTGTAAAACAGTTACCTTAGGAATAAAATGTTAATGATCTCAAAAAAATTTTAACCACAAGTGCATTAGGAATATGCTCACCCAAATTTAAACAAGTGTTGACAATAACAGACAAACGTACATAAAGTCATCAAAACACTCAGACTTGGGCATGGTGATTGTTTCAAATTAAGTAGTCAAATTTTACAATTTAGACCCTTTGACTGCATTTTTGTATTCATGGGTAAGTTGAAGAACATCGCATGCTTCTATTGGCGTGGTACACGTCATGATATGTCGAAACTCATCGGGAGTGACAGATCCAAAAATAGTACTGAGGCCTTTTGAATTATATGTGCTCCTTTTAAACTCATCATCAGTCCAGTTAGTCACGGGTTTAAGAGTGGTGACATTATTAACGGTGATAATGGGAGGAGTCCACCCTCTTTCATAAACTATCCAAACACTTTCATCAATGTCTTTTAAACTTGATTTCATGCGGGCATTCCAATAGGCATAATTCTTTCCATCAAAGATGGGCATCTGATTATATAATCGTTCTGTCGAAAAAATTACGATTTTTCAAAAATCAAATTTTTAGAAAAAATTGATATCATAAATTTTTTGCGAAAAAGGGAATACTCGATAAATTAGAGTAACCTGCTCTGATACCAATATGACAACAAGAGAAGTCCAAAGGTATCAGAAAAAAATAATCAGGATCACGTGATAAATTAGTGTAACCCGCTCTGATACAAATTTGAGAATGCTATGTGCTTGGGTGATACCGATTAAATATGGGTTCACAAATTTCCAATTTAAAAAAAATAATCAGAGTCAATATTTAACCCATATTTAATTAGAGTCAATATTTAAACATGCATCTATGTGGATGAAATAAATCATGCAATCCAAAAAATATGAGATTCAGGAAAAATCCCATTTCGGGTGAAACCTTTATTTCATTATGAATAATAAATCCCGACTTACAATTACATAATGAAATTTGCAATGAATCTCACGCAGTATGTCCACATAGACATGCATCCTAATTAGAAAAGTATTTTCATAAAAACCTCCAGAACCGTAGCTCCTTCTTCAGTAGTGAACGCCCTCAAGCATCCCGAATGACCGCAGTCTTCTTCAGCAAGCAACTCCCTAAAGAACTACCAAGTCAACAGTAGAGATATCTTCTCAACAAGAGAATCTTCAAAAAATTATGTTCTTGAATTCCAAAGAAATTCACATAAAGCAATTGGAATTTTTGTGAATTGAAAAACAAAGGATTAAAACCTTAAAAGGAGAAGACTAAAATTCTACAGTTTGTAGTTTTTGTAGATTGAAAGTCTCAGGTCTTCTAATGAAAAACGGAGTCAAAAATCAACTATTTATTAAAAATTTGAGTCGGTGGCCTCATTCAGAGGACTTCTGCATCTCGTTTGAATAACATAGAGACATCGATTGAGTGAATTCTCTATCTCGCTTAAACGACCACTAATGTCGTTTGAAGATGCTACGCGCGACCTTAACAAATGAGGGTAAAAATAAAATATTAGCATCTCATTTGATAAATTTCTAATTACGACCTTCAAGCGAGCTTTGCGCGATAAGTGATGTCACTTGAAGAGCTCGTTTGAGCGACAACTATCTGTCGTTTGAACGACAAAGGCACGTCATTTCAACGACTTAAACAAAAAATATTTTTCTTTTAAAGTCCCCCTACAGGTCTGGGAAAATTTATTTTGACAAAAAAGGACTCCTCATATGTTTAAAAACATTTTATAAAAATTATCCCAAATGCTTTAAATGAAACACTAAGGTACTTAAACGCAACCTTACCAAAATTCATATTGTCGAGGCTTATTGTTGAAGTAAACTTGATATTCGAATCTGTCTTGTTACATGAATGAACTTTAATTTTTCTTCGATGGTTGTAGTGGTATGCGACATACTCTAATATAAATGAACTGTGCAAACTATGTCCTTACCGTGTCACATGGGTAACAATGATGATTGGAGTGACAGGGGAGTGAGCCTTATGTAGCCCTTTCTTGGTAGTATTGGAAAGAATGATGCAAAATTTGATGAATACGATCTTTAACAACACCATTAATGTAGACCTAGAGATTTATTGGTTATACAGAGTGTCATGTATCCTACCAGAATCCTTAGTAGTGTTAGCTTATGGTTTAATGTGTGGTGTTAGCATTAGTTATTGCAAGGAGGTCCTTGGAATATCCTTGGGATACAAGGTCAAATTACCGTGATGCCTTGAGGTGACCTACGGCTATGACCTACCATGTTATAAAATTTCAAATTAATATCTGGGTGAGTGACTGGCACGCGTTGAAGTGAATATTAAGAAATCTTAGGGCATAACCGCTTTGCAAAAATTATGGTCAATAAAGTATTATCTAGTCTTGGTGACAATTGATTGGGTATAATTTGTGTCCTTAGGGGATCGGTCATGTTCGATTTTATGAAACGTGTTATGACCAGTGATAGGATGTGGAAAATTTGGTGAGGACCCTAGATTTTCGACTAAGTTCAGAGAATTCGCTTCATATAGCCTTGGGTGAGGCTACCAAAGCTTAATGTAGATAGTTAGGGCAATATTATGAGGTGAAATTAGCAATTCATATCATGATTGGTTATAATAATTATTTCCTTGAGGGGACCATGGTCGAGAGGGTCGTCTTATATTTCGATGTGTACCAAGATTGCATTATAGACGTGGCCAATGATGTTATAACTGAGGCCTTACGTATAGAAAATTTGATGGGATGTTGCAGCTTGATTAGTGTGTGTTTGGATGACACTAGTAGCAAAATGTGAAAACCTTGGGTCATCTTGTTAGACTCGTGTGGACTCGAGGGTGTACGTACGAGAGGTACTTTTTATGGTGTTAATAATGTGTGCTTGTCGTCACGAGGAGTCGATCGAATTGAACTTTGGGGTCGGTGATGGTAACCTTGTGATGACAATAGCCATGATATGATAAGTGCTTTCACCAAATCGGGAAGTGCCTAAGGAGACCTTGGTTACTAATATTGTGCGATAAACTTAGATAGTAATATAGATGTATTATATTGGCGATGTCATCACTAATAATATGGATGAGGTCAGTGTCGAGAAGGACATTAACGTTCATCGATTTGGTGGCTCGTGTTTTGCCAAGGATATAATGGGGAGGATTTATTCTTAAGGAGGGAAGTCTAGTGCTTGACTTCCTAAAGAATATTATGTTTATATGTTTCTCCCTTCTCGAGCAAATGAATGGGATGTGGTTATGTTCATCACGATAAGTGACTCAAGCCATGGTGTATGTCTAGGCTTAAATCCATTGAGTTTTCTCGAGATGAGACAGACTTAGAATGCGTGACATAGATCCATCTTTGTAAACCATCACTGTTATATGTGAGTCGGGTTCTGTCAGATATATTGCTTATCTCTTTCGATTCCCATATTTTCCTTCGGTTTCGGTGATAAGAAATTATATCCCTCATAGTTATGATAAACTGGACTTGTGCCAAGATGTAGTGAGACGTGATTTGGCCCAGTAGATCACGATTGGACCTGGTATGGTCAATAAAGCTCAGTAACTCGGTGTACCTTTATCTAAGGTATCCGTGTTATGGCATAAGTTTCGTGTGCGAGTGGCTGTGCTTTCGGACACACGATCGCTCCAAATATTCATTTTCCTTAGAAGTAGCGACCTAGGATTTTGGCCGACATGGAAATTAAGGTATTTGGTTATGAAGAGAAAGATGATAACTTGAGGACATCATAGAATGTTAGAAATTGACTAAACTTATCACTAAGTGCGGTCTTTCATGGTGAGTGGATTGCATAATACTCATGCGTGTGTTCCTTAGTTAGGCTACTAGAGTGATCGTGTGGGGTCCGAGAAGAGTATTAGTCAGATGCATGGTTTGAGACTTAGTCGTCTGTTTATCTTTAATGCGAGGGACTAGTGATCTGAGATTAGTTTCAAGTTTGAAATAAGTTATGTGGCCGAGATGATTCCAAAATTTATGAAAGGGCAAGAGGAGTAATCCTATGATTTGAGATGATCCATGATGGTGAATCGAATGTTGATTGTATTGCGGTTTACACTTGGGTGAATGTCAATCACTAGGGAGGGTTGCTCGATAGAGGTAACGGTATGCCTTGGTTATTAGCAAGGGTAGTCCTAGGACTCAACTAAGCATGATCGACAAGTGAGTGGAGGTTTGAGGATAGTCATAAGAAGTCGATGAATAGAATAATTGCGGAGCTGGCGCATGTTTTAAAATGAACCTTTCGTGAGAAGTCCATGAAAGAGCGTATGATGTTATTTTAACATTCGAGGACTTGATGATTTAGTCTTAGAGGATTCCTGTGACTTAGAGTAGAAATTGGTGAACCCTATAAACTTGAGGATTGATGAGTCGGTAATTTTGGGGATAAAATTTCGTAAGGAGGGAAGAATTCCATACCCCGCCCCAATATTTTATTAATTTTCCCGCACAAGTTGAAATAATACGAAACCTTTAGATTTTGATCATTATGACTGAGTTTATAACTGCAAGGGTTCTGATTGAGATTGCTTGAAGTTTGTGGTTAAAATTGGAAATTTGGAGAAAAATGAGGTGTAGTCGTTCGAAAGACTTTAGGTCATTCAATCAAGAAACTAAGGTCATTCAAAGTAGGGGATCGAACGAGGTTCAAACGATATCCCACTGAATAATAGGTCCAGGTCATTCGGAGGCTAGTTCGAACAAAATGCCTTTCTCGTTCGAACGAGAGGCAATTCTCGTTCGAACGAGCGTGACTGAACTTTTTAAATCAGGTTGCCCTTGTGCGCTGTCTCATTTTAGACTGTTGGATGGATGAACTGTCGAGCTCTTAAGATCCCAGATTAGGCAAAAATGGTATTTTAAGGTTTGGGTGTTTTAAAAGGGTTTTTTGGGTTTATTTGGGTTATTTTGGAGTGAAAAAAAAGGGAGAGGAGTGGGGTAGTCTTCCCCCATCAATTTCAGATTTGTGCACCTTTATCCACCACAAACCACCATTACACCACCATATATCGACCTTGTACAACCATATCCAACTAGGCATCCACCATATCCAAGCCCAAGATACCCATTTCAACTATTTTTGGGCATATATACAAATTTTAGAGGGGTTGTCGGGGGGTTTTGGAGAAGATGAAGATGGAAGATTCATGGAGCTTGAAGAGGGTCTTTGATGGAGCTCTCATTGAAGCAAGCTTAATGGATCTAGGTAACCTCTCCAAGGCCACCTTAGGAGGTGGGAGGTTGCCATCTTCTTAGACATTTCATGCCTGCTATTGTTGGATCTACATTTGAGGTGGGAAACTGTAATCCTAGCTTAAGACTCAATTTTGCATATTAATGGTCTTGTTGTTAGAATTCAAGAGTAGAATGCATATGAATAAAATGATGAATTTCTAGTAGATTTGGTATTAAACATTTTTATGGAAAAAAATGTTGGGAAAATATTGTTTTTCTTGGAAATAAATGATGAGTAAATATTTCAATTTTTTCTTGCAATAAAGATTGGGATTTTTTTGTATGAAAATGGTGCAATTCTAGAAACTTAATGTTAAACATTTTATAAAATAAAATGATTTGAAAAATAATGTTGATCTTGGAAAAAAATGTTTCGTGAAATTTTTTTCTAAAAGAGAAGAATTTATGAAAGTTGGACAGTTATTGAGCTTGAATAATAAAAATGTCCTTGTATCTAGAAATTGCATTTTTTGCAAGTATTCAGAATTTCTAGAATGAAATGTATGTTTAACCCATTTAGTAGGATTGTAGGATTTAAAATCCTTCTTCTCAAGCATATAAACTTGTAGTAGTTTGATAATGAACACACAAAAAAGTTTAATGAAGCTTTTGTTGGGTTTACACATGAAACAAGAAAAATAGAAATTTTAGTGTGGGAAAAATGGTTGAAAGTGTGATACGTGTAGGGTTGTAAGACTACAAATGTTAATAAAAAGGAAATGGTATTTTTCTTATAAAATTAGTCTTTAAATGTAATTGGGTTTCTTGGATAATGAAAGTAAATCAATGTCTAACTTGGAAAAGTGGCCAGTAAAAGAGTTGAATAAGTGTTAATGGTTAAAACATTAGGAAGTTGGTGTGTGTAATTTAATAATGTGTTTGAAAGATTAACACTTATTAAATTAAAGAAGAAAGAATGGAATAAAGATGTTTCCAACTAGAAAGAATGTTACTCCAAATGTTAAAAAGGTGTTAATGTGTTAAAAAAATTAAGAACTTAGTGTGGGTAACTTATTGTGTTTGGGAAAATAACACCTGTGAAAATGAAGGGAAGTATAAGTTTGGAAATAAAAAGAGTAAAATGATAATTTCACGTAAAGTGAAATAAAAATGTTAAAAAAGGTGTTGCACAAAATAGTCCTAAATTAACATGATTATAGAATAAAAATCAAGGCTAAAGTGTAAAGGACACGAAATGATGATTTTCAAGTGTAACACAAGTTAGGGTGAAACCCCGGGTTTTGGTTTCGGTCGGGTAAAAAGAAAAAAGTATAATAATTTGAACATTTGCAAAATATTAAAACACATTAAAAAGGAAAACTCATATGACAACGGGATAATTAAGGAGGGCCTGGAGCCCTGGGGTAAAAGACCCAAAACCACTGGCCAAAGCATATGATTGCATCGTCGGCAGTGTGGAGTCCTTTAAAGTACACGATTTATTAGAGGACTGAGAGAAAAGATAAAGGAATGGGGAACATGTCAACAGATGGGTTGCGTGGTGGAAATGTGTTAAGACAACCTAACTTGAATGAATTAATAAATGTTCTGGGAAAGGCTAAAGTGGACAAGAAACGTGTAAATCGATTAATGTCCATAGAGTAAAGGAACGATAAAGTATAGTGGTTAGACGAGTGAGTTAAGAAACCTAAGAAGTCTTAACCATAATTAAACAAGGGTGTGTTGTGAAAGGTTTTGAAAAGTTAAATAAGTATCTTCAAATGCGGGTTCGCGTGTGTTGAAAATGGTGATTTTCAACTAAAATACTAATGTGAATTCATTTAAATGAAAGGGTGATTTCGGTAAAGAAATGGTTTCTGATGGAATAAAGTGTAGTTGTTCATGTATTTAACCACGTGTGTTAAGTAAAGGGATAAATTGTAAGTCAAGAAATATGAAGTTCTTTGTAAGATTACGGTAATTTAATTGGAATAAAACATGTTTTTGGAAACAAAAATGATTTCTTGCATTAAGTATATATTTGTGTGTGTGTGTGTGTGTGTGTGTGTATCTGTGTGTGTTTATGTGTGTATAAATTTACACACACACACACAGAGAGAGAGAGAGAGAGAGAGCAGATCAAGTGAGGTCTCCCAGTTTGAGGACTCCGAATGAGGTCCATTTTTTTAAAATAGTAAAAAAAATATGTTGGAGTTGATTTCTTTTCTATGGTTTTTAAACATTTCAGTAGGAGCATAAAAAAATAATTATCTCAAAATGATTTTTTTTTACTATTTTAAAAACATCGGTCAAACTTTGTCAGTTTTTAACAACTTAAAAATTGACACAGTTTGATCGATTTTTTTAAACAGCAAAAAAAATCATTTTTAGTTGATTATTTTTTTGTGGTCCCATTGAAATGTTTAAAAGCCACAAAAAAATCAGCCCAAAAATATTTTTTTTACTATTTTAAAAAAATGGACCTTATTCAGGGTCCTCAAACTGGGACCTCACTTGATCCTTTCCCTATATATATATATATATATATATATATAAGGTAGTTGCATGTGAACCTAGGTATAACATGTTAGAGTCTTCTTTCTATCATTTGATTCTATATTGTATTTGTATATTTCCCACTGAGCATTCGGCTCACACCCTCATCTTTGTTATGGCAGGTTAGGTGTGGATTCGTATTTTTATAACTTTACACATGTAAGTACTCTCTTCTATTTTGCGTGTGTAGCTCAGTTTTCTTGAAGTTCGAGGACACTTCCCACGGGTCCCTCACATAGTTTGATTTGAAATTGGAATCGCTTGCTAAACAAGTGAAACGTTAATTAAAATAAAATTGGATTAGCAACATTATATAGGTTGTTTCATTTCACTTCACACCTAACACTCGGATCGGACCGGGTTGACAATGGGTAACCCATAAATCTGGATCGGGGTGTTATATACAAGCAAATGAGAATCATAAAGTCTTTATTGTAGAGCCTCCAAATCAGATCTCCTAACCCAGAGATGTAACGTGACACCCTCGAGTTTTGGTGACCTTGGTGACTCTACACTTTAACTTCCTATGACTATTTCTAAGATAGAAATAAAACCTCTTAAGGTGACCCTTCCTACCATAATGTGTGAAAGTGAAGACACAGTGAGAAGTGTTACCTAAGGGTTGACCTATTCTAGCATACCTAGTTGACTCTCTCAAAATCATGGTTTTGGCTTTATTAGCGAAGGCACTTTGAGCATCGAAGACAATACCATACTTGTCATCTTTGATTTAGACGGTGACAAAAATTTTGTCCAACTTCTCTGACGTATACTCCAAATCAAATTTAACTCGACTAAAGTCTCTCAATCTATCTTCAAGCTCCACTATCCTAGACTCGAGTAAACTCCTAGCCTCTTCAAACTCAAGAAGTTGTTTCTTCATAGCCTCCATTAAACCTCGAAGACCATCTTTCTCACCTCCAACACACTCTAGATTCTCTCGAAGAGTCCTCTCATGTTACCTAAGGTATTGAATTAAAACACTCTCGTCAATACTTACGACACGTTCTTTCTTTTTATCTTCCAACTTCAAGTTAGCTTTTTTCAATTTCGAAGATTTCGCATACAACTCACTAAAAGCAACTTGGAGTTCACTCTCCTCCTCCTATTCATCATTCTCATTATATTCTCCACTCTTTTTACCATCAATCACTTGGAATTTACAAATAATGGCCTCGAAAGTGTCATGCAAAGAAATATCTTTATAAGAAGACTCATCATCAAAACTAGTATGACTAGACATGAATGCGGTGAACTTACGCTCGATGGGGGAATCGGGTCCTTTTTCAGGTTCACTATCACTAAGGGTGGCATTACATGCAATAGGATTCTTATCGTCCTTCCTTAATTTATTGGGACACTTGGCTTCCCTATGACCATAACCCTCACAACCCAAAACATTTATTCGACTCGTCCCTCTTAAGATCATCATTACGATTTTTATGGAGTTTCTAGGCTTTGTTATATGTAGATTTCTCAAATTTCTTATAAATATTTTTAAGTTTCTCTTTATTAAACTTAAGAAATTTTCTATACTTCTTAGTAAACATAGTCATATCATGTGAGTCGATGTCTGACTCATCATTTGAAATAGGTGTTTCCTCCTTTCGGGATTTTAAATCTATGTCCTTATCCCTCTTCTTCACATCCTTGGAGGATAACCTGTCAAGTTCACAGGACTGTAAGTCTCCTACAAGATCTTCAAGTTTCATAGAGTTTAAAGTTCCTAAAGAATTCAAAATGGTCACTTTTGGATTAAACCTATTGGGTAATGACCTCAAAATTTTCTTTATGACACGATTATCGGCTATCTTCTCTCCATAATTAAAAGATGAATTCACATTATCAAACAATTTAGCATTGATCTCATCGAATGATTCTCTCTCATCCATTTTAATGGTTTTAAATTGAGTGGTGAGGTTTTGGATTTTTGAAGCCTTAACAACACTTTTACCTTTATGGGTGAGTTAGAGTGTGTCCCAAGCCTCTTTAGACATTTTTCATGTCATAATACGACAAACGCCTCTGGTATGATCGCAGAAAAAAGAGCATTTAAACCACGAGAATCTAATTTGCATGCTTATGCTTATCCTCACTCCATATTTATATGGGTTTAGGAACATTAACTTCTCCTCCTAAACACGTTGGTGATGACCACCCTCTAACAACTGCTTGCCAAACCCTCTCATCTAAGGACTTAAGTGCTGACCTCATACGTACTTTCAAGTACGCATAGTTAGAACCATAAAAAAAAGGAAACCTCTAATAAGATCAATGTTCTATATCTAAGTCTAATGGATATAACAAAATAATTTAGTGCACATGCTCTAATACCACTTTTTAGGGGCCAACCGTTATATGCTCTGATACTAATTTGAAAACACCCTATTATATGAATATGGGATGATGGTTCCAAATTTTCTAAATCTAAATATTCTTTTAAATTTAAATTTTCTCTTCTTGAACATAGCTCCAATTCAAGTTCCAATTTATACAAACCAAATTAAACAAGAATTTTGTCAAATTAAGCTTCTCTTAAACTTACATAATCCAAATTAATTTGCCCATATTAATCCATTTTCATTATTAAACCAATTTTATATTATTAAACCTAAGCATGCATCTAGGTGAGAATTTGCAAGATAAAATACACAACCATAACGCTACGATGTACGAGGAAAACCTACAATGAAAAACACCTCGGAGGCCCAGCCACGAGTCCACTAAGTATGGATTTAATAAAATAACATGATACAAGACTTACTCAAGGACTAGATGCCCTCCCAATCCTTGACACTCTGCGTTCCTTCAACCTCTGCCTAGTGACAACACAGGAGTCGACCTACGTCTTGGAGTCCACCGATGGGGCACTACTACCATTACACATATGAAGTCCACCGTATGTACACCAACATACATGGAATCCTACGAAAGAAACAGTCTCAATGATGTAGAGAATGATGAACCTGATCCCAATACTTGATCTCAAACATATATTATGTAGAAGCTTGGATCATAGAAAATTTTTGGTGTAAACTTGGTTTTTGTTTTGAAAATTAAACCATAAGTTTAGAACAAAAACACTCTTGAACTTTTCTAAAGGTTTCTCACTCTTAGATTTTGGAAAAGCCTTTGAATAAACTAATGTCCCGTGATACATAAATGGTTGGGAAAAAGTAGTGTGAAGTTATGGAGAAAACTTCTTAAAAACCATAATGTAATGAAAAATTGTTGCGATCGCTTGAACGACATCCAATCTCATTCGAACTAGATGAGAACGAGAGTTGTAACGAATATTAACACAAACCAAAAGTGACCTCGTTAAATGGTTATTCAAATGAATGCGGAATCTCGTTAGAATGACTTGGGAAAGTCATTTAATGACCAAAGAAAAATCAGATCATTTTTCTTAAAAAAATATAAAACGATTTTAAAATAATTTAGCAAAAATTCTAACACCCTAGAATAAATTTCCAAAGCCTAACATAATATAGGCATTCATACATGAGAGATCCTTGGACTGTTGATGATAAAAACGAGGCATGAAACATGGCATGGGATATGATATCTTTGAATTGGACACACGTCTTCCACAAAAATCTCATAGGCTTGAAAGGTCAGAAATACTACTTCTATCCTTTCACTTAAATAGTTTTGTCTGGAATTAAGCCAACATATACAAATTGACTCAATTGGAAATTTCTCCTTACAAATTACAAGAAATTTAATTTTTAAAATGGGAATTTATATTTATTATATAATTTGTTTTGTGAAATTAAATTCAATTAATTATAATAATTTAAATTTCAAATGAATCCAAATGGAATTATAGAGTTTATTTGGTAATTTGATAAATTTTTATCAGCTTATGTTTAATTATTTTTATATTTGGGGTTCAAATTTTAATTATTTCAAGTTATAAACTGAGTTGGATATATGGGGAATTTTAAGAGAAGCCTGGATGTATACACCACATTCTAGGACCCTCCTAAGAATCTCCTTATGTCCCTAGCACTCCCCCATTCACCATAGAATCCTAGGTCATACTTCGAGTATCGATCTAGAGGCCATTGGGTCTTCTCAGCCCCCGTTTGAATCCAGTAAACCTAATCGTTAGAGAGAAATCTTAATGAATCTTTGAAGGGATCTGAATACCCTTTCCAACGGTCTGCCACATGCATGAATCGTGATAACGGTTCGGACGAACATACCATTTTACTATTGAAAACCGATCTAGAGTCCATCGGGAGCTCTCGAGCTTCGATTTGACCCCAATCAACTTCATTATCAGAGATAAAGCTTAATGAATCTTCGAAGGTCACTGGAATCTCTGTAAGGACATTTTTATCATGTCCCAAATGTTTCATTTGTATATGTCATACGCCACTACATTTGGCATGTCTCTACATGATCTCACACGACGGCCTCAATCCGAATTTTGGGAATCAAGCATTTATCATCTCCAACATATGTCCCTCATCTGCCTCAACGACTTCATGTTCCATGATTTTAGGCTCGTAATGCAAGTGGTACACAAGAGAAGTCAAAATAGTGAAATAAGGCACGATAGGGAAGTTCAAGGGAAATTTGGTAATTTTATAGCCACTGTTTGGAGGACCGATCAACTTAAAGTTGAATACCTCGTTTCAACAAAGATACAGGAAGAAACAACACCTCAATCTGATCTACGGTGAAGAAGTTATGGCCCGTTGAAAATAGAGATAATTTCAAGAAATATCCGTGAAAATTTCTAAGTGTTTAAACCCCACTTTCCAGCAATTTTCTGCGAATCGTGGGCCGAACTGGTTCGGGGGCGAACCGGTTCACAGGGGATCCGAACCGATTCGATGTCCCTGTACGCTGGCAGAGTTTTTATTTCGTGGAACTCTTTATTTGTTTCCCTATAAAAACCAACTTCGGGGGAGTTATTTCACAAGACTTTGAAAGATGATTTTAAGAGTCTAAATACTTCTAGTCTTCATATTTTTGAGTCCCAAGACTCATGTTTTGATTCACACAACTTTTCCAAACCTTTGTGAATTCGTTTGAAACCCAAAAATACAACCTCGTGTTTGTTCATACTCTTGTGGAGAAGACTGTACTTCTTCTTCATTGTTGCCCTCCTGGAAAGGGAAAGTTCTAGACGATGACATCAGAACCGACACCTGCGGGTATTTCTGTGTCACTGTATTTTCATTGTAATCTGTGTAACCGTATCTTACAAAATTATAGTGAAAAAAAAAGGTTTTGCCCCTTTGGGGGATTTTTCCTCACATGTGTGTGTTTGAATGTTCTTACATGATTTCATCATCTTTTCAATCACACCTAGATGCATGTTTAGGACTTAATTGATAAAAACTGAGTTTAATTAAAGAATATCTCTATTTGAACGCACGCTCACTCTTTCAAATTGGTATCAGAGCCAATTACACAACTTTACCGCGTAATTTTCTGCAATTTTTTTCTAAGATATCAATTTTCTGAAAAATTGATTTTTGAAAACCAGCGTGTTCATAGTGGAGAAATTATATAATAAAATGCCAGTTTTGACGGGACAAACTATGCATACTGGAAAGCCCACATGAGATCTGCATTAAAAGCGATTGATGAATGTGTCTGGATTTTGGTTGATAGAGGGTGAACACCTCCCTCCGTCACTGTTGAAAACGTGACCAATTTAAAACCTGTCACTACATGGACTGAAAAAAGAATTTAAATGCTCATCTTTTAATTCTAAGGGTTTAAGTGCTATTTTCGGATCCGTCACTCCTGAAGAGTTTTGACGTATAATGATGTGCACCACGTCAAAAGAGGCATGGGATGTTTTGCAACTTAACCATGAAGGTACGAATGCTATGAAAGAGTCTAAACTACAAAATTTAACAACTCAATTTGAAACCATCACCATGCATGAAACTGAATGTTTTGATGATTTTTATGCTAGGCTTTCTGATATTGTTAATACTAGCTTTAATCTTGGTGAACACATTCCTAATGCTAGAGTTGTTAAAAAGATTCTTAGATCCATGCCTAAGCGTTTTATCCCTAAAGTCACTGTGTTAATTTCTATGGGTAATTTAAATACGCTAAAATTGGAGGAACTTGTAGGAGACTTGAAAAAATATGAAATTGATATGTTTCCTAAAATTGCTAAGCCTAAAGATAAGGGAATTGCACTTAATACCCAAGAGAGAAAGAGTGAGGGGTCGGCAAGAAAGAGGGAAGAGTTATCTAGAAAAAGAGAGACAAATTCGTCAGATTCTGAGTGTTATTTTAATTTAGATGATTTGGCCCTTTTTGCTAAAAATTTCAAGAGAATTCTCAAATTCAAGAAAAATGGTAATTTTAAAGATAAAAAGAAGTTTGAGAAAAATAAGTTTGAAAAGAAAAATGAATTTTTTTTTAAAGATCCTCCTAAGAAAGAAAGTGAGAGATGCTTTGAGTGCGACGGTAGGGGTCATAGAGATTTTGAGTGTGCTACTAGGCTGAACAGAGAAAAGGGTAAAGTTGTCCTTAATGCTACCCTTAGTGACGACAGTGAGGTCAAGTCGGTGGATTCTGGAGATGAATCACCGCATGATTATAACTTCACCGCATTCATGGCTAGTCATGTGAGTACTTCTACTGCTCCTCACGACAATGAGGATGTTGCTTCATAGGACACCTCGACAGTGAGATCGATGTGAGTGAGGAGGAGGATGACACAAGTGAGAGCGAGAGTGATCTTCAACGCGCCTACACCGAGCTATATTCTGAGTCATTTAAAACTAAAAAGCGTAACAAATCGTTAGTTCTTAGGATCACCGCTTTAGAGGAGTATTTAGGAAAAGCGAGAGAGAGAGAGTCCTCCACTTGCACTACCTTAAGAGAGAGAGAGCGTCTGCCTGTGTTGAGAAAGAGAGTTTGTTTAGATAAAAGAGAGAGGTTATTTGGAGAGAGATAGAGAGAGAGAGTTGTTTTGAGAAAGAGAGAATGGACTTGACTAAACAAGTGTCTAGTCTTACGAGTGAGCTCGATTCCTCCGTGGAGACTCGGAAGAAACTTGAAGCCCTTGTAGCCCAGCTTACTTATGATCTTGAGAGAGCTTGATAAGTCAAGGCACAAATCGAGGACAGATCTGGGAAGATTGAAAAGATGCTCCTAAGCCCCACTTTAGGTTTTGGTGATCGGTAGAGAATTGGTTATGATGGTGCCTCCATGTCTCAAATTGCACCTGGACCAATCCCTGAGTTTACTACAACTCCTTATTGCCATCACCAAAATCCTCGAAGGAGAGTTCGACCAAGAAAAGAAAACCAAGGTCCGCCTAAGACTATGTTCTTTTGTACATATTACAAAAGAAAAGGCCACCTGAGGGAGTTTTGCTATAGTTTGGGTCGAACATGACGTACTACTGCTCCACCACATCATACTGATGAGTTTACCAGTCTGAGAGGGCGTGTTGAGTTTTTAGCTGCCACATCATAGAGTTTGATAAAGGAATTTTGAAGGATGTCTTTGCCATCTGTGAATGCTTCTCACATCCCGGCTAAAACTAAAAACAACAAGGGTAAACAAAAGGTTACCACTTCTTGGATGCCTAAGAAAGATAAGAAAGCCTTTGTTGTCCATGTAGCTCTCAAATCTCATAATACCTCATAGTGGTATTTTGATAGTGGGTGCTTCAGACACATGACAGGTGATGCCTCATTTTTACCTACCTTGAGGATTATAAGGATGGTAGGGTCACCTTTGGAGATTGGAGAAAGTCTAGCATTATAGGATGAGGTACATTAGAGTTACCAGGATTTCCTATGCTAGAGAATGTTTTGTATGTCAAAGGTTTGAAATCAAACCTTCTCAGCATTATCCAACTGTGCGATGCTGACTTTGTAGTAAAGTTTGACCGGGATGCGTGTAATGTCTACAATCAATCTGGTAAACTTTTAGTGCAAGGAGTGAGGACCAAGGATAATTACTATGGGACTGTGCCCACTTCCTCACTTGTCTGCAATAGCACCATGATCACTCCTATGGATTTATGGCATCAACGTCTAGGTCATGTGAACGTTAGAGATTTAACTCGTTTAGCCAAAAAGGACCTAGTACGTGGCTTACCATCACTTGGAAAGTCAACTTCCATGATTTGTGCTTCGGAGACCCCATAGGAAGTTGCATTCCATTACCACCTCCCGAGTACTTGAGCTGATTCACATGGATCTTATGGGTCCTACTCATATTGAGAGTTTGGGTGGTAAGAGATATATTCTCGTGATGGTGGAGGATTTCTCCAGATACTCGATTGTAGGTTTTTTTAGGGAGAAATCTGATGTTGTAGAGTTTTTAACGACCAAGTTCCGTGTCCTTCAAAATCAACACAGAGTCACTATTAATAGGATCCGTAGTGACAAGGGCACAGAATTTAAGGAAGCAAAGGCAGATCTTTACTGTGATAGACTTGAGATCAAACATGAGTTTTCTGCTGTGAAGACTCCTCAGCAAAATGGGATTGTTGAGAGGAGGAATAGGACGATCCAAGAAATGGCTAGATCTATGCTTCTAGGTCGTAGAGTTTCTAGGATGTTTTGTGCAGAGGCAGTGTTTACTACATGCCACATGGTGAATAGGGTTTACCTGTGTCCACACACACTTAAGACGCCTTATGAATTGTGGATTAGCAAGAAACCCAACCTTGCATATTTCCGTGTTTTGGGGAGTAAATGTTATATCCTACGTGATAGAGAACAATTAGGAAAGTTTGACTCCTGGAGCGATAAGGGAATCTTGCTAGGATATTCATCAAATAGTAGAGCATACCGAGTTTTTAACCTGAAGAGCACTAAGGTTATGGAATCAATAAACGTCACCGTGCAAGATGACGAACCTCCGACGGTTATTGATCCTAACCTTCAGTGTGAGTATGAGGACTTTTCTGGTAGTGATTTACTTGTCCCTCACCCACGATTTGTGGACCCTACTCCTATGTTAGGGGACACACCTGCTTGGGTTCACAAGAGTCATGACCCGGCCTCCATTATAGGCGATCCCACCCTTGGGGTCAAGACTCGTGCTCAACTCGAGAACGTCGTTAGCCAATTTTGCTACACATCCAAAGTCAAGCCCAAATCACAAAGAAGCACTCAAGGATGAACACTGGATATCTTCTATGCAGGTTGAGTTTCTTTAGTTCAAAAAGAAAAATGTCTGGTAACTAGTCCCCCGACCTAGTGAGACTAATGTGATAGGTACCAGGTGGATATTCAAGAATAAAATGGATGAAAATGATACCATAATCAGAAACAAGGCTAGGTCGGTCGCTCAAGGCTACACACAGATAGAAGGTGTAGACTTTGGGAAGACATTTTCTCCTATTGCGAGGCTTGAGTCCGTCCTCTTACTACTCGCCATCGCATGTCATATGCACTTTAAGTTATATCAGATGGATGTCAAGAGTGCCTTCTTGAATGGCATTCTATAGGAGGAGGTTTATGTGGAAAACCCGAAAGGGTTTAAAGACCCTAAGCACCCGGAGCACGTTTACTATCTGAGGAAAGCCGTGTATGGTTTGAAGCAAGCACCCCGTGCTTGGTACGAGAGGCTTACTTCCTATCTCTTAGCTCGTGGGTTCAAGAGAGGGGGAGTTGATACGACTTTGTTCATCAGGAGAGATGACGGTGCTATTTTGGTTGCCCAGGTCTATGTGGATGACATAGTCTTTGGATCCACATGGTCCCAGCATGCTCACCACTTTGAGGAGGAGATAAAAAGTGAGTTTGAAATGAGCATGATACGTGAGCTTACTTTCTTCCCCGGTCTCCACGTTCGCCAGCTAGAGGATGGGATGTTCATATCCCAATTCAAGTATGCTAGAGGCCTTGGGAAGAAATTTGGTTTAGACTCCGCTAAGCATGGACGAACACCTACGAGTACTTCTATCAAGCTTAGTAAGGACACTTCAGGCAAGGACGTAGAGCAAACCTTATATCAGAGTATTATTAGTAGTCTTCTCTAATTGGCTGCCAGTCGTCCCGACATAGCCTTTAGTGTTGGAGTATGTACGCGATATCAGGCATCCCCAAAAGAGTCACACTTACTCGCTCTAAAATGTATTATCAAATATGTGAGTAGGACTCTCTCATATGTTATTTGGTTGGGCCGGGGATGTAGATGGTTGTAGGATCCCTTCTGTTGATTGTTCTATTTTGGTTCTGTTCTTGTCTCCTGGTTGATTAAGAAGCAAAACACCATCTCTTTATCCACTGCGGACGTTGAGTACATCGCCACCGAGAGTTGTTGCACGCAACTCTTGTGGATGAAGTAGATGTTGGAGGATTATGGGATTTCATAGGACATCATGGCCATTTACTGTGATAACACGAGCGCGATACACATATCTCGTAATCCAGTCCAGCATTCGCGCATAAAGCACATCAGGATACGCGAGCACTTTATACGTTAGTTAGTTGAGGAGAAAGTCGCATCCCTGAGTTTCGTACCCACCGATAGTCAGTTAGCCAATATTTTCACGAAACCTTTAGATGCCCTTAGATTCGAGAGTCCTAGGAAGTCTTTGGGAATTTTCACAGTTGACTAAGGGGTTGGTCCTTGTCTAGCGTAGGATGCATTTTTTTATATCATCTGATGCCTATTGCTAGATTGTATCATATGTTTTGTTATTTTTTATTTTAAAAAAAATCCAAAAAGATTTTCTTTTTATAAAAATTTTAGAAAAGCACAAAAAGATTTTTGTATTTTATTTTCACCTTTTATGGATGAGCATTTAAGATCGCCGAGTGACAATTTCATTCCATTTATCCATGTGACTGTTTGATAGAGATTTGAGACGCTACATCATTGCATCCATGTGCTTTACATTGTTTGGAGTCTTTGAGATGTGATAAGTGATCTTTCTACATGTTTGACTCCTATATCCTTTATTGCACACATGCACGGCTATATTTCATTATTGTACTTGTCTATCACATATTGTCTTGAGTGTTTCCATCTCAATTATGTCTATACAACATTCAATATGTGATAAAACATGACAAGATTGGAATGCATGTAAAACCGTTTTGGTGAGACTATGTGTTTAATTGAGAATGGGGAAGGGATGCAAAAGGTTCATTTATCCTTTGCGATACTAAGACACCGTTAAAAAGGACCTAAAAATGGAGGAATTTTATTATCCGGGGTCCAAAGAGGTTAAAAGAGACCGAAAAAATTTAAAGGCAATAAAAAGAAAGTCATGCCAAATATGGGCTATTAGGTTTCACCATTAGTTCTCCGAAGTTTGAGAATTTAGATTACCTCTATTCAACATATATATCTAAGGGAGTTTGGTTGGAGAATTCAAACGGGTTTGCACTTCCTTGAAAGTCCTGAAAAAGCATGAAATCGTTTTGGACATTATTGGTGTGGAAATCACTTTGAGCTTTGATTTGTTGGTTTGATTGAGTCAATGTCTCATATTTCCATCTTTTTACACCAAAGGAAGATTTTGAGTTCATTCGTTAGGCGTATCCGATATTCATCGTGCACATATGTCATGTTTGTATGCATTGATTTTCCTATCGAATTTGATCACACCCATTCATTTTCTCTATCATCGACTTGGTTTTTTTTGTGCTCGTTCATGGTGTGTTTTTCTTTATTTATGTATTTTGTGTGAAAAATTTTGAAAAATTCAAAAATAGCGGTTTATTTCCTTGTGACATTCTCCATTTGCCTTCAATTTGTTTTCTCTTTCTTCTCATATCTTTATATCTGGATCATTATAAAAAGGGGGAGAAAGAATTATCATATTATGTGGGAGTTTTTGAGATTTGACGTATGTTTTCATCGTGGTATCTATGTTTATCTCATTTCAAACTCGATATGTCACTTGGTATTTGCTTTTTCTCGTGTGTCTGGGTACTACATTGATGATCATATGTTGCAAACCCTGGTGAGAAAAGCTTTGAAAGTTTTAAAGATTTGAAGATCAATCGATGAAGTCTTATTCATTTGTATCTTTCCAGTTTTGGGTTCATGGAAGGGTAGATTTGTATAGGCAATTTTGTTATTTGATAATTCAGATTTTTTAGGTATGTACCGGCATAGACATAGGGGGAGATTTGTAAGGACATTTTTATCATGTCCAAAATGTTTCATTTGTATATGTCGTACGCCGCTACATTTGGCACGTCTCTACATGATCTCACACGATGGCCTCATTCTGAATTCCAAGAATCAAGCATTTATCATTTCCAACATGTTTCCCTCATCTGCCTCAACGACTTCATGTTCCATTATTTTAGGCTCGTAATGCAAGTGGTACACAAGAGAAGTCAAAACAGTGAAACAAGGCACGATAAGGAAGTTCAACGGCAATTTGGTAATTTTACAGCCACTGTTTGGAGGACCGATCAACTGAAAGTTTAATACCTCGTTGCAACAAAGATATTGGAAGAAACAACACCTCAATCTGATCTACGGTGAAGAAGTTATGGCCCGTTGAAAATAGAGATAATTTCAAGAAATATCCGTGAAAATTTTAAGTGTTTAAACCCCACTTTCCAGCAATTTTCTGCGAACCGAGGGCCGAACCGGTTCGAGGGTGAACCGGTTCGCAGGGGACCCGAACCGATTCAATGTACCTGTACGCTGGCAGAGTTTTTATTTCGTGGAACTCTTTATTTGTTTCCCTATAAAAACTAATTTCGGGGGAATTCTTTCAGAAGACTTTAAGAGACGATTTTGAGAGTCTAAATACTTCTAGTCTTCATATTTTTGAGTCCCAAGAATCATGTTTTGATTCACACAACTTTACCAAACCTTTGTGAATCCATTTGCAACCCAAGAATACAACCTCGTGTTTGTTCATACCCTTGTGGAGAAGACCGTACTTCTTCTTCATTGCTGCCCTCCTGGAAAGGGAAAGTTCCAGCCGTCGACATCAGAACCAACGCTTGCAGGTATTTCTGTGTCACTGTATTTTCATTGTAATCAGTGTAACCGTATCTTACAAAATTATAGTGAAAAAAAAAGGTTTTGACCCTTTGGGGGATTTTTCCTCACATGTGTGTGTTTGAATGTTCTTGCATGATTTCATCATCTTTTCAATTACACCTAGATGCAAGTTTAGGGCTTAATTGATAAAAAATGAGTTTGATTAAATAATATCTCTATTTGAACGCAGGCGCACTCTTTCAACCTCTTTCAACTAGTTTGTCTTATGCACAAAACGACATAACCTCTAGGGAAAACGGTACGTTTTCCCTTAAAAAATAATATAGAGTGAAGGTTCCTATATAGAGTACTCTTAGGATTTGTATTCAGTGCTTTAGCTATATACGACTTCATCTAGTCGAACTTCGATTTTAAAAAAATTATTCTTTTAATTAGGGTCGATGTATTTACCTCCGCTAAGCTCCTACTGCTATCTACATCATCTCCGCAATCAAATCAGTCCGATAAAATTATTTTTTGTGGCCAAACTCTGTCAAAATTTCTAGAGAGAGAGAGAGAGAGAATAAACCAGATTTTTTTTTTCATCTTCAAGGTTGATTTTTGTTCAAAACTAAAATGAAGATTGGACATCTCTCGTTCTAAATCTACACTTACGATTTTTCAAGAGTAATCTTTGTAAGTGATTTCTCTCATCTTTGGATATTTTATTTAGATCAGACTTTAGATCTAATTTTTTTACACAACACACACTTGATTCATGAAATTAATTTTTGTGTGAATATTCTATTTGTATATTGTTTGTAATATCTTGTATGTTAATAAACATTTTGTTTTAAAACAGATTTTTCAGAAAAATATTTTGTTAATATTCAGATTATCTTGCTTGTGGTTTAAAAAGTTAAACCTAAGTTTTTGCGAAAACTAATTTGAGAAGATTTAATATATGGACTGAATATTATTTTCTTGAGTGTTTAAGACTATTTTTGACTAATCTAAAATATTTGTGAAAATAGTCTTGATAAGTTCTTAGATTAAAATTTGATTTTATCTAATATTTGTTTTCTGAAAAAAAATTGTGAATATTTGACTTTCTGATTTTATTGAATATATTTGAAGTCCTATTATTTATGTGAATATGATTTCTTGGTCTTTGAAGTGATTACAAGATTTTTCATGTGGATATCACTTAGAAATTACTCATAACACAATACTTATTCACTTAGACACTTTTTGATGTGTATATCTTAGATAAACTATAATTGTTCTATTTTTGAGAAAAGATAAAAGTAAAGTTTGAGAACATTGTGTTAAATCAAGAAAGGTTGATTTAAACAAGAGAATAGAACATAAGAGTTGTTGCTGATATCTAGGAGATAAGAAAATTATTGCATTGCATTCGGTTGTACCATTTAAGTGTGGGTGTGGCATCTAGGATAGAACACTGCACACAAATACTTCACTAAGAACTAGGACACAATAAGCACTAAGCCAACCTGCGCTAAAGAAGCTAGAGAGGAGGCAAATGCGTGAAGAAAGTAAAGTGAACAAGAGCTGCATTATGAGGGTAATTGCGAAAGAGAAACCAGAGCAGAGCGAAGCTTGGTCGAGATAGGTAATAGCTTATTCTGATTTATCTTGCTTTGAGTCTTGTTGCATGTTTGTATAATCGTTCCTATTTCATTTGGTTTTAGTGAAAGTACACTAGGTTGACTCCTAGGATAGTCCATCATTTTTCCTGGGGAAGGGTTTTTGTGACGTAAAATAAACACCCTGTGCTTTACTGTACATATTTGCAATATCTCGCCTCACACAAAAAAGTAAGTTTAATACTAGAAACGCACCTAATTAAATTGAATCATATATTACTTATTTTGACACCTAGTTATCTCAAGATAATAATTAGGAGTATTAATTGACTTGGGAAACTAAAATATAATTTAGCAAAGTTAGAAATTCAAGAAAAGTTTGAATTGGTCCCTTCTTGAATAACAAAGATAACTTGTAGGTAATTGGAGTTTATTTCGGCAAATTATTTACTTTCGCATAATAGTCTATCATAAGCCGCACGCTCAAAGAGGCCACCGGGCGCTCCCGAACTCCATTTGACTAAAGTCAACTTATCAACTCAAATGATACTAAATGAATCTTTGACGGTCACTGAATACCCTCTCCAACCGTCTGCCCGGTGGACAAATTAGCCTTACAGTACGGACGAATGACCCGTTTTACTCCGAAAGGTCATCGGACGCTTTTGGGACCCATTTAACCACAGTCAACTCTCTCAACGAGGATAATATATTTTTAATATTTTAGTTCCTTTCATAATTGTTCCATTGGTCCGCCCCGTGCGCGATTGGGACTTACGGTTTGGATGAACAATCCATCGTCATCCAACGATCTCTTATCCAAAGGACCGACGGGAACTTTCGAGCTCCGTTTGACCTAAATTAAACTCTCAAAACCGGGATATGCCCAAGGATTATCAAAGGTCTCTAAATAACCTTTCCAATGGTATGCCCCATGCGCAATTTGAACTTACGAATTGCGTTTTACGACGATTTATTTGCAAAAATCTGCACGATACTCCTAATTGGCAGGTCCATTTCCCTTCCTATTGGAAGTGTGTTTAGGGTTATGTTCTAAATGGTAGGGTAGGTACAATGTCAATCGATAGTCCCCTGTACCTATATAAGGAGGGCATAAGCTCACTTTGAAGGGAACCTCAGAAAATATCAACTTCAGTGATCTCAATAACATTCTTCTTAAGTCAGTGAGGTTTCCTTATTTGAAACGTTTCTCCGCCTTTCATTTTCATCACTTTCACAACCCATTTAGAAAAATCCTCCTACATCTATCACGCAATTTAAAGGAATCTCATTAATAATCAAGATCAATATCCAAGTCTCCAATGAAGGTCCAAACATTCTTCAATGTCTTTAAATATCTTTATTTTCGCGTTAGTTAAATATGTCCTTAATTTATCTTTTACTTTAGATCATACATATATTAATCTCCAATACTTTATTAGTAATATTTCACACAACCTATTTTCTATGGAAAAAAACAAGAAAAAGAGGATTACACCTCTAAATTCCCACGGAATTCTTCACCACTTTTTCTCAAAACTAAAAACACATTTTCTTACACACACACATATAATAAAATCCCTGTTTGAATTTATGAGATAAACCCCACCCTTATGTCACATGAAAATTACGTGGGCGTTGATGCCTTTATAGGCTACGTCAGCATCTCGAGCTAAAACCGGAGACTCATGTCCTATTTTACTATTTTCCTCTTTTTCTTGTTTTATCTATATCTTATTTACATATATCATATTAGTGATTCATATTTTCTTCTCATCTAGCACATATTATCATTTCATCATAACAATCTACATCTTGATAAGCGCATATATCATATTTTTAATTAGTATTTCGGGAACATTCGTTTGGATGACCTCACTCCGTATTTTCCACGATGTGAGTCAATCGATTACGATCTCCACTTATATATACACGCACACACACTTAACGGAGAAATTAAGGAAAATAATAACACAAGCCCGTGAGAGACCGAAAGGGTATAATGGGTTCCTAACACCTTCCCATTCTATTACTTAGCCCCCGAACCTCTAATCTATTCGATTTCACAAGCATCGATTTGTCTTTGATGCCGTTCTCTCGAGGCAGGAACATGTCCGTTTGCCTGTTTTGTGAAAAATAGGTTGGTGACTCTATCTCTTCGCATCACCCCACATCGACGATGGGTAAAGTGTTCCTAAAAAAGGGCTCGGGAAATTCTCCCCATCTCCACCGTGTGTGTACGAGTTCCAGATACTAAAACGGAGGAAACCCCGTAGGGATGGCCACAGTGGTGACTCCGGTGGGGACTTACTTGCCATAAGTGGGCTAGACTTTGTTTGCATGGGTGTTATCATTTTATACATGCGTACGTATGCACCTACTTGTATGTTCACTTTTCCCCCTGTTTACTTTTTGTATACCTACCTCACACTTATATCAGTCCTCACTCACACACTCATACATATCTTCCATGTACACCTCACACTATCGATCACTTATATCCACGTTGCACACACCACTTAGACTATCCATGTTTAGGCTTCGCTAAAACACACCTCCACTTATCACACTTGTATATATCCATTCTTAGTCGTTCTTATCACACCACTTATAGATTATCCATGCATAGGTTCACTACCACAAACTCACTTATAGATATTCACACATCACACATCCTCATGTATCCATGCTTAGTGTAATGCTTATGCTCCATAATAGATTTACTTTTCGTGATACTTGTAAATTTTTCCTTATTAGTATAGTGCTTATCATGCCAAATAAAATACTCTCTCCATTTTATACTAATCAAGAATAATTCATTTTTGCACACTACATCACCAAGAGCATGGCTATTGACCAAAAGCTTGTCCCGTACTCGGGGGGTCACTTTGTGATGGGCGCTGGTCCGACAGGTCGTAGTTAGCCTAAGCAGAATGACTCTCACCTTCCATTAGTATAGTACCTTCGACCTATATCGAACGGTTACCCCCACATCATACCGCTTGATCAAAATCACGACGGGAGGTATATAGCAGGGAACTCATTCACGTATGTCGAGTATATCGAATTCTCTCTCACATGTACTGTCCCCATGAGGTATATAGTGAGGAAATTCATATACACTCTGGTATATCAAATGACTTGTCCGCACGCACCGATTTCCCTCAAAATCAAGACGTATATCATGGAAGTCATGCCAAAGGGGATAACCTTTCCAGTAACCCAAAAAACTGTATACCCTCATATATGCGTCAAACCTAGGGCACTCATTTTTAGTTTGTTGGTTACTACATGACACTCTGTCGAAATGCCGGGTTGTGATGCCACCCAAATTTTTTAGCCATTTCATCTTTTTTTTCAAAACGGGACCCTATCCGCGAGCCTGGTAACAGATCAAACCATGTTTTACATATTTTTCAAACCCAATTTTCCCAGGCTTGGGTCCCGTACGACATTTCTTTTTGCATTTTGGAAAACCTAACACAAGTGAAAACATAAACATAATAATAATCATGCTGAGACTATTCCCTCGCTTTTTCCTCCTTCTTTATCAAAAGTGTCAAAACATGTTTCCCCCTCTTTTATCAAAATACCAAAAAATAGTTTTCTTCCTTTTTATCAAAATTTCAAACAACATTTTTTCTCCTTTTATCAAAAAATACCAAAAACATTATTCCCCCTCTTTTATAAAAATGTCCAAAACATTTTCCTCTTTTTTCAATAAAAATAATTCTTTCTTTTCTCTTTAAAAAAAATCGAATCTTTTTCCCTCTCAGGTCAATCGCATACCCGACCCTTGGCCTAGCTCCCTATTGGATACGGTCTTCCATCAAACCACCTCGAGCCTCCGTCAGTTCTCCCACTACTTCCTCCGAGTTTGAAATCCATCCTTATTAACATTCCATGGAGAATGTAGACCAAGTATAGAATGTACAGCCGGATTTGATGACAATCCTGGTCCAATTCACCGCCAAGATTAATAACCTTTAAATTGAGGTTCATAATATGTAGTGAAACCATGTACCTATCCCCGAATAACTCGAGGTTCTCTTTCCTCGTGCTATGGGCCCACGCTCACCTGGGCCTGTTTGGGTCCCGAAAGAATATTAGCAAGCTCCACGTTCCCTTCCAACCAATAGGCCACCACCAGCTCAACTCCCTATACCGATACTTTCCCGACTAGGGTCTAACCTGTTAGTACCTATAGATTCGAAGGAAGAAGAGTTAAACAAGGTCAAGGAGGACCTTAAGTTATTAATAAACAAGTTTGACCAGGTCCAAATCACCGGGAAATACATGGATCACACCCATATGTCTCCCTACCCTAAAGCAAGGCAGCCATAAAAGTTCAAGATGCTTAACATTGAGAAGTTCAGGGGTAGAGGCCCCCTAATTTTTCATCTTTGAAGCTACCATCGAGACATGACTCTCCTAGGTGACTTTGAATAAATAATGGCCCAAATGTTCCAATAGACTTTTAAGGACAATGGTCTTAGCTGGTTTCTATCCCTTAAGGAATCCAAAATTCGCAGTTGGGAGGATGTTTCCCGTGAATTCATGTCACGATACAAATACAATGAGGAGTTAGAGTTTACACGCCGTGACTTAGAACTTATCAAGAAGAACCTTATAGATCTGTCAATAATTTCATAGCAAGGTGGAGGGATAAAGTTACCACTATAACCAACCGACCTTTCGAAGAGGAGCAAGTTAGCATTGTGAAGAAATTTTTTTTACCCCGTGTCTGAGCGACGATGGGAGGACAATACTACCCACATTTATTAAACCTCTGGTAAGCAGGAGTGGATATTGAAGAAAGTATTTCCAAGACAGAAGCTTAGCTAAAGAAAGTATCCGGGCAATTCACTCAAAGGAAAAATGATAAGCCTACAGCCATCTCAACCATCAATAACATCTCTCATACCGCTACTTCTTGATCACCAGAAAGTCATGCTAGTCCATTCAGAAAAGAGTACACCAAGCTCCATGATCCTCTCTAAAGTCTACCAAGCCTTGTTGGGATGAAACCTCATCGAACCTTTGGATCCTCATCCACTACCAAACCCACTCCCCAAAAATTTCAAATTCGGCACCCATTGTGATTTTCACCAAACTACCGTCTATACCACTGATTAATTCTTCCATATATGGGATGTAATCCAACGTTTAATTAACGAGGATATTATTGCTCCACTAGCCAATCTTGCCCCTATCACCACTCACAATACACTTCAAAATCATATAAATGCCATCTCCCTAGAGAATGACCCAAAATTCGATCCATTTACCCAAATTGTACCCACTAAAGCACCCATTATATCCATATTTTCATCCAAAACTCTTAAAGTTTTTCAATATTTTCTCTTACACCCTCCTGTTTTATCAACCAAACTCTGTCGCTTCTAACAAGAGAATGTATTATCATTCGTACCCGGTTCGTAGGGAAAGATATGAAGTTGCCAGTAGTACTGAACTAGCTTTAATAATTTGGGCTGAAGTTTCCCTTTGAAATGGCCATTGACAATTCATGGAAGCCCGAAAGTTGTCTCGAGAATCAGATAATTGGGTGGGACTCGTTGGAGAAGTCAGTTTGGACAATGCAATACAGATTCTGACAAACTTATTCCAATAGACAAATGAGATTTGTAGTATTTTCGAGTTACTCGATGCCTTAAATCTAGAAGTGATACGACGCAAATATTGCATATTTCACCCGTTAACCTACGCGTTATTAGCCCCCTCGGGTATCTTAATCACTATATTTATGCTCGTTAACTAGACAACCTCGGATTTCTAAGTTAACATGTTTTGCAGGGGTTAATTGAGCTTTTGTAGGTGTTTGGATGCTTAGTATGAAGTTCGGACGCATTCCGCTCGATTTCCGTACACTATCGCACTCGCAAGGGCAATTCGGTCATTTTACAGTTTGGGCACCTGGCCCGACATCTACACAAAAGTTGTAGCTCTCCTCGCTAGCTTCGCGTGGCCACGAACAGTGCGCGATTCCGATTCATAACGATAAAGTTACGGCGATTTGAGTGACGTTGGATTGTATGCCAATGCAGGGGAAATTGTAGGCTGTCCCTGCTTGATCGATCGATCGAGCCTGAGGGCCGATCGATCGAGCCTTATTATTTTTTCCACGATTTACAATGCCGATCGATCGACCACAGGGATCGATCGATCAATCCCCTATTTTTCCCCTGCAGATATTTTCTTTCTTTTCTTTTATTCCAACTTACTATATAAGATAGTTTTTGTTGTAATAAATGGAGACTCACATATTCTGAATTAGATAGTTTTTAGTTAGGGTTTGGTTTTGGATAGTTCATTTTCTCTTCTTCTTGGATTGACAACCCAATTGGTTTGTATGTTAACTATTCATCTTCCCTACCATTAATACAGTTTGTTTTCCATTAATTCTTGCTTTCTAGTGTAATTTTCATGCTTTCATAATTAGGTTTACTTGCTTTATTTCTTGCTTTCTTAGTTTAATTTAGTTTAATTCATGACGTACCCTTAGATAAATAGGGTCGGGATTGTGTTTTCGCCATTTTCGGGTTTGGACCTCGAAAGTTAGGGTTTCATGTAAAATTGCATTTAATTGAAACCGCGTGTATTAAAGTTGGATTGTTATGCGTTTAACTTTATTTGTCACGCAACTTTAGTGTTTATAGCGACAATCCGAATTCAATCCGCGTGTGACCATTTTCAGTTAAATATTTAATCTCACAACTTTGGTTTAAATTCCTTATTGTGTGATGTTTATGCTTAATTGAAAATGCTCGATTAAATTTCTTTCGAGCCTTAACTCTAATTAGTAGTTGTTTCGATCCGTGTGGTAGGATGCGATCCTGATCCTCGCTTTACTTTTGTGTAGCGTTAACTTATTCTTTTCTTTTGTCACCATTTCCAACCTATCATCTTTTACACTTTTATTCTTGAAGTTTTAAAACAATTAATATCTAAAATTTAATCATTCCCTGTGGATTTCTTACGATACCCGACTTACCGCTTTACTTGCCTCGCAAGTGTAGTAGTAGCTTAGGCCTTTTGCATCGCGGCGACGAAACTCACAACGATTGTGTCCTCACACGAACACACTTTTACCGCTCGATCAAAACACCCTTAGATAAATAGGGTCGGGATTTCATTTCAGCCATTTTCGGGCCTCGAGTTCCGAAAACTAGGTTTTGTGCAAAATCTCGTTTAATTGAAACCGCGTGTATTAAATTTGGATTGTTATGCGTTTAACTTTATTTGTCACGTAACTTTAGTGTTTATAGCGACAATCCGAATTTAATCCGCGTGCGACCATTTTCCATTAAATGTTTAATCTCGCAACTTTGGCTTAAATTCCTTATTGTGTGATGTTTATGCTTAATTGAAAATGATTGATTAAATTGCTTTCGAGCCTTAACTCTAGTTAGTAGTTGTTTCGATCCGTATGGCAGGATGCGATCCCGATCCTCGCTTTCCTTTAATTTAGCGTTAACTTATTCTTTTCTTTTGTCACCACTTCCAACCTATCATCTTTTACACATTTATTCCTGAAGTAATTAAACAATTAACATCTAAAATTCAATAACTCCCTGTGGATTCTCGATACCCGACTTACCGCTGTGCTTGCTTGTCAAGTGTAGTAGTAGCTTAGGTTTTTTGTATCGCGGCGGCAAAAAACACGACGATTGTGTCCTCACACGAACACACTTTTTTCGCCCGGTCACAAAATGGCGCCGTTGCCGGGGAGTATGTTTTTGATAGTAATTGTTTTATTATTTCATAGTATTTTTCCTTTTGTATTTGTATTCTTTGTTTTAACCTTTTTTTGCAGGATAGCACATTTGAGCGCTAAGAAACTTTGGTTCGAGGTTGCTCACTTTCTTGCTCGGATTCTCCATCTGCAACCAACGAGGTAATCATGTCCTTTTTTTATAGTTATAGCGGTCATTCTAATGATTCTTACTTTGGGAATAGTTTTCAAGTTTTTCATTTTCAAGATTTTATTGAAAATGAAAGACTTGAAAATCGGAATGAAAATCGTTATTGGGAGCTTGAGTTGGATTCATTATTCGAATCCAATGACGATTCTCATTTCATTACTTTCGAAGACGAGTTTCAACCAAATGAGGAGTCCGAGGCTCTTGAGCCGAGGAAGCCTACTTTTAAAGAGACTTTGCTTCTTTACTCCCAAGGTTTGGAAAGCCTAAATGATGCTGGAACGAGACTTGGTGCACTTTGCGATGAGATGAATTCTTATGCACAAAACAATGAGGAGGTGGAAACTTGTGTTTCACCTCAATTTTTCAAAGAATTTCTCATCGAATGTGAATCTCTCTCCCCCGAAATTCAATTTCCTTCCGACGATAAGTCGATTGAGATTGAATTCGTTTCATCACCATATTCGTTTTTCGTGATCGAACCATTAGAATTACCGGTTGATTCCTATGAGTCGGTAGAAACTTTTAAAACTACACTTTTTGCCGATGAGGACTCTTTACCGGACTTGTTTTCGATGGATGGTATCCCGATGTGTGCACCATCTCCCATTCCGTTTGAAAAATCTTTGGGAGATGAATTAACTTTTCTTGGACCTCAGGTGTACCTTTCCCCCTTGTTATCCAAATCCCCCATCGTCCGCCCAGAATTTCAAATTGGCGATGGTTCATTTCTTTCACCGCCCACATGCCTTCCGTTGTTCAAACGGAGTTCCTATTTTCCGGGAGGCATGCATGTTCGGGAGGGTCCACCGATGATCCTCCAAAGTCAAATCGTGTTTTGGATGGACCCTAAAAAATTTAAACTTTTGGTATATAGTTAATTGCGCATCCCGAGTGTAGGTTGTATATACTAACTTCTTCATTTTTTGTTTTTCTTAATTTTAGCCTAGTGTAATTAGTTAATCTCTTTTTATTTCTTTTTGTATGCTTGGTTCTAACTCTTTTGTAGGTTCAACGGACTTGAATTTGCGGAGACTATGCATCCCGGCACACATTTCTTAAGAAAACAATCAAAAAAGTCGCAAAAACAATTTTTCCTTTGTTTTTCACACGCGCATTCTCACGCATTTGCATTTGTTTTTCTTTTTTATTTATTTTTATTTATTTTCTTTTCTTTTCTTTTATTTTTCATTTTTTCGTGACCATGCGTGTGTGTTGGTCATTGTACATATTTTTATTTTTTTTAGCATAGGCCTTTTTGCGTGTATATGTATGCCTATGTGTAATTATTTTTATTTTATTTTTATTTTTATTTTTCCATTTTTATTTCATATTTTTATGTATATATATATATATATATACTATATTTATAGTTATTTTATATTTAGACCCCATATATATCCCTGAATTGCAATCCCCCCCCCCCCCCCCCCCCACCATTTTAAATTGGATGCAGTGTGCCTGGCCCTGTTCGATCGATCGATCGAACCTGGCCTCGATCGATCGATCGACCAGGTTTAAGCCGAGGACTACTACTTTAAACCCCTCTTTTCTCTTATTCTCTCCTCTCCTCTTTCAAACTGATTTCGTGCCCTACTTTCCCCACACCATATTTCTACCATTTTTCTTCCAATTGCTACATATTCAAGGTATAATCTTCACTACTTTTACATGAATTTGTAGTTTTTGTTAGATTTTTGTCACTAATTACTTGTTTAAACCCTAGGTTGACATATGTTAGTTTGTGGTTGTTTCCCCCTGATTTTTTGTTGTTCCAACTGTATTTTTGCATGATTCTTGATATAAATCCACTCGTGAACATGTTTAGATTGCTGCATTGTTGTTTGTTCATGAGTGGGGTGATTTCGTTGGTTCAACTCGGTATTTTCAACCTTGACGCACATTGCGCACGCCAAGTGTTCGTCAAAATGCCTAAAACAGATTTCAATCCATATTTTGACGCACACTTGGGTGATTTTCATGCCTTGTCGCATTCCGACAACTTTTATCGCAATGTTGCATATTTTCACCTCGGTTTTGCGCACTTGCACCACCATTTCAACTTTTACACTACTAACCATAAATTGTGCTTACACTTGCTTTGTATTGTGTAATTCATGTTTTGTAGGTTGAAATGCTACCAAAAAAATATTCATCTACTAGGTGTGTGCCCGCCGGGGGCGTTGATGGTTTCCGCTCAGAGCAGGAGCGGGATTGGTTCCGTGCGCACTTTCACACTTCCGAGCGACCGCTTGGTTTTCACTTTGTGTGGGTCCTTGAGGATATACCGAGGGAGGTGCGGGTTCTGTTGCGCCGTCAAGGGTGGGAGCCCTTTCTTTCTACTAACGGGCGTGTCAACGAGGAATTGGTCTGAATATTCTACGCGACGTTAGTAGAGGTGAAGAGCAGCAGTGGGCCGAGTACATATGAGGCCATGGTTCGTGGGGTGAGGATTCCATTCAGCATTTCAGACTTGGCATGTTTTATGGATGTTCCTCTCCCCACGGATTCAGTCAGTTTTCTCGATGGGACTATTTTCGGTCGAGGGACATTGATAGAGGCCCTTGCACCAGGCGAGGCGTGGAAGAGTGGTGCTTTCCGCTCGGCTGCGATGGAGGACTTGCCTCGAATACTAAACTACATCAATGTCCATTCCTTCATGGTGACGAACAACCGGTCTGAGGTTCGTCACAAACATGCTGCATTGATCTACACGATGATTAATGGATTGGGCAGTATCAGCTTGCCCAGTATTTTTCTAGATATGATGTGCGCAACTGCGAAGGAGATCGCCTGGAGATTTTCCCTTCCTTTTCCTGCCCTCATCACGAGGATATGTATTTCACACGATTGCCCGGAGATGGACGCAGACCGTAAGCATGTGCCACTCGGGTTTCTCTCTAAGGACAACATCTCGAAAATGCTGAAGCGCGAGTGGGGGCAACCGGCGGGTAAGAGAGAGAGGGCAGAGATGGCTGACTTGCCGGACGACGAGGAGGATGAGATCAGGGAGATGGAGATGGGTGAGGGTTCTCACGCGCCACACACAGAGGATGATGCCCGCTTTGCGGCATTCCAAGCCGTGCAGGACCAGCACTGGGAGGAGACCCAGCTCAGGTGGGCGACTTGGGAGTCCCGCCTGGATCAGCAGCAGGCTCAGCAGGAGCAGTTTTATGCCGAACAGCGGCAAGAGTGGGCCGTGCAGAGACAGGCGAGGGCACAGAGCAGACAGGATTACCGGATGATGCAGCGGATGATGAGAGATCTCTATCTGCAGCGCAGTGATTCCGACTCACCAGTGCCTCCTCATTTTCAGGACCCCTCTGATCCTAGTGGTTCCGGCCACTAGGTTGTTATTGTACTGGGTTATTTTTTTGTATTCTGGGATCGGATAGTATATTGTACTTTTTATTTTTATTTTTATTTTTATTTTTATTTTTATTTTTATTTTTATTTTTATTTTTATTTTTATTTTTATTTTTATTTTTATTTTTATTTTTATTTTTATTTGTATTTGTATTTCTTTTATTTCAGGAGTTGTAATGTATTAAGTAATTTTGTATTGAACTTATGAAATGAGAAATGAAAATGTAGTTTGTGGTTGTTTATTGGATTTTGATGTGTGTGACCTTCCATTTTATAAAATCAAAAAGTCCACCATCAATTTATCTAGTATTTGCACTTCAGCCCCTCTATATTATTATGACTTGTGACATAGATTCTCTTAACTTAATACATCGGTACATATTCTTCATATGCTTTGTATTAACTTGTTTTGCAGCTTCATTTGGACTTGTACTTATGGAGATCGCTCCACATGTGGGTAATATCATTCTTTTCCTAGCTTTGTGTTGTGTTCTTTAATGGACGCATTGGAGCCAATGTAACATTTAAGTTAGGGGGTGTAGGATATTCTATCCATTTTGTTGTTTAGTCCTTGGATTTGATTACAATTTAGTTACAAAGCATGTTTTTGTTAAAAATTTGAAAAATTTCAAAAATATTTTCTTTCTTTTTTCTCCTTTATTGGGCATTTTGCCTTGTTTCCGATGATAAATTTTAATAATTGCCCGATCAAATTGACAATTCAACGATGCATGTTCTTGATTTTAGAAGTTATTAGATTTTAGTCCCTAAATCATTGATATTATGAATAACTTCATGAATTAAACTTTAATCCGTGAGCACATGCACCATTCTTGTTATATTGATTTGGTTTAAGATTTTTATAACTCGGTATGCTTTTGTTGCATTGTATATACTTACACCGAGTGAGATTAGAGACTTATGTCCATTTGTGAGTGTATACACTATTCTTTCGTCTTTGAAAACGTTGAATTCGTCGGTAATATCTTTATTCTTTCATTGACCGTTCATTAATTGAGTTCATCCTTGAAATGTGTTACTTGAGCATGATTTTCATATATTGTTTTGACTCGAGAATTGCGTTTACTTTGTGAAATGATCATAGGCCATCTTTGATTTATCGCCCATATGACCTTGACCTCACTTTTTATATGTTCCCTAGTCAACCCACTTGAGCCTAAATACTAGCCTTTCTTTTCACTACCCAAAATCCCATAACCAACTCCAAATTGGAGTTTTATACCATATATATTACCTTACATACCCTTGTTTGGATTGTTGCTTGGAATTGAATGTTATTATTGATGTGTGGTTGCAATTTGAGTATGAAAAGAGTAAGAAGTGAAAATAAAAAGAAAGAACAAGAGTTAAAAAAAAAGAAAAAAAAAAGAAAAAGTGAGAAAAAGGAAGAAAAGAAAAAGAAAGAGAAAGTTGTTTATATTGTTTGTAGTGTTTCAATAAGCTTTGATTACTCTCTCGATTGTTATATCTAATGCTCGTTTGGACATCTTTGTCCAACTTTTGATATTGCCCACTTTTTCACATTATTCCGAGTTTTATCCCCAAACACTTTGAATCCGTATATACATCCCTTTCATTTCGTACCCTAACCTAGCCTACATTACAACCCTATACAAGTCCTATGTGATCTTAAGTAGATGTAATTCAAATGTTTAAATAGTTTTGATAATCTGTGAAAATGCATTTCGCCTCTTTTATATGTGCGGTGTCCTTTCACTGAGATTGCAATTTTTATTTCCTATATAGCGTTCTTCTTTTGTGACATGTGCGCGGCCTAGTTTCCCTTTACATTTACTCCTTATGCCCGCATGTCCCGTGTGTTACCTCCCTGTTTCAAGTGAATTCATTTGATGAGTGTAATGCCCGTGAGGATTGAATTTATGCATGCTTTGATTTTTAGTATCCAGTTTATTTAAGTTTTTCGCCAAATCATACTTTGCATATGCTCACTCCCCTCCCACATGTTGGAGTTTCAATTCATTGAGGTGCATTCGATAATGTTAATAACTACAGACTTCTCATGCGAATTGTTTGCTATGCTAATAACATGTTGAAATCTTGTTTGCACTAATGAGTTTGTCTTACTTGATTGGGCATATTTTGAGGAAACTTTATGATGTTTGTGGGTTCCATCACTGAAAACCCTCACGAGACGACACTCGTTCACTAGGGTAACCTAGGGGTTTAACGGCTTATTGCATACGCTAAATGCAATCGTTCGCCCGCGAAAGTGGCCTTATCTTTTTATTACTTTTATACCATACTGTTGTACTCTCTCCTGTGTTGGTTTACTTGTTCTTCTTGTTGCATCCTATTTCATTGCTAGGGACTAGCAATGTGTAAGTTAGGGGGTGTGATACGACGCAAATATTGCGTATTTCACCCGTTAACCAATGCGTTATTAGCCCCCTCGGGTATCTTAATCCCTATATTTATGCTCGTTAACCAGACAACCTCGGATTTCTATGTTAACATATTTTGCAGGGGTTAATTGAGCTTTTGTAGGTGTTTGGATGCTTAGTATGAAGTTCGGACGCATTCCGCTCGATTTCTGTACACTATCGCACGCGCAAGGGCAATCCGGTCATTTCACAGTTTGGGTACCTGGCCCGACATCTACATGGAAGTTTTAGCTCTCCTCTCTAGCTTCGCGTGGCCGCAAACGGTGCACGATTCCGATTCATAACGACAAAGTTACGGCGATTTGAGCGACGTTGGATTGTATGCCAATGTAGGGGAAATTGCAGGCTGCCCCTGCTTGATCGATCGATCGAGCCTGAGGGTCAATCGATCAAGCCTTATTATTTTTTCCATGATTTACAATGTCAATCGATCGACCACAGGGGTCGATCGATCGATCCCCTGTTTTTCCCCTGCAGATATTTTCTTTCTTTTCTTTCTTCTTTTCTTTTATTCCAACTTACTATATAAGATAGTTTTTGTTGTAATAAATGGAGACTCACATATTCTGAATTAGATAGTTTTTAGTTAGGGTTTGGTTTTGGAGAGTTCATTTTCTCTTGTTCTTGGATTGACAACCCATGTGGTTTTGTAAGATTGAACTATTCACTTCCTCTCCATTAATATAGTTTGTTCTTCATCTTTTCTTGCCTAGTAATTTAGTTTCCATGCTTTCTAACTAGTTTACTTGCTTTAATTCTTGCTTTCCTAGTTTAATTAACATAACCTAGTTTAACTCACCATGCACCCTTAGATAAATAGGGTCGGGATTTCATTTCCGCCATTTTCGGGCCCCGAGTTCTGAAAACTAGGTTTTGTGCAAAATCGCGTTTAATTGAAACCGCGTGTATTAAAGTTGGATTGTTATGCGTTTAACTTTATTTGTCACGCAACTTTAGTGTTTATAGTGACAATCCGAATTTAATCCGCGTGCGACCATTTTCCATTAAATGTTTAATCTCGCAACTTTGGCTTAAATTCCTTATTGTGTGATGTTTATGCTTAATTGAAAATGATCGATTAAATTGCTTTCGAGCCTTAACTCTAGTTAGTAGTTGTTTCGATCCGTATGGCAGGATGCGATCCCGATCCTCGCTTTCCTTTAATTTAGCATTAACTTATTCTTTTCTTTTGTCACCATTTCCAACCTATCATCTTTTACACATTTATTCCTGAAGTAATTAAACAATTAACATCTAAAATTCAATAACTCCCTGTGGATTCTCGATACCCGACTTACCGCTGTGCTTGCTTGTCAAGTGTATTAGTAGCTTAGGTTTTTTGTATCGCGGTGGAGAAACACACGATGATTGTGTCCTCACACGAACACACTTTTTCGCCCGGTCAACAAGGGCAGTTGGTAGCTTCACTTATGCACCTCCCCATTGAGTGAGAGGATCTACATGAAGATGTCATTGAGGTTGTGGAATGCACTGACTTCTTATTGCAAGACGACATCATTGCCACCGGCTGGGGGATGAGTTTGATAGCTCAAATGAAGATCCAAGCCAAGAAAATGTTAGCCCAATAATCATTATATGTCGGATGATATCTTTTGAAGATTTTCTAGAGGAAATTAACAAAGTGGTTGTGCATCCTGAAGTAGATGAAGAAACATGGTTTCTGTTCTTCCCCTCCTCCGTAAACCATATGACAAGATTTGGGAGACACCATCAGAGTTCTAATCCTCAATCAATAAGGATAGATGAAGGAAAGGGGGTTGTCAAGAAACTCCCAATACCAAAAATAACCATCGAGGAAAGCAATATTCTCGACCAACTCAATAAGACTCAGGCCAACATCACCTTATGGGGACTCTTCATGTCTTCCCAACTATATCGAAATGCTCTGATAAAATTACTTATCAAGCCCACAGTCCTTCCTTCCAACACTCCAAAATAAGTCGTGAACCTGTTTGGGTCCTTAACCTCTACTAGATTAGTTTCCTTCTCTGAAGAAGAAATCCCAAAGTTTGGTCCTAATCATAACTATATTCTTAACATCTTCGTTGAAGTGGTGGGGAAGACAGTCCCACTACTCGTAGAAAGTAGATTAGCACTCAATCTTTTCCCATTAAGAACCTTCAACTACCCGGGTTTGAAAGTAAGCGACCTTGATCTAACTTCCTTCGCAGTGTGTACCTATGAAACACTCATTGAGAGGTGATGGGAACCATAACACTCATAATAAGCATTGGTCCTATCAATCTTGTTACCGAGTTTCAAGTTATTGACATACCTACTTGTTTCAATGTATTACTTGGTCAAGCATGGTTTCATAACATCAATGGGTATGCTACTCTCTCCACCTATAGCTAAAGTTCTTCACCAAGGGGTAGGTCATTACCATCTTGGGCGACGATGATAATACTGAGAAAGTAAGAACCAGTAATTCGGTACTAGAAATACAGCATGGGGTGAATGGCATGCTTATTTTTGGATTTCGACTCGAACCACTTCCACTCCCAAGAGGGGATTATTTCAAGGATCGATTTTTTCAGAGCACAACCCTCATGGCAATGTTAACGTCATACACATATTCAAAAATATCCACTTCATGCTCGGACTGGGGCTAAGATGACGAAAACAGGGGATAATGGAACCCGTAGTCCTGAAGAAGTCCTTTCCTCCATGTGTCCTGGGTTATCAACCATCATCAGTGTAACTCAAAATGCTCCACCAACCTCGGTTAAAGAGAAGTTTAGAAAGTGCCAAAATTGTTTCGGGGGATTCCTTGAATGGGAGATTCATCAGTGAAGATGAGGATTTTTCCTTCTGCGACTTTCTCTAAGCATACTTTGATCATGTAGATAATAAGATAAGCTAGGGATGTAGATATTCTTGCAAGACAACTACTCCTAGGCCAAAGACTCCCATCATCATCTACAACCACTCCTTGATAAATGTATACCTATTGTCGAGGATTTTGGGGGAAGTGACTCTGAGGACTCGTTCAATCTGTAGATACTGCATGATTCACTCAAGTGCTACATCATTGGACTCGTCCACTCTAATAAAGGTCGCTGATGAACCCCTCCTCAACTGGAATGATATACCAGTTCCACTTGCTGAAATGCAACCCAACCCAGAAGTTTGTCCAATTTTTTTATTGTTCCTCCGTTTTCTTATAATAATGTAGTCGAGGCCTCTTTTAATGAGGTTCTCAATGTTGTTTTTCCCGAGAAAGTAATAAATGAAGATTTTGAGTATCTTGTTGTGCTATAAATTAATTGTCTTGATTCTAATCAAACTCTTGATGATGATGATTTTGCAAATGAAAAATTCTTAACTGGTCTTAATAAAGTTAATAACAAATAACATAACCGCGTTTAAATTAATGAGGATGAAACTGTTATTATCGATCTCGATTCTAGTAGCCAACCGTACGAGATTAGAATAGGGATCACCCGTGATTAGAATGAGCATGAACAACTCGACAAACTATTAAAGGAATTTATGGACATCTTCGCATGGTCCTACGATGACATTCCCGTCATCGGTCCTGTAATCTCTCAACATGAGCTTCTAACTCTCTCGGATTGCAAACCGGTCAAATAGAAACTACGAAAGCTCCACAGAGAATGGTCGCTCAACATTAAATCAAACAGTTGAACATAGGCTTCATCAGGGTGATCAAATATCCCGTATAACTAGCCAACAATGTACCCGTATCGAAATTAGGAGGGAAAGTCTCCATGTACGTTGACTACCAAGATTTGAACAAAGCCTCTACAAAGGATGACTACTCACTACCCAACTTTGACATGATTATAGACGACACGGCCAGTCATGCTCTCAAGTCATTCGTCGATGTGTTTGTCAGATACAATCAGATCAAGATGCACCATTATCATCAAGAAAAAAACACATTCATCACCCCTTAGGGAATCCTCTGTTACACAGTTATGCCATTCAGTCTAAAAATGCAGGGGCTACCTACCAAAGGGTTATCATATCCATCTTATATGATTATAAACACAAAGACATCTAGGTCTACCTAGATGATATCATCATTAAATCTAAGACTCGAGAAGTTCATGTTCCTACCCTTTGAAAAAAAAATTAACAACTACGGTAATACCAGATGAGACTTAACCTGCTAAAATGTGTCTTCAGCATCACCAAAGGAAAGGGAGTTGAAGTATACCCTGCCAAATTAAAATCCATACTCAAAATACTACCACCCTAAATAGAGAAGGAAGTGCGTGGATTCTTGGGAAAATTATAATATATCATCTGGTTCATCAGCCAGTTGACTTCTATTTGTGAACCTATTTTCAAACTCGTCTTAAAGGATTCCACCAAAATATGGAATGAGTCATGTCACGCATCCTTAGATAGAATCAAGTTGTACCTTACCCGACCTTCAGTATTCATGCCACCATAGTCTGGTCTCCCTATACTCCTATACTTAAACATAATAGATACTGCAGTTGGGTCTTTGATAACCCAATACATTATAAAATCCTACAAAGAAATGACCATATACTATGCCAATCATAAGTTGGCTGGGTACGAGGTTAACTACACTACCTTAGAGAAAATATGGGTTGCCCTTATTTAGGTCACTCAAAAATTATGGTACTACATGCTCATTTTTTCCTTTAGACTTATATCCCAAATGGATACTATCAAATACCTGCTAGAGAAACCTACCTTGTCTAGCCGATGTCCTGATGGTTGATGTTGCTAGCCGAGTTTGATATTGTGTATGTCACGCAGAAAGACATGAAAGCGAGAGCCATCTCTGATTACCTTACTGACTACTCTATGGAAGAAGCTGACTTTTGGATCTTCGAGTTCCTAGATGAAGATATCCTTAGAACCTCTCAGGAAGACCTCTGGTGGAAAATTTTCTTTGACGGTGCTTCCAAAAAGAAAGGATATGGAATTGTGATACTCCTAATCGCCCCTAATGACTTTCACACTCCCATAGCCAACAATCTAGATTTTCCCTGCACCAACAATATGGAAGAATATAAGGCATGCACCGTAGGCCTCAAAGTCTATCTCAAGAAAGGTATCCAACTCCTAGATGTTTACGAGAACTCTACTCTCATCATCGGTCAGGTTCTTAGAGATGGAAAGTAAAGGAAGAGAAGATATTACCCTTCCACGCCTACCTAGAAGAGCGGACCTCCCAACTCCGTGATATTAACTTACACTACTTACCTCGAGCAAGGAACAGCTTAGTCGATGCTCATTCTACTCTCTCCTCCATGATTAACAAGCCCAAGGAATGGCTACTTTCGTAATCTAATAATAAGTTATGGTGACCCACTACTACAACATTGATCTCGTCATAGAAGGGGAATCTGATATGGCTGAATTATGGTATTATGACATTTGGTGCCTCCTCAAGCATGGTAGGTAAACCCAAGATGCCAACAAGAAAAACTGAGAGACACTTCGTAAATTGGCTGTCCAATACTTCGTCTATAATAAAGCATTGTTCAAGAAAAACTTCGATGGAACCTATTTTCACTGCATCGCAGGGGCTGACATTGAATAAGTGATGCAAAAGATACACGACGGGGAGTGCGAACCTCAAATGAATGGCCATATGCTCACTAACAAGATTATCTAACAAAGGTACTGTTGGACGACCATGGTTCAGGATTACACCGCTTATGTCCAGAGATGACTCAAATGCCAACAGTTCGCCAATCTCTAACACTTATCTCCGTGGGAATTATACAACATGACTTCTCCCTCGCCATTCTCCACATGGGGCATTGATATCATAAGGAACGTTACACCCAAAGCCTCCAATGGTCATAAGTTCCTCCTAGTTGTCATTGATTACTTAACCAAATGGGTCGAAACCGAGTCATATGTAGTGTTGAATGCCAAAAGGTTGCCAAGTTCATTCGAAAAACACTATCTACTTATACGGGGTCCCTTATGAGTTAGTATCATAAAATGGGTTACATTTCGAGGCAAAGGTCATAGAATTAGTTGACGAATATGGGATTAAGAGACACAAATCTTCTCCCTACCTACCACAAACCAATGGTACAGTTAAAGATGCCAATAAGAACCTCAAAGCAATCATCAACAAAATGATTGAGAGTAGTCAAGATTTGGTCGATTGGATCCTTTATGCCCTCTAGGGATACCACACTTCAGTTCTGACATCTAATGGGGCTACTCGTTTCTCTCTAATATATGACATGGAAGAAGTCCTACCCATTGAACTAGAAATACCTTCATTATGCTTTATGCTTGAGAGCAAAGTCAGTGAGGAAGACTGGTATCAGAGTCATTTTAATGAGTTATCACTCTTAAATGAAAGGAGACTAAACGCACTACATCATATACAAGGGTACCATTGCCGAATAGCGCGATCAATCAACTGAAGAGTCAAGGACCGTGGTGTCCAAGAAGGGGAGTTATCCCTCAAAGAAATCATAGAACGCGTCTAGGACCTAGAGGGAAATTCAAGCCAAATTGGGGTGGCCCCTACATCGTGAAGAAAATCATATATGGTGGCGTCGCTATGCTCATTGAACTTGACAAAGAAGAGATAGCGCGTATAGTCAACTTGGACTCTCTCAAGAAGTTCTACCCTTAGTTCCAAATCTTGGTGCGCTACGAATCCTCTTATCTCCCTTCTATTCTTAAAAAAAATTCATTTCCCTCTACTCGGAACTACGTGGGGCGTGATCCACTAAAAAAAAATTCTTTCAAAATAAACTCAGACAATTTTCAAAACCCCCAGAAGTATGTAGGTAGCCCATACGCTTTACACAGGCATGGTCCCCTTCTTTTTCACAAAATGTTATTCTTTTCTTACCCCCGAGAATGACAGTTCATTTTATCATTTACATGAACAAAAGGATTATCTATGCCTTATAATAGTATAGCTAATTCAAATATAAAACTCATCAAGAGGCACAATAATATAATTAAAATCCTTTTTTATTCCAAAATGGGAAAATTCGGTGCCATTACATGAAATATCAGCATAGCGAGTCAAACAATTACCCCCCGCCAACCAAACTACCCTTAAAATGAAGCAAACCAAACCATCCCAAATTTATTCCAAAAACAAGCAAACACAAACCAACATATCTCCATCACAAAGGCTTCACAAATAAACACCAGCTTTACAAAATACCATATCTACAACTGTCAAAAGACCCAGCCCCTTCATCATCTATTACTCTAGGACCCCAAACTTCCCCTGCTTGGTTGGTATGCCGAAGGCTCTCCATGGAGAGATAAGCCTGAACCAGCCTAAAGAAAACCAATACGCCCCCTCCATAATATCAAACATGACAAACCATCTATGTTCGGTCTCCTTCGCCAAGATCTTAGCCACTACCCTCTTCCACAACCATTTCAAATAATCTCTAGAAATATGCCAAACCCTGCAGATAGATTGAGAAGGATGGGTTGATAATCGATAATTCTCCCACAGAGATCCCAATGCTAGAAGATCTTAATGCTAGAAGCTTTGAAAATTAAGGAGAACTCACCCTTTTTATAGGAGGCCAAGGGTCATGCCAATCGACAATCCCCTAACACCCACCGATTAGCACATACATCTTCCCATTCCCAAGGTGACCCGGAAGACCATGCCATTGCCAAATAGCAACCCTTACAACATGCCAGTTGGCAACTCCTAGAAAATTTAGTACAAAAAATTCCCAAAAATTTCTAAAAAAATCGTAAAAATGCAAAATAAATATCGTAACACTTCTTCACTAATAAATCCAATTTCAGGCTCTTAAAATCACTCCCCAGATTAAAACCACACTCCTATTTCCAATTTAAGTCCTAAAGCAGCGTGCCCGCATCCCCGAAGTCCACTACAATTTCCCAGCAGAATCCTAAATCCTCATGTCATCAACTGTTCCCCAACAGAACTTCTAAATCCAACTTCCCCAGTGGAGTTATAAACTAGTCGAATATCTCTCCCCGACAGCATCTCAAAGAAACACATTCATCAACAAAATGTCGAAACCTCAAATTATCAACTATTGACCTAGAAGAATTTCCAGACTAAACTTTCTCCCAATCCATCCACCATAGGAATTTCAAATCCCCTAACAAAGTTATCTCCTATCAAAAGGAAATAATCCCCAAGAAGATGTCTCTTTCCTAGAAGAGTTTCAAAAAGGTAAATTAAGAACTCCTCAGAGAGCAATTCCCCGCATCATAACTTCAGGTCCTCATAATTCACCTCAACCGTAAAATTGGTCACCACAACTTCAAGTCCATAGAATTGACCTCGACCCACAGAATCGGTCGCCCCAACTTTAGGTCCTCAAAAATGAGCTTGACTCGCAGAATTGGTTTCCCCAACTTCAAGTCCTCAAAATTGATCTCTACGCATAGAATTAGTCTCCATAACTTCAGGTCCTCAGAATTCACATCGACCCTCAGAATTTGTCACCACAAATTAAGTTCCTCATAATTAACCTCGACCCGCAGAATTGGTGGCCACAACTTCAAGTCCTCAGAATTGACTCGCACAATTGGTCACCCAACTTTAGGTCCTCAAAATTAACCTCGCCCATAGAATTGGTCACCCCCAACTTCAAGTCCTCAGAATTAACCTCGACCCGTAGAATTGGTCACCATAACTTTAGGTCCGTAGAATTGGCCTCAACTCGCAGAATTGGTAGCCCCAACTTTAGGTCCTCGGAATTGACCTCGACTGACAGAATTGGTTGCCTCTACTTCAGGTCCTCAAAATTGACCTCGACCCGTATAGTTGGTTGCCTTTACTTTAGGTTACCATAATTGACCTCGGCAAAATTAGTTAGGTCCTCAAAATTATCCTTAACTTGCAGAATTTCCCATGCCCAACATTACCTTAAGCCCTCATAATTGACCTCGACCCGCAGAAATGGTCATCCCCACTTTAGGCCCTCAGAATCGACCTCGGCCCTTTAGGTTTTCAAAATAAACCTTTTTCCTAAACAATCATGTGGTGTCTATTCAATGACTTTTAGTTATTTGAAGCTCATTCATCAAGGGGATCTATAGACACCACATTCTAGGACCCTCCTAAGACTCTCCTTAGGTCCCTAGTACTCCCCCATTCACCATAGAACCCTAGCTAATACTCTGAGTACCGATATGGAGGTCATCAGGCGCTTTAAAACCATGTTTAACTCTGATCATCTTCATTATTAGAGTGAAATATCAATTAATCTTAGAAAGGATCTAAATCCCCTTTCTAATGGTCCACCCCGTGCATGAATCGACCTAATGGTTTAGATGAACAAACCATTTTATTATTGAAAACCGATCTGGAGGCCACCGAGCGCTCTTGGGGATCGATTTGACCTTAATAAACTTCATTTGTACAGAGAAACCTCAATGAATCTTCTAAGGGAATTAAAATCCCTTTTTAATGATCCCACCCGTGGGTGAAACGACATAACTGTTTAGGTGAACGATCCATTTCCCCCTAAAAACTGATCCAGAGGCCATCGAGTGCTCCTGAGCTCCATTTAACTAAAGTCAACTCTTTAGGTCAAACGAGACATAATGAATCTTTGGAGTTTATGGAACACCCTTTCTAACGGCCTACCCCGTGCGTAAATCAGCCTTACGGTACAGACGAATTACCTGTTTTGATTTGAAAGGTCATTGGGAACTTTCGGGCCTCATTTGACCAAAGTAAACTCTGAAAACCAAGATAAGCTATTTAAAACATCGAATTTCCTCAAATACAATTTTCAATGGTCCATCCCGTGCATGACTCAGACTTACGGTTTGGACGAATGATCCATCATCATCCGACGATCTCCTGTCCAAAGGACTGACGGGTGCTTGTAAGCCCATTTTAACCCAATGTCAACTATCAGACATGGAATTGACCTAAAGGATTCTCAAACGTCTATGAATAACCTTTCTAATGGTATGTCCCGTTCATGATTTGGACTTACGGATTCTATTTTACGACCATTTTCCCTAAAAAAATCTGCACGAGACTTCCAATTGGCATGTCCATTTCCCTGCCTATCGGCAATGTGTTTAGGGTTACCTATCAATAGGTAAGGTAAGTATAATGCTAATCAATAGTCCCTTGACCCTATATAAGGAGAGCATGATTTCACTTTGAAGGGAACCTTAGAAAACATCAACTATAGTGATCTCAGCAACATTGTTTTTAACCCAGCGAGGTTTCCTTATTTAAACCTTTCTCGACCTTTCATTTTCATCACTCTCACACCCAATTTAGAAAAATACTCCTACATCTATCACTCACTTGTAAGGAAGCTCATCAACAATCAAGATCAATTTCCAAGTCTCCAAATAAGGTCCAAATATTCTTCTCTCTCTTTAGATTTCTTTATTTTTGCATTAGTTATATAAGTCCTTAATTTACCTTTTACTTTAGATCATACACATATTAATCTTCAATCCTTTACGAGTAATATTTCACATAACCTATTTTTTATAAAAAGAAAAAAAAGGGTTACACCAATAGATTCCTACGGGATTCTCCGCCACATTTTCTCAAAACTAAAAACACATTTTCTTACACACACACATGTAATAAAATCCCTATTTGAATTTTATGGGATAAACTCCACCCTTATGTCACATGTGAACTACGTGGACTTTGAGGCCTTTGTAGGCTACGTAGGCATCTCGGGCTAAAACTCGAGACTCGGGTCCTATAATCCTATTTTCCTCTTTTTCTCATTTCATCTATATCTTATTTACATATATCATATTTGTGATTCATATTTGCGTCTTATCTACCACATATTATCATTTCATCATAACGATCAATAACTTGATAAGTGCATATATCATATTTTTAATTATTATTTTGGGAACATTCCTTTAGATGACCTTACTCCGTCTTTTCCATGATGTCGAGCGATCCCAATCTCCACTTATATATACATGCACACATACTTCACGGAGAAATGAAGGAAAATAGTAACAGAAGCCCATGAGAGACCAAAAGGGAGGAATGAGTGCCTAACACCTTCCCATATTGTAACTTAGCCCCCGAACCTTTAATCTATTTGGTTTCTCCAGCATCGATTTGTCTTTGATGTCGTTATCTCGAGGCAACATGTTCTTTTACCTATTTTATGCAAAATAGGCTAGAAATTCTATCTCTTTGAATCACCGCACATCGATGAGGCCGAATCGTTCCTAGAAAAGGGTGAAATACCTTCTCCCCCTCTCCACCATGCGTGCGAGAGCACCGAACCTCGAGATGGAGGAAAACCCCGAGGGATGGACACACTGGGGTAAGTTGACCCTTGTTCTTGACTTTGGGGTTAAGCTAGGGTTTGTATTATGAACATTAATAATTTCTTATAGCCCCCAAACCATTTTCAATCTCGCGGTCCCTCGACCACGACTGGGGATAGTAAGGCCTACATAATGGAGTTCAAGGCCACGACCATGGGTTGGTTGCAGCTTAATATGCCAACCCCTTTTATGTTGTGTGACTTATACACTTTTGGCTCATTTAAGACCCACCAACCCTCATTTATGCTTCCTATGTTCACAAAGTAACCATAAATGCACTCTAGACTCTTCCTCAAGTAGCCATTTCCATAAACTAAATCAAAGAGACTTTCAAGGCTAATTCAAAACGAGATTAAAGGGAGGATTAAAAGATTTTGAATTAAGTTTTCAAAAGGATCCAAGTTTGTTTCAAGTATTATTTTTCAAGACTTCATTTTTTTTAACTAAATAAAGATTTTAGTCCATTTCAGAGTTTAGTTACTTAAAGACTCCTCTCCTTTTATATATACAATTATTGACTTCGCCCAAACTCTAATTTTAGGCTCAAAATTGGTTACTCGCCCTTAAAGGTTTGAGATACCTATTTATATTATCTTATTTAGGTGAAAATGAATAACCTCACATGGATTATATTAGTATTTGGCCTTAGTTAATGCATGAAATTAGACCCTTGGCTATAGACTTGCATATTAGGGTTTGAGATTTAATCTTGGACTAATGTTAATTTGGATTAATAAGGGTTTGTTAAGACTTATTGGGGTTTTATTAGTTTTGAGAATGCATGTACTAAATAGGGTTGTACATTTAGCTTCATAGGTATTACCTTTGAGAATAAATGTGTAATTGATGTAATTCAATGCATGATTTTTATTAATTAGAGTTTATCTTCACATGTAAATGCATGAATAATGAATAGTTCCATGTTTTTAATCACGATTTCTAATTATAACCCCTTTAATTGATTTATGTTTTTGGAAATGAGAAATTGAACCTAATTACATTAGAAATTGCTTTAATCCTTTAATCATGTTTCTTATGCTATTAAAATAGTAATACATGATTAGTTACATTAGGAGTACAAGATAATTATTGTTGGCTTATGGATGATTGTAGTTGTCGTTGGTTTACGGTGGTAATTGCAGTTGAAAATGGAAGTTGGTTGTTTAATTTGTTTAATCCTTAAATTAATTCACACTAATAATTCCTAAGTTAATTATAATGTCTTAATGATTACCTTATCTAGATGGAAGTGTATCGGGGGGCTTGTTTGAATCTCTTTTACGTGACGTCCCACACATGGAGTCTAGAGATAGGTATAAGTGAGGGATTTATGATCCTTATAATTAACATGTTTATTTTATTACAATATTTAAATCGATGAATAGTCCTAAACTAAATATGACCTCTTGAGTGATTCATGAATCCCTCTAGAAGCTAATGAAATAACTTAATGATTGGTTTGGGCACTAGTTTAACATGGCCAGAAGGGTGGGGTAAATGGGGTATAATGATGTTATGATAAATGATAATCAAAGTATGAAATTTATGAAACAATAGTGAGATGATAAAGATAAGGATTTAACTGAGATGAATAATGGAGGTGGCTATGAGTGCGTTCCGAGAGAGAACACTCTTACTTATGGGTGGTGAGGGAGCATGTTTTTATTTGTGCATCATGTCAGATGTTTCTTATCCCAACCATTCTATCACGAGGTGGTGCCCGATTGGTTTGATGGTATGTGGATTTGATGCATTATACGATTCATTTATAAATATAGTTATGCCCATGCTAGAGATAGGTGGTGTTTGGTTGAGTAATGGGATATATTTATGTGTTATACGAATTTGTTCATATTTTCGTCCATGTGAATGGAAAGTGGCATCTAGATGTGTTATGATCTTTATTTATGCGCACTGCGTGTTCTTGAGATGTCCTGGGAGAATCAGCACATGTCAGTTACAATGTACATAATTTGTATATTAATTAATTATTAAAACTAATGAGTTAACAAAAATGGACTTTGAGGTTCTGTCACACATGGTTAGTTATCATAGTAGGCTAGATAATCGTGGACGTATCGCTTGTATATATAATTTCTTTTTTCGTATAGCTTTGGACTTACTACATTTTGATCCATCTTTATTCGTGGAAACATTTTGAGGTGCTAAGGCTGGTCCAGGGGAGTATACTCTTATCCACCTAACACATATCTTATGTTGTCTCTCCCTTCCATACATAATCATCAGAATCAATGATGTAGGTTAATCTCCATGGTTTACTATCTTTATTTCATTTGTGTGAGTTGAGTATCACAGACTTAGTTGTCTTGTATAATCATTCATGACAATTACATGTATATTTCATATTTCATTTGGGTTTGGTTTTGTAAATGAGACTATGTATCGATACATTTAGATACCTGTGGTGTTGTTATAGAGATATATCTTATTCTATTTTAGTTCATGATGCATTTATTAATGAATTATTTTAGTTTTACCATACTGTATTCATATCTTGTCACTAGTTTCATTTTTTTCCATACATGTACAGAATGTCATATAGATTGTTCTTATAAGATGAATATTTTAATATTATGAAGTGATTAACCCTAATGTTAAAATATATGGGTTATTACAATGAAAATTACAAATTACCATTTATTGATGTAAAAAATAAAGCCAAAACTTACCTAAATTGCTTATACAACAAGCTTCATAAAAAATAAGAAAAAGCATTCAATGCAATAACTGCACTTCCCTTTTACCCACAACTACACCTTTCACTTTCAAACCCTACCGTAAAGATGTCATAAGCATCAAAGACTAAAAATAACATAAAATGTAAATTTAATAAACTAAACTTAGTACATGCTGATACAATTTTAATTGGAAACAAAATTATCCATTCATAAAAATATAGTTGACGAAATTTCCCATTTGTACTATCTTGCATTATACATTATTTAAATGACCTTATTTAAAACATAAGAAGCGGAGTTAGCCCGCCCCAAAAGTATGCTTATACTTTAACCATATCCTCATATACTATTCCATGTGCCATCTTGTACAATAATCACCTACAATGTTATAATAACCTACATATTCTCATATCAGGGCTGATAAAGTCCAAATATTAAAATATACAAACTTCTATAATTTAAAATATCTCTCTTAGCATGTGAGAAAATAGGAGACAATTTAAATCTTTTTCATAATAAGATACGAGATATAAAAATATGAATAATCACAAAAAATAACGTCCAACATATGCCAACCTGCAATAATCCGACAATATACGGAAGTCTTAAAATAATATACCAAGAACAACTACGGAGTTAGAAGTGGATCATCAATATAAAAGTTGTCTCATATGAAACGCACGATGAAAAGGAAAATACATTGTGTATAACATAAATCTCCAAAGTCTTAGCATGTGTTTCAAGATCCAACTACTCCTGGAAGCTCAATCCTATCATGAGATATTAGTCAATGCAATGGGTCAGGGCCTACTGCAAGAATACTAGCTACATTTCCTAATAAGGTTACATAACCCAGCCCGAAGTAACAGGTGGAATAAATACTATAGTGAAGTATTTTAAATAATAATAACATTTAAACATCTTTATAAATATTCACATGTAACAAGATCAGATATTTGAATAATAGTGGGGCTATCAATATTTCATATAATATTGAGAGTACAAAGAGCTATCCATTTATTAACAGAGTTTAGCATCTAATCACACAATATCAAATCATTGACAATTATCTAAACATTACTTAATATCAATAAAATCTCTTTATAAAGGTATTTCAACATCCATTTACTTATCAACTGATACCAACGATCAACATAATCTTCAACTCAAAATATCATTAATAGTCTGTTGTCCACTTCCACTTTCTTAATCCACTAATGACATCATTTCATTTTCCATTATTTATCATTTTACATTTCCTATTCCATTATAACCAAATGACTTCTTTAAATTAACACGTTCACATTAACCAATTACCACTTTTTGGCCTTATTTATATCATCCTTGATACTATATTATAAATAACAAATAGCTTCCACGGACCCAAACATAGCATAGGATACCCCATATTATAATTATTTTTATAACATTTATAATCCATTGGTATCTATCATAGCCTTGCACATCAAAATATACCACAATTACCATTCCATGAATATCAATAACCACGTCTAACATATATAATTGTATTAATCTCATAACAGACAATCGATCTACCCACAACCCCGCACATATTCGTAATGTATAACAAGTCCATCTAAACCATTACTATAACCAGACAGTCCAAGTCCTATACACATGATATCTTTATAGCCAGTCGACACTAGACCCGTACCAATAGCAATGCAAAACCATCAAAATCGTCAATGTAGTCAGCTAGTAAGAGGTAATAATTGAAGAAGAGGTGGATTTAATCGAAATGATGTTTCAAATATGTGTCAATCTTGATAGTCACTTATAATTCATTATGTATGGATATTGTTTGCAAATAATATTTCAATATGAAAATAAGGTATTTAATTTTATGGTTGCTAGATTTGTTAAACTCGATGCTCATAGCTATAGCATATTGATGGATGACGCCCAAATTTTATTTCATGAAATGTCTTGTAGAGGATTCAATCATGACACCGTCACTTACACCGTCACTTACACCACTCTTATAAGTGTTTTGTGTGGTGCTGGGAAGCCGCTTGTTGCATCGGAGTTTTCAAATGAAATGTGAAACTATGACCAAAAACCACATATCATAATGAATTCTATTTTGATAGATGGCTTATTAAAAATAATGCCTCTATAAGGAAAATGGACTTATTTCACGAGATGAAATATTGCAGATTGCATCTTAACATTGTAATTTACACCACCCTCATTAACGGTATGTGTAGAACTAGTAAACCTAAAATTGTTAGTGAACTATTTGATAATCTTCCTAGCAAAGGTTTGAAACCTAATTCCCATGCGTATACTATTTTGATAAAGGAATAGGCAAGAAAGGAATGATGAGAGAAGAAAATTAATTTCTTATAATAATGGAAGAGAGTGGTTATACGCCAAATGGTTATACTTATATTGCTATTGTCCAAGGATTCTTTCGAAGGAATGACAAATTGAGGGCAGTACAACTTGTTCATGAAATGGTTAATAAGGGATTGTTTACTGATGCATCTACAAATATTTTGTTGATGGAAGTTTTGACCAATGATGAATTAAGTCAAATCAATTTTGAAAATGCTTCATATATTTGTGAAATTTCTCTTCAATTTTGAATGTGATGTCAAAATTTTGAACTTATTGCATGCTGAATAATCAAGATTTGGAATAAAATTTTCTTCATTGAGATGATGAAGTATCATATTAGTGTTTATGGATGAAAAATGAGTCAAACGAAGCACTTGATTTGGGATTTCAATATAGCTTTGGATCCTGGTGGGATCAAATTCCTCCCAATAATGTATAGATAGTGCAAATGGGCTTTAGTCGAATTCCTCCAATATTCATTTAAGAAGAATATTTATATGTACTTCTTGATTATCTTCCATTTTGTATTTATCCTTGATGGAGTAATAAAACATGGATCATGTGGATTTTCTTTTTAGGGTTGTTGGTTGTGAGGTTGTTAGGGTACTTCATTGGTTAGAGGTTGTGGATGGTGCCAACCTAGTTGGGATCATCCTATTCCTAGTGATGACATGCACCTTCTTCTTTTATCTGTTCTTGTTATTCTTATTATGTATTTTTATTTTGATTAGTATATTTAGATGCTCACATGATCCTTTTGTTTAAAAAAGTCTCCATCTATTTAACTATGATACTTGTTGGTTCAATATTAGAAATACTCATGTTAATGTTATTTATAAAAGGTTAGGACACCACATTTGAGTGTATGGAAATTCAAATGCCTTACCATTATATAATTCTCATATGCATTTATTAATGAGTGAGATTTTGCCCAAAAACACAAAACACAAATTTAATGATTTTTGAGTTACTGCATTAAGATTATACTATGTGTTTTACTTATCATGTTGGTTAAGCATTCATATATGTATTTTTGTTGAACATTATGAACATTCACTTAAGATTTAACGATTAAGATTTTGTATATTTGAATCTAGTCATTCATCTACTAGAATATGTCAGTTTTTAATCCACCGTGATGTCATAAGAGTTTCTTTATAAAGTGACATGTGATAATGTGTCAATCTTTTGCCAAATGAAACTTTGGCTAGTGATTTTAACTACCATTTTCATTTTCCTATCTACAAATTTGATAGACTATCACTTTTTGAAAATTAAGATGACTACCCTAATTTTCATAATATGATGGTTTGTGTCGTGTTCTATGAAGACTTGTTACGACTAAATATATAAACTAAATGTATCTTTATGTGCTCGTGAGCATGTTTCATATTATATATCTATAAACTGTGCTACACTATATTTGTCGAATAGGTACTTTGGAAGATATTATGACTGGGGGTTTGAGGGAAATCTGGGACAATTTCTGTTTTGTTAAGTTTTACAATTTCTAATGTTGAATTTTATTTGAATTTTCCCTTGTTTTTCAGATTTATGTTTTTCTATTTTTAAATAGTATTTCTCGCATTCTAAATTATGTTTTTTCATTTTTTTTAGTACTTTTAGTGTTTAGTATATACAATTATTTTTATTAAAACTTTAATATTTATATTGTCTATTTTTATTATAGTTTTTTTCTAATTGTGAAATACATTTTTTTAGTTTTAGATTATATTACCTTTTTAGTCCCTAAACCATCTCTCAAGTTTTTAAATGTTCCTTAATCTTTGGTTTGACTCAAGTTAGTCCTTAAATTATATCACTTATTCCGAAAAGGGGAATCCGTTAATATGGTGGTATAATTTGACAGAAAAATATCAAATTTGGTGTCTGCCCTCATTTAACACTTTATTATGTCATCAACTTATTACTCTTCAACTTTGCTCCCAAGTCATCTCTTACACTCATTATCTTGAAGAAAAAGCAGTAGGGAGAAGATTGGTGAATTTTTGCTATTGCGTCTTTTTGGCAGAAAGACATACCTCACGGACCAAATAAAATCTCGACAAAACCTTTTTAGCATGTCCATGTCGTATAGAATAAGGTGCCTGTGGATTTTTCATTTGGGAAGAGATACTCAACTAGGTTCTCAAAGTTGTAAGAGTTCGAAAGAGAGGGAAACTGCTATGGATTATTTGGGCATTGCATGTTATTGTAATTTGGGTTTTGTTGTTTGGGACTGAGGTTGGGGAATGTAAGTGTGAACTGAAGTGATGAATGAAACGTATGTCATATTTTGTTGTTTGAATAAATGAATGAAGTGAAAATTTTATTTGTCTTTGAAATGTAACAATTGTGAAACACATTAAATGACATCTAAAAGCAACCATATTCATTACATTACATTACAAACAATATTATTCAGTCATTACAAGCAGTTCCAACAATGGAACATTACATAAAAAATAGTTACATAAAAAAAACTAATGTCAATACAAGTAGTTTGTAACACATTGGGAGGTGTTACTGCAAAATATTGATAAATTAGAGAACTTTTTTTTTGTAAAAATTTACCTTTTAGATTGAGCATAAATTTTCGGAAGCATAAATTCATAAATCAGCTGAATATAATGTCTCAAATTTAAACAAATTGGTACATTAAAATTTTTAAAATAATTATCCAGGGCCTCTAACAGCACTCCTAATCCCAACGATGCCATAAATATCATCTCGCCACAAACCTGAAATGCATCAAACTATGGGGGGTGAGCGAAAAATACAGTAGCTTGTATAAATGCTCCAAGTATAACTACACACACTCATGTGTGTGTGTGTGTGCGCGCGCGTTATATGCAAGATTGTGTTTAATATGAACACTCAAACTAAAATTCCAATAATATAATCATAACCTAGGATATCACTGTGGGCACTACAAAACCTAAGATCTCATATCAAAATTCTCGTCGCACTTACCACAGTATGGTATGGACTACCATTCATTATCCTATTAATTATCCTAGGAACAATCCAATGGCCCCCCAAAAAAATTACATAACTTGAGAACACAACTCATCATATCCTGGCATCACGCCATAAAATCTTCGTGTCACTGCCATAATAACACTTGTCATACTTACCAATCAGGGTCCATGACCTAGTCTTTGGATAATAAACAAAATCGTAGCCGGTAGCATACCCTCTCCAACGGGTGATTTGGCGAAATAATGCCTATGCATTCTCCAATAATAATAAAATAATAATAATAATAATCATAATATCATTCTCTCAATTAAAATAAATTTCACATTCGAATCCCATAAATCAACTGTACATGTTTTTTTACCCATTTTTTTATAAACCAACATGCTCATAAAATCAACTAGTTTCGATGGGTGCAATCATAAATATAGTATACAAGCATAAATAGAGATAAATGTAACAAATTGTATTAATATAACTATATAATCAAGGTTGAATAGGTGTATCACAACAAATTGTATCACAATTATAGGCCTATTTTGAAAATAAAGAAAATCAGATCCAAACCTTATCTGAATTGCCGATTTAACTTCAGATTTGGATTCCCCACGAAAATTTGGTCAAGGTATGTGTTTTAAGTTTTTCTCAAATCTCATCCAAAAGTACTCAAAAAGAAGATCTAAAACACCCCAAAGTGACTCTTTCCATTCATCTCGTTTTTGCCTCTTTAGATTTTATTTTTGGCCTCTCTATTTGTTCTTCTCACACTTAAAATCAAACTTAACATTCCTTATAAGCCTCTCCCTCAAAATCTAGCGTGGAGCCTAATCTCAAGCATATTACCATATTTCCCTTTAATTTAAAATTGTAGAGTTTACATATTTAAACCATTACAAAATGTTCAAAAACCATTTATATTTAACTTTAAATGTTTGATTCGGCTTCAAACCAAAATACATTGTTTTAAAGTATAATATCAATAAAAGTATTTTTATTTAAAATTATTATCGAAATCTTATATAATATTCTTAAATAAGACCTCAAAATAACGGGGTATTACACAGATCCAACTATAGAACATTACATCCAAGCAGTTCATAGTTCAGTTATTACATACAAAAAATAGTTAAATATGGAACACTACATCCAAAGGCTGCTGCTTCAGCAAAAAATATCCAAATCTTCACTTTGAATTTGTCATTTGGGATTATTAGCTATAATGCTGTGTATCTTCTTATTGTTTCTGCCTCCCCATCTGCATTTATAACAATCCAATGAGAATACTTTGATTTTTTTAACATTCTTTTTGGCCTCACTTGTTTTTGGGCAAGTCCTTATATTGTGGACAAAATAACCCTACTTGCTACATTTAAACTTAATCCCATGTTTACCAAGCTTTGTTCCATTTTTATGAACTTTACCACTTTCTTTGTTCCTCTTTTTCTTATGTCTGCCTAGTTGGGCCTCAACATCTGGTGGTGATTTCATTACAGAGATAAACCATAGGTCTTTACGATTTAATGGCATGATGATGTTTGCATATGCTTGGAGATATTTTTCTTTAGTATATCACTCATCTATATAGCTTTCAGGCTTCTCCCCTTTGTATAATATTACACCTAACCCATGAACTTAAGGAAGTCCACTCAACTTCAAACCCCTACTAGAACAACTCTTATCTCTCAAATCAATAACAAATTGAACAAATGGACCTTTAACTTGGAACTGATGTCCTTTATTCCATTCACATATAAATCATATACTCTCTTTCAGGGTGTTTGATTATCTTATTTTATATTCATTTGGATTCTTTTAATTATCAATTCTCTAATTGTTCCCATCATTGAGATAATAGTCTTATCCCTTGCATCATATATGAAATCGTTGAATACTTGACAATGGTCGCTTATGAGCATATCACACTTTGGCTGAGTAGAGAAGCATAACCTACTCCAATTCTTAGGTGGAAGCATTGTATCCATCCATATGCTGAAATATTCTGGAGTACTTGCTTTGGCACATTTCCAAAATAAATCTTTCGATTGGTTTCCCTTAAAGGGAACATGTTGAAGAACTGGTACCAGACCCTGTAAACATATTGAATATGAGTAAATTTGAATAAACTTAGAAATGCCTAAATATGTTTTCATGAAAGTAAATTTGAACACACTTAGAAATACTGAAATATGTTTGCATGAAAGTAAATTTGAATATGAGTATTACCATATGTTGATCACACATTAAAATAAATTTTCCTTTATTTTCCATGCCAATATCTTCACACAATAACTCCAAAAACCACACCCAAGAATGTTTGCACTCTTTTTCCACCACAACATAAGAAAATGGCTAAATTCCATTATTTTCATCTATACTAACAATTAATAGAAGTTTTCAAGGGTAGGGAACCTTTAGAAAGCATCCATCTAGTCCAATAATATGTCTACATGCATAAAGAAATCCTTTTTTGAGTGGCCCAAAAGCAGAATACATTCCCTGAAATTTAGGGTGCTCATCTTCAATACTAGCCTCATTTACATGAATTTTAATGGTGGAATCAAGCATAGCTCTTTTCACTTTAGCACAATACCTCCATAGTCCTTCATATTGGTCTTTGGATCTTCCATCAATCAAGATTTGATCTTTTTTCTTTGCACTATATGCTTGGCTTCTTGAAATCCCAACAATAAGATCCATTTTAACATTCTCCATAATTGCCATCGAAGGTATACTTGGGTTTGACCTGAATGTTTCCAAGTCCTGTTTAATAACTATTTTAATGTCACAAACCTATTGAAGAAGGCTTCCTTATAATTCTTATGTGCATTTTGTAGAGTTTCACTTGAAATGTTACTTCAAAAATTATTTTTAAAGTATAGATCCTCCATTGATATTGTGAAGTATAATTATCTACAATTCTCCTTGTATCATTCTTTGTGAACTTAATGTCCTTTTTGTTCTGAACTGTATAATCCCTGAATGCTTGTCTAAACACATGAGTACTTGCAAACTTCTTACCAAGTTCAAATTAAGGACTTAACATATCCTATTCTATATAAAACTAAGAAAATCTTACACTTATTTTACATGCATTATCTCCCTCATCTTTAGAAGAAAACTAAGCTAGTAAGCTCATTAGAGTCACCCATATCAAATACAAATCCCAAGTTGTCTTCATTAACTTCTACATCCTCATCCATAGCCATATTTTATTTTCCCTTCTTTTTTTTCTTATATTCTCTCTTAAGTAACTTCTACCTCGTCATATATTCTCTCCTTTTTTTTCTTCACATTCAGACCTAGGAGTTTCTTTTTCACATTCTTCCACCCTTATTTCATCAAAATCCAACTCCAATCACTCGGATCAAAGAACAAATCGTCTTGTGGAATTTCTATGTACACGTCAACTTTCCTATATATGGGAACCCACTTAAATATTTCCACAACATCCCTACTAGTATCTATTTTGTACAAACCAATCTTTAAACCCAAATCTGGGTACTTGTACCACAATTGGTTGGTATTATGACATCCTAATTCTTTAAGCATTTAAAATAAGTCTTGGAGGGACAATCTATCTAGATCATAAAAATCAAAATGGTTTCCAAGTCAACCAACATATGCTTTCTCTAGATTCTCCTGAAAACAACCATTATGGTTCAACTCAACAGTGAAATAAGGTTCACTTTTATTGATAATAACACATTCATAATGAAAAAGGGTAAAAATGCAAATTTATGAGGCGTACACTAGATTTAACATGAGAAAAAGGGGTTGTTGCTGAATAACCTAATGACCAACATCAATGTAAGGATAATAGATTTCACAGGTCCAAAAATATAAGAAAATTAAGCTTTTTATTGTTTAAGGTAATGATCAACATCAATGTTGAGCTGAACAAGCAAATAAATGCAACTAAACTGAACCCAAAGCTAAACACATGAAAATTTCAAATATCATATATAATATTAGGGTCGATTATCAATTATTGAACATTAATACATCGCAATTTCCACTCCATTTGGTCCAAGATTGTACGGAATGCTGGGTTGATCAGAAATTTGCATGGAGGATGATCAAAATGCCAATGGTTTAAAATGAGAAATAAAGTGGTAAAACTAGTTTTACCCTTCCAATATTGACATGTGAAGAGCACATGATATTTTTCTATCTAATTATAGCGGTGATAAACACCCAAAAGTGTACATTTTATACCCTGAATATACATATTTTAGTTGTTAATTCTCGACAATAATGGTCTTATGCGCGTAAATGTTCAATGTGCAGGTTGATTATCGTTTGCGAAGTCCAAATGCTTAATTTAAAGCAAATGCGCATCAAATGGAGCTAATTATCTTGCCCCATAACCTCACCCGAACCTAAACTTGTCCTTAAATCTACCCCGAAGCCCGTGTGTTTAGTTTTTGCCTTTTTAATTTTTTAAAGATTTTTAGTTTGAGTCGTTTTTATTTTTAGAGTTTATTTTAGATTTATTTAGAATTTCTAAGTTTTATTTTCTATTTTTATATTTTATTTTTATTAGTGTAATTTTATTTTATTTTGATTATTTTTATTTTATTTTATTAGGATTAGTTTTTTAGGAATTCATTTATTTTTAGTTTTATTATATTTTACTTTTTAGGATTTTAGTTTTAGTTTAATAGATTTTTATTTTTAATTCTTTTTAGTCTTATTTTTATTTGAGTCTTTATTTTATTTTTAGATTAGGATTTTATTTTTATATTTTTAATTATATTAATTTTATTTTTTTAGTTAGTGTTATTTTTAGGTGTCCAAATTAAACACACACATAACTCACCTAAACCCACCATTCCACACACCCTAAATTAGGGTTGTGTTTCAGTCGGATCGGATCGAAAAATGACCTTTAAAAAAAATTCAATTTTTTCGAAAATAAAATATTTGTTCCAGTTTTTTTGGAAAATCAAAAAAGTTTCTGAATTCGAAAAAAATCGAAAATTCAAAAAACGTACTAAAAATTCAGAAATTTTGGAAATTCCAAAATTTTAAAAAAATTAATACAGGATTTTCGATTACTCGAAATTCTCATTTTAAAATCGAAAAAAAGATTTAATCCAACATGTAAACATGTAAGGATTTAACCTTTTTTTTCATCTGTGCAGAGGATAGAGGGATATTCTCCTTTTATAAATGACTTTTTTGGGTCTCTCTTCTTCTCCTAGCCGATGTGGGACACATGAGAATGTTTAAAAAAATTAGAAAAATTGGAAATCGGAAAATATTTCGGAAAAATTGGATCGACCTAGTTTCGAAAAAATCGAATCGAAAAAAATCAAAAAAACAGAAATTCAAAATTATTTCCAATTTTCGAGCCGATTTTTTTCGAAAAAATCGAAAATCGGAAACCTTATACACGTTCCAAAATCGGAAACCTTATACACTCACCCACCAAATCTCATCCACACCCTCACCTAACCGCCGGACACCCTCACCACACTAGATAACCCTCACCTTCATCTTCTTGCCCCGCACCCTCACTCTCTCTCCACCTCCATTAACAAACCAACCATCCTAACCTCCATCACCCACTACCCTTAATCAAAACCACAACCAAATCCACCATCTTATACCCATTTCCCAAATACCCAGCTCCTGCCATAGCCAAAATCGGGTTGGACCATCCCCTTACAATCAAACCCAAAATCGTAACTAGATTCGAGCAACCCGTAAACTACACAACTGCAACCCTGACCCAGCTACCATTCCAGCCCCCTCTGGCCGAACTCGCGTCCTACCCGTACCCCCATTCCCAAACCTATTCGATCCCAAAAACTCGAAACGAAACCCATCTCAACCCCAGCAGAAACTCGACGTCCTGACCCAATTCCAAACCCGGACTCAAACAGCCCTGACCCGCGTTACTACCCGGACCAGCTTCTATCCAACCCGCTACTTCCCCGACCCGATCTTGACCCCAACCCCTCTCGAACCACCCAGTTCAACCCTTCGGCGCTAAACTGGCAACCCAGGAATCGGATTCGAACTCCCATCTCACCTCCCAACACCTCCGACCCGAAACCAGGCGTCGGCAATCTCGACCTTAACCCACGGCCAGCCTCATACTCGGAACCCATCTCGTCCCTCTAAAACCCACTTTTCCATACACAAGTTTTACCACCTGTTAGTAAACCCCTTTTACACCACTTGTTTTAAACCACCCTTAACCCTAATAACCCTTTTGTCCCCAACTAATTAATTTTACCCCATTACCTAAATTACGCTCTTAAACAAATCTGATTTTTATTCGTTCACCTCTAATTCACATGATCTCACACAATCCATGCACATGTGTGCATTTTCCCCCTAATTTATCTTCACACCACTCATGTCCATTTAATCCCTATCCAATTTATCTGTAGCTTCATGCCTACTATTTAAAGAAGATGAAGACTATTTTTAGAAAAGGCTAGAAACCCTATCTAGGGCTTTAGAGAGAATTTTAGAGAGAAACATTTTGTAAATAGTTTTATTTTTATTTTTTTTAGAGATTTGTGAGGAGAAATTTTGTATGAGATTTAATTGAGTGAGTATTATTGCAAACTACTTGGATGCTCAATTAAGAGGGCTGTATACTTTAAATTGGAGAATTCGAATCAATTAAATTCAAGATATTGGTTTGATTGTTTTTCTCTTTACTCTTTTATATTAAACCTCTATTGATTGTTTATTCATCATGTTTAATATCGTGTTAGGCTAAATCCCCTTTCAAGGAGTGGGGTGAACCCTTATTTGATGTTAGTTTGATTTAATTATTTCGATTAATTGAAAATTCCCTTTGAATATTAATTTTAATCCCTCACCCTTAAATTTACGCCTTGAGAGAGGGTAAATGATTTTCGAGAGAAAAACGAAATTCTAGTTACAATACCCATTTTAGATTAGAACTAGAGATAGAGATTTATTAAGTGTGGTATTATTACTTGAATTTCAACTCTATTTTCATTTTCTAAGATGTACATAAATTTTGATGAATCAATCCTAGCGGGTGATTAATTAAAAATGAATGTAGATCTATTTTTTAGAGTTGCGTGGGGTTAAACTTAATTTTCTAAAAGATTACTATTAAAAGTACATTTGCAACGAGAGTTGGTTTGTAATTTTGATATTAATTTGGGAGAATTTAAATAATGAAATTAATTAATTAGAATAGCTAAAATTTGTGGTGTAGTCTCACTCATTGATTGCTCTCACATTATTTACATCACTTTATCTCTTATTTTAGTGTTAGACTTTGTTTTTCTTTTTAGTCACTTTTCAGTTAGTTGTTTAGATCTTTAATTTAGTTTAGTCTTAATTCACATCCTCACCCTTGAAAATTGTTTTAATATTTGAAAATCTAAAAAAACTAGAAAAAGTAAAAAATGCACAAAAAAATAAAATTTAATTATAATTAAGTTTGTCTCTAGCTTACCCCCTTGAAGTCGATTGATACTCTTACTTATCTCTACACTTTAGTTGTTATATATTATTGTAGGTAATTGAGGATTTTGATTAACTTGGCTTCAAACAATGACTACACACAAAAGTCAAAGTTATCAAACAGCTAGATTAACGGATTCCCCTTTTCGAAATAAGTGATCTAGTTTAGGGATTAATTTGAGTCAAACTAAAGATTAGGAACCATTTAAAAACTTGAGAGATAGTTCAGCGACTAAAAAGGTAATTTACTCTTAGTTTTATTGTATATTTTTTTACTTTTTTCTATTCTTTTAGTTTTTAAAAATATTTTTGGCTACTTTTTATTTTTCTAGGTTTTTTTAGTTTCAATAAATTTTCATAATTTATTTGTATTTTATAATTATTTCTCTATTTTATTGTAATTTTCCCCTTTTATTTTTTATGTTATTTTCCACATGACATCCTATTATTGGGCGTATCGGTTTTTGCCACGTCATTCGTCGCAAAATTGTCACATCGGATGAGTGTTAAGTTAAACTAACGGTGTTAGATCTGATAATCCAATTGCTAATGTTAACTCACTTTAGGATTTATCATGCCAAATTGAAATATAGGGGTAAGGACTTCGAATTAATCCAAATTTCAAGGTTTACGATGTCTTTTTTTAACATTAAAATTTAAGAATAATTGTGGATTGGGTTTTTATTTCTTAAAGTTGAATAACTTACATGGGTACTTTGTGGTTGCTAAAGGAACCACATAATTTTCTCCATAATACCAAATTAAAAAATAGTATGCAATTGTAAAGGACAACCACAATTTCCTAGTCACGAGTAGTTTTTGTGTTTGGACATACCCTTGCACTCCAAAAAGATACAATTTTGAGAATCTAAGAGTGAATAGAGTGACTAAATCTTCTCTATATATTTGGAAATGAAGTGAATTTTCAAAAGAAAAGGAATCTCCCACCATAGAATGCACATGGGAGGCGAACGGAGAGTGAGGTATGCAGAGAAGGAACTAAACGTATAGGGAGAGTACTAGGAAAGGGTGAATACAAAATTAGGGTTGCAGAGACTTCTTCGAAGGAGAACTAGAGATTCCTCTTATTAGAAAAGCGACATCAACCTACGCTTAAATCAATGGTAGTGTCATGCTCTGTAGGAAAATAATTTTTCACACCTCAAAATATCACATCTTTTAGTATCCTATATCTGGATTTAATGTGGTGAAAGGAATTGATATGACAACAAAAGCCACAAAATAAAACTAGCCAGAATTAGCAGAAGTAAGAGCATATAAACGTACATGTTATCAGTCCCACCGCACCTGCCATCAATATTTTTCTAACTTCCATTGAGCTTGTGAATGTGATATTCCTTACTTGAAAAAATTTTAGACAAGAAAGAGTGACTGTAATACCCCGTATTTTTATGGATTTTAATTATGTGATTTAATAAATTAAATTTCCTTGAATTATGAGATTTATTAAAATTAATTTGGAATAATTAATTGGAAATAAATTCGGATTTAAATGCTAGCGAGACGAGAGTTAGTATTTGATTATTATTATTATGTTGAATATTACTGAGTGATTATGGTAATATGTGATTATAGAATTCATTAAAATTGTCGTGAGTTAAAAATACGGCAATTTCGGTAATTAAGTTGGGACGCTCGTGTTAGTCGTGTTAGGACCCAATTTAATGGATTTAAAAGTATTTTATTTTTATGTAATTCGTATGAGCATTTTGAGTGCGTAAACATATCTGGAAGGGTCGAGATAGTCAGAAAACACTAACCGGGGGTTTAGTTTGAGTCCCGAGACATTTTTAGGCCTAATCGACAACCCGTGAGGGTATTTTAGTCATTCGTATTTTTGGATGAATAGTGACCCACGAATTTTGGATAGTTATTATCAGCCATTAGGTTATAGCCTTAGGGTTTCCATCACCAAGTCTCATAGACGGCCATTAGAAATGAAGTGGAGGAAGTTACCAAAGGAGAACCACCATCTTTGGACTTTTTGCACCACCGTCACCACCAACGGATAGATCGGAATGAGAGGAGCAATTCTATACCATCTACTTCATCGGATCAGAATCTTCATTACCAAGAAAGTGATTTAACTTGCAATAATTTAGCGCATATATCATTCATGTTAGGTTAGAATTGAAGAATAACCTTAAATAATGAAAATTGAAAGGATTTGAAGAAAGTAAATCATAATCTGGGTAGGTCTTGCATGTAGTTTATTGTTGGAGATATTAGAAGCCACAAAATTATCATTTAGGGGTAGAAAATTATGAAATTGTATGGATTGATATAGTGTTCTTGAAGAAATAAAAGAATTAGGGTTTCTATATGAAAATTTGGTAAATTGATCAAAGAATTTGATGTTCCATTTGATTTGATGATTATAAAACGTTGGAAATTATGCAAACATGTTGGTATGATTATTAGTATACTTGGTTGGGAGTTTAGGAAGTTATAATGAAAAAATAATAGGTGTAAAAAGAGGAAAACCCATAACTGTTTAAGAAATTCTGGGTTGATACCTGCTTGATCGATCGATCGACTCAAGAATGTCGATCGATCGACCACTCCTAATTTTTGGAGATTATTTTCCTTTAAGGTTTAATGAAAATCCCAAAGCCGATGTTGATTCTTAGGGTGATTAAAATAATATTGTGGGACTTAGATAAGGTCAGTAGGGACTTAGTTATTGTCGAAAAATGTTATAACTTATGGGATCGAGCGTTATAATTACGAACGGATACCGAGTGAGGACGATGTGAGATCTTTCTATTTTGGGATTGAAAGTGGAATGAAAGATAATTTAAGGGATTATATATATTTTCTGAGATAACCTTAGGAACAAATGGTAGACCTAGTATTCACTTGGGATAGTTATAGGTACCGAATTCGTATGACAAGACTTGTCGCGTTAAATAAATATTACGTAGAATACGGAACGTAAATATTGTGGGTGAGACTTAATATATAGGGGAGGAGTATACCTATATTGAAATTGTATATATATACTGGTTGTGTGAATACCTAGTGTATGGAATTCTTATGTGTATGACATACCTACCATACTTGCTATCACGGGAGGTTAGTTTTCGGGAAAAAGGACCATCTTATCTTTCTGTGCCTTCGGGGGGATTTAGATTGGTACGTTAAGGAAATAGGAATATGAATGACTTATTTGTGAGTTGATAAGTCATCTGACCATGGGAGCGTAGGTATGTGCATGACCTATGGGTATGTGAACTATGTTCGCCTACAATATGTGTGATTTGTATTTAGACGGTTCCTGAGCGATTTGGAACACGTGATCCTTATGTACAAGATGTACATGGATTTGATTGCAGAGTATGTGTGCACCGCAGCTTAGCCTAGGGGTGTCATATATGTATTTATGTACTGAGTGTGAATATACTTATGTACTTGTGACTGGTTCATTGTTGCTTTGTAGATGTGAATGAGCTAAGATATTTGAATGGGTTAAGAATGATTATTTAATTAACACTTGAGATAAGTAATTTAATGAATGCGTATATGGGTTGTGAATATAACTTATTAGGATATTAAGAGTAGACATCCTATGGTAGAATGCGAAAGCGGAAGGGGTACAGACTATCTAGTTAGCGGCATAACTAGGATGGGTTAAGGGCATACGTTAGGCGTGCACAATAGTTGAGAGCTGAGAAACCCATGTGAGAGTACACAACTAACGTTCATATAATATGTGTTATTTAATTGTAACTTAAACACTTGCTAAAATTTTAAACAATTTTCACCTCGGGCTCTGACCCGTTTTCCTTCCAAATCTATTTTTGTTTTGTAAAAACATTTTAGGTACCCAGCTATAGGGACGCCAAGCTTAGGAGTTCCATTCTGATGACATGCTGTAGCTGCTGTGGAAGCTACAGGATCTTGGTATTAGACGCCTTCATATTCCTCCTTGGTTCCTTCAGAGTCAATTATATCAGTTAGGGTAAGTCGCCCATTCTTATTTAAAGGTTGTAGTTACAAACTTTCATTATTTCAATTATTGGTTTATTTATTCAGACTCTTGTATTAGAACTATATTTACTCTAGCATTATTATTATTGGAGTGTTTACTTCAGACTTAGTCGATTTCTTTTCGTGGGGTATTCATATGAGATTGTTTATGCGATTGATGGTTAATGATGTAATTCTTGGTTATTTGTTGATTTAATTAATAAAATTTGACATCTCTCTTTTTAAATATTAGGTGGCTAATAATTAATTAAATGTTTTCGACAGTGATGCTAAGACTGAACCAACTTGATATTTCGTATTAATTTAATAAAGGAGTAGATACCCGGTATTTAATTAGACGGGGTGTCACAGTGACCTCTAGTGTATTATTTTGAGCACTTGCAAGTAGACATCCCCACCCTAATGGAAAAAACCTTAGATGTCCCAGCCACATAATTCACTATGATACGAAATTACACAAATTGACATGTGACTTACTCAACAACTCGATCCACATAAGACTTGATTCATCTTCAATCTTTAATTTCTCCTCCATAATGACAACACATGAATCAACCAACATAAGTTCCATAACGTGTGAGTCCACACACGCCTCGGTATCCATCGATCTAGGCTCAGATATTGTCAAGGAATAGGAACATGAAAACAACCGCTTCTTCACTTTAACACCAGATACATGCAGTCCACCGTAATGAAATAATTCTCAAAAATATGTGGAAAATAAAATTGGTTCCAAAAATATGGGTCTTCAAGGCATATATAAGATTAATCTTGGATCCTAAACAACTCTGATGAAAACTAGGGTTTTGGAGAGCTTTTTATATGAGTTTGGGAACAAAAAACATAAAAATTTCTCTCTTGATAAAATGCAGCTCCGCACTCCTATTTATAAGAGGTTGTTAAAAAAGAAGATAAAGATAAAAAAAATCTGATTAATCTTGAATAAAATAAAATTTCGCATTCTCGTTCGAATGAAATTGAACTTCGTTCGAGCGAAGTATAGCATCTCGTTCGAACACAGTTCAATGACACATCCAACAATTCAAAGTTTCAATTGAATTGGAATCTTACTAGGTATGAATACTCATTTGAATGACTCCCCAAGATCGTTCTAACGAAGTCTAGAAAAAATTAGTTTTCTTTAACAAACTAAAAAGGATAAATAATTTATAACCATTTGAAAATAAGTTTATAAAAATACTAACACCAAAAAATTAATTATCCAAGGATAATAATATATATGCATTCATACCTAAGAGATCCTCGAAACATGAAGATAAAAATCAGAACGAAACATGGCATGGTGATATAATCTCTGAAGTTTTGCCACTACATCTTCATCCAAACACGTCAAAGGCTTGAAAAGGAAACATCAACCCTAACCTATGACTTAAAATATTTTATCCGAAATTAAGCCAATACATACAAATTGACTTAATGGAAATTTGTCCTTACACATGCGCATCCCAAAAATCTAGAGAAGAAAATTTGACCAGAATCCATTCTCCTAAAAAGGTATATGACCAAAATCATTTTTAAGTCTTGGAGTAATTTTCATAAAGAGTAATTTTCATTTCATATAGAGTAATTTTCATAAAAACCGATTTTGAAATTAATTTTAACTCCTCTTAAAAGAAAAAGGAAATCTCGTTCGAAGTTCTTCCAGGTCGTTCGAACGACCTGGATCTAACGACATTGCCCAGACTGCACTGGTAACTTGTTAGAAGCTCGGTAGAAATGTTGTTCGAATAAACTCATTTGAACGACATTTCTAACGACTTATCTAACTTTACATTGGACTATCGTTCGATAGCTCGTTCAAACAAGATCTCTCAGTTTTGGAATTTTTTAAACTGTTTTCCTGCATTTATTTGATACAACTTCCATGGTCCACTACTTTTCCAGTTTTAATATTTGGACGAAAATCAGTTCTTTTTAGCAAGGAAGTTTTACATATTCTTGAGAGCAAAAATTTCACATCTTCCCTTTTTGGTAAAAAAATCCATCTCCAACACAATTTAACCTTTGAACCAAAACCCCATGCTATTAACCTGAAATTCAACAAGCACACTTACGGTGGATTCCTGCATTCAAGCTTAGTGGAGATGGTAATTTGGGCTTCAATGGATACCTCGACAAGAGTAGTGTAGAGTAACGCGTTGGAGCTTCGTGTACTACAAATTCGGAGGTAGATGACGACATCAACATGTCTTGATTGAGTCAAAGTCTGTAAGTCTTTTGAGTCCTTTGTAAAACCTATTTGTAGTGGATTTGTCTAGGCCCAATCGTCTGAGGTTTTTCCCATATGGGTTTTCCTTATACATCGGCGTGTCGTGGTTGTGATTTTCTCACTTTACTTTATTAAATCACATAGATGTATGTGTAGGATAAAAAGGTTAAAATTGGATAATTTTATATCTCTTAATCAAGTTATCAATACCATTACTTTAACTGTTAATTTTTCATGCTAACTTTTAAATTTGCAAAAGCAATTAAAATTGGAATATATCTTTACTTGGCAAATTTTTAATTGCATTGTGTGTGTGTATTCTAAGAAATAACCTAAGTACATATAACCTTACAACTTCAAATTGGTATCAGAGCTAGTATCTAAAAGTTATTTAGATGAATCCTGGAGGTTATATGGAAAGCTTTTTGTCGAATAGACCACCAATGTTTGATGGAACTAATTACACATATTGGAAAGCACGTATGAAATCTTCCCTTAAATCAATTGATGAACGTGTTTGGGTTTCTATTGAAAGAGGATGGCCCCTTACAACTATGATTATTGATGATGAAACTATTTTAACACCGATAGAACATTGGAGTTAGGAAGAATTGAAATGGTGTAACTTTAACTCTAAAGGTTTAAATGCCTTGTTTAGTGCGGTGACTCCCGATGAATTTCATCGTACAATAATGTGTGAGACGCCAAAGGAAGCTTGGAATATTCTCCAAGTTACTCATGAGGGAACTTGTGTAGTTAAAGCTTCAAAACTTCAAAACTTAACAACTCAATTTTAAATAATCACCATGAAATAAACTGAAACGTTTGATGAGATTTATGCTCGTATATCTGATATTGTTAATTCTTGCTTCAACTTGGGTGATAAAATACCTGAAGATTGTGTTGTTAAGAAAATTCTTAGATATCTTCCTAAGAGTTTCATTCCTAAAGTCACTGTTCTTAATTGATTAGGAAATCTAAATACTTTAAAACTTGAAGAGATTTTTGGAGATCTTCAAACATATGAATTAGATATGTTTCTTAAAGATAACACAAACAAAGATAAAGGTGCCACCTTGAAAGTAAAGAAAGCAAAAGTGTCTGAATCTAATGAGTCTGATATAGATCCTGATGATATAGCTCTATATGCTAAAAAATTTAAAAAATTTCTCAAGTTCAAAAAGCAAAACTCAAAATATGAAAAACCAAAATTTGAGAACAACAAAAACAAAGGTAAAAGAATATTCAATAATCAGGATCCTAAGAAGTTCAACAGAGACGAATTTAAAAAGGATGATTCGGAGACATGGTTTGAGTGTGAGGGACGTGGTCATAAAGCATTTGAGTGCCCTACTAAACTTAAGAGACAAGGCAAATAAAATGAAGTTTACAATGCTACTCTAAGCGACAGTGATAATAAGTCTGAAGACTCTATCCCGTTTAGAAATAATTTCACTACTTTTATAGCAAGCCGCACTAGTAATTCAAGTGAGTCACACCCTAATGTTGACAATTTCGAGAAAAATCTTGAGGTTGTTTCCACTCCCTCTACTAGTAGCGATGAAAAAGGGAGTGAAAGTGAAATAGATGAGAGTGAACTGCAATCCACCTATTCTGAACTCTACACTGAGTCTCTTCGTATTCAAAAAGTAAACAAAAGACTAACCTTTAAAGTCTTAACTTTGGAAAAAGAGTTGAAAGGCCTCAAGGAGAAGGAGCATTTAGTTAGTCAACTCGAGGTAATTAAGATATCCCTCTCTGAGAAGATTATATTGGTAGGCAAAGAAAAATGCGATTTAATTAACTCCTTAGAAGGTGCAAAAAAAGATCTTCATGTGTCTTTAGAGATTAGAAAATCTGTTGAAGCTAAAACTATCCAACTTGAAAAAGATCTCGAGTCCTCTCATGAAGTCAAAGTCACACTCGAAGATAATTCTGGAAGAACGGGAAAATTATTTCTAGGTCCTGTTTTGGGATATAAGGAGAAAGGTTATCAAGAGAGAAAGGGTATAGGATATGAAGAAGAAAAGTCATCCAAAGTCAAACCCGAACCCGTAGCTAAGTTTGTTACCAAATCTAATTCTCCTAAACCTTATCTACCTAAGAAATCTTCAAAAGCGAGTCCAAAACAACCCTATGTGTGAACTTACTGTCACAAACGGGGTCATCTTAAAGATTTTTGTTACAATCTTGGGAAGAACTCTTATTTCACAACTCTTAAGAAACACTATAGCTCCTTAGATAGTCTTAAGAGCCAAGTTGAGTATTAGTTAATACTTCTAAAGGTCTAATGGAAGAGTTTCTTAAGTTTTCTAAAGTCCAAGGAAATAATTCCAATCATAACACTAGATCCAACAAAGGAAAGAATACAACTCAAGCTTGGGTTAAGAAAGATCATACCAATAAAGCTTTTGTTGCTCATTTTGCACTTAACGCTCAAAATACCTACCAATGGTACTTTGATAGTGCTTGTTCGAGACATATGACCGGTGATAAATCTTTGTTTACCACTCTTGAAAACTATAATGATGGTAAGGTCAACTTTGGAGATGGAAGAAAAACTCGAATCATGGGTAAAGGATCAATTGAAATCTCCGGGTTTCCTAAACTTGAAAATGTCCTTAATGTTGATGGTCTCAAGGCTAATTTGATAAGTATTAGCCAATTATGTGATGAAAATCTTAATGTTAAGTTTAGTCAATCGGAGTGCACCGTATATGATCAATCGGATGAATCTATTTTACAAGGTGTGAGAACTAGTGACAATTGCTACGGAATAGTTACTAAATCCTCTTTAGTTTGCAATAGTGCAAAAGCCTCGTCTGCCGATCTTTCGCATCAAAGGTTAGGTCATGTTAATTTTAGAGATCTTGATCGATTAGTGAGAAAAGAGCTAGTTCGAGGTTTACCTTCTCTAGGAAAACCAACCTCCATTATTTGTGGGCCTTGTCAATTAGGAAAGAAAATTAAGAATCCACATAAAAAGTTAAACTCTATAACTACCTCTCGTGTCTTAGAATTGATACACATGGACCTTATGGGTCCCACTCGTACCGAGAGCATAGGAGGAAAGAGATATATCTTTGTAATGGTGGATGATTTTTCTAGATACTCCATAGTAGGTTTTCTAAGAGAAAAATCTGAGACTGTTGATTTTCTCTCTGTTAAGTGTAGAATTCTTCAAAATCAACACGTTGTTACCATAAATCGCTTTAGGAGTGATAATGGAACCGATTCAAAGAATCCGATGTAAATGCCTTTTATGATGAAATATGAATTAAAAATGAATTCTCGATCGTTCGAACTCCACAACAAAATGGTATAATTGTAAAAAAAATCGAACGATCCAAGAAATGGCAAGATCTATGCTCCTAGGAAGAAATGTGCCTCGTAGGTTTTGGGCAGAAGCGGTTAACACCACATGTCACACCGTAAATAGGGTTTATTTGTATCCTAATAATAACAAAATGCCATATGAATTGTGGACGGGCAAGAAGCCCAATTTGGCCAATTTTAGAGTTTTTGGTAGTCCTTGTTATATACTTCGTGATAGAGAAATTCTAGGTAAATTTGACTCAAGGAGTGATGAAGGTATTTTCCTATGATATTCTCAAAACAATAAAGCTTTTAGAGTTTTCTACTTAAGTAGCTCTAAAGTCATGGAATCAATAAATGTTGTAACAAAAGACGATGCTCCGGCCACATCTATTGAAAATGAGGAAGATTTGTCATGTGAGTGTGATGCTGTTTCCGATGTTGAAAATATTGAGCCTCACAATGAATTGGTTGTTCCCACTACCGAGAAAAAGGATCCTTCTCCTTGGTTTTGTAAAAGTCATGACCCTTCAAAAACTATAGGAGATCCCGAGGTAGGTGTCAAGACTAGGGCTCAATTAGAAAATGAAGTTACCTATTTGTGCTATACTTTTAAAATTGAACCTAAAAACTTTAAAGTAGCATTAAAAGATGAACATTGGATTAATGCCATGCAAGAAGAATTGTTTCAATTTAAGAAAAATGATGTTTGGGAATTAGTCCCTAGGCCTTCTAATACAAATGTCATTGGCACCTAATGGATTTTCAAAAATAAAATGGATGAAAATGGTGTCAATTTTCATAGCAAAGCTAGGTTGGTTGCCCAATGATACACCCAAATAGAAGGTGTTGAATTTAAAAAGACTTTTTCTCCTGTTGCTAGGTTAGAATCGGTTCGCCTTTTACTAGCTATAGCATGTCACCTTAAATTTAAATTGCAACAAATGGATATCAAAAGTGCATTTTAAATGGTATTCTTTAAGAAGAAGTATATATTGAACAACCTAAAGGGTTTGAGGACCCTAATCATCCTAATCATGTCTTCTTCCTAAGGAAAGCGCTATATGGTTTGAAACAAGCACCTTGTGCTTGGTATGAAAGGCTCACTTCTTATCTCATTTCTCGTTGCTTTTTGAGCGGGGGAGTAGATATGACTCTATTTTTCCGTCGTGATGAGTAAGCTATTCTAGTTGCATGAGTGTATGTCGACGACATAGTGTTTGAATCTACGTGTGATAAACATACTCAAATTTTTTCAAAAGAAATGCAAGATGAATTTTAGATGAGTATGGTCGGTGAACTTACCTTCCTCTTAGATCTTTAAGTTCGTCAACTCGAAAGTGGAATATTTTTATCCCAAACTAAGTATGCTAAAGACCTTGTTAAGAAATTTAAACTCGAATCATCTAAGCATGCACGTACTCCTATGAGTTCTTTAATTAAACTTAGTAAGGACACCGAAGGAAAGGATGTAGAGCACACACTCTTCAGGAGTATGATAGGTAGTTTACAATACCTAACTGCTAGTTGTCCGAATATTTCCTTTAGTGTAGGAGTTTGTGCCCTCTATCAAGTCGCCCTAAAAGAGTCTCATTTACTTGCCATTAAACGTATTATCAAATATGTTAATGGGACCCTATCTTTTGGGATTTGGTATTCCTTTGACATAAATGATTGTCTATCAGCATATTCGGATGCTGATTGGGCAAGAGATGTTGATGGGTGCAAAATTACATCTAACGATTGTTTCTACTTTGGAAGTGCACTTGTCTCATGGATGACCAAGAAACAAAATTATATTTCATTGTCAACGGAGAAGGTCGAATACATAGCCTCCGGGAGTTGTTGCACTCAACTTATTTGGATGAAACAAATGTTGGAAGATTACGGTATTTCTCAAGGCACTATGACTATGTATTGTGACAATACTAGTGCAATTCACATTTCCCGTAATCCCGTTCAACATTCTAGAACCAAGCATATTAGGATCTGTGAACATTTTATTCTTGACTTGGTTGAAGAGAAAACCATTTCTCTAAGCTTCGTTGGTACCGATCAACAATTAGCCGATATCTTTACCAAAACTCTAGATGCCCTTCGGTTTGAAAACCTTAGGAAATCAATTGGGGTTTGCTCCATTGATTGAGATCGAAGCCGTCTATCTAGTTTAGGTTGTTTCTCATGAATATTTTAATACCTATGAACTAGATTATTTTTGTAAATATTTTATTCAAAATTTCAAGGAAAAAGGGAAAGGTTAGAAAAGCATTCACAAATTTTTGTCCATATGGTTTTTTGTTCGATTTGTTCGGATGTCTATTCTATTTCATGTTCACGTGGCTTTCGATGAGTAGCAAGACGAATTTCGTTTTTCTTGTGCACAAAAATGCTCTTTTATGATATGTATTTCTGTGATTGCCTCATATATTTGCCCTCTTGCACACACTTTTCACGAAATATTGCGGATATCTTTTTCATATTGTACTCGTACGGTGAGATTTGGTGTTGTCTTCTCAATCTTAGTCACATCTCTTATAAACAATGGAAATTGCGCATGATCATCCATTGCCCGTATTTAAACAAAAAGTAATTATATTCATCTGGTTGTTTGTTGTTTCTAGCAATGGACTTGGGCTGTGAAAAACAAAAAGTTTTTGCGTGAATAGCCTCCATTTGCATAATAGTATAAGTGCCTAAAATTAAAGAATTAAAAAATGATATATAATGCCAAGGCCAAAATTATTTAGCTTGATTGATTCTTCAAAAGAAAAGTCTCAATCTATAGTTGCTAATGGGAGATGTAAGTTGAAGATCAATGGACATGCACATTTATTCGATCCATTGCTTTCTAATTGTGACAACATTGGTGAGAAAATCATATATCTTGTATGCGTGTTTCTTTAGTGATTGAGTGCTCAACGGTATTTCTTTATTGACACAAGGCGGAGGTGAGTGCATATTACGTTTATATATTATTTGGCATTCCGCACTTGTGCGTTGTCTTGGGTAAAAACTCTCACTCGTATTGTTCACACCCCTACATTTCTGCTCCCACGATTTGGATATGTCTTCACAAGCTAGGACAATTAAAATCTTCATTTTGGCAACTTTCTATCCTTCCCAATTTCTTCTTATATGTTATTTTCAATCTTATTTTCTTTTTTCTTTTTTTTAACCTGGTTGAATTTCGTCAGTAAAACTCGTTCAAACGAGTTTTTCAATGACTTTTCCTCATTCAAATTTGGGACACCAAATTGTCGAACTTCTAACGAAATTTCTAATGAGATTCATTAAATGTCTCTGGGATATCGTTCGAAAGAAGTCTTTCGAACGATTTTTTTCGTTCGAACAACCTGAGTTTATTTTGGGCGTTTTTTCTTCCCAAAATTTCAGATGTTTCATTTTTTTCTCTCTCCTCATTCCCACGATTTCCCATTTCCCAAAATTTTCACCATTTCTCTCTTCTCCCTTCTCCCTTTTCCCACTTCCTCTTGCACTACTCATTGCCCACTACACCCATTATCCATTTTACCGCTTCTCACATTCTTCATTTGTTTTCCTGCGATTTTTCCCTCACCCTACATAACACCTATTTCGTCCTCCACCTCACTCATTTCACCTCTTCTCATCATTCTCCAGCTAGGGTTCCGAGTTTGGAGTTTTTCTTCTTCTCCTTTCTAGGTATTTTCTTTTTCTCTTCTTTATAGATAGATAAATAGATAAATAGATAGATAGATAGATAGATAGATAGATAGATAGATAGATAGATAGATAGATAGATAGATAGATAGATAGATAGATAGATAGATAGATAGATATGCTATTGGGTATGATTTCTACATCTACAATTTTATCCCTTATTTATTACCCAATTTCATATACATATATGTGTATATATATAATTTTTTTGGGGATATATTATTTATCCTTACTATTTTTGTGTTGCCCCTATTTAAGTTGAATTCCATGAACATTATCATTTTTCTTAAATTAATTTTTTTTATAATTTTGTGGAATTTCACTTAATTATTTTTTATTTTTTATTTTATTTTGTTTGAGTTTTATATCTAACGGAGAATGGGATTGTTGTTGATTGGTTTATTGGTGTGTTTGACGGTTTGGATGGTTCTTTGTTTGGGTGGGTTCTAGTTTAGCCTCTTTTTAGCAAAGCCCCTCGTAGTCGTCGCACTCGTCGCATTAGCGACTCTCCCGAGGAACGTTCTTCCTCCTCTTCTTCATATATAACACCCCGCGCGCCCGAAAAAGACACACGGCATGGTACTGCGATAAAACTAAACTAAAACCATCATTAACGAGTATAGAGCATCTAAATTCCGCGATTTAATTATAACAAATTCACAATTCTTATATTTCCACAATAGAGATTACAATAATGTTTCTCTCAAATACAAAATTCTCCAACAAAAATTACACCACTAATTTATACATCAAAATAAATCTTACAATCCATGATCTAAAATAATACCCCAAAATAGCCCATAGCGTCCCGATCCACGCTAACCAGCCAACTGAAAGAAAATATGGGGAAGTACACAATATGATAGGAATAGATGCTAAAAATAAATAGCACCATGAATAAATCGCAACAATATGAATCACATATACAAATCAAATGCAACACTTAAGCATTATATCAATTTTAATTTCTCAATAACACATCAATGAGACTCTTGCCTCACCTCACATCCCCTAGGCATCTCAAAGCCATATACCGATACGTGGGACTATTGGCGGGTGCCCATTCTTCATGCTATATTAAAATCTCATGACACGATGCTCAAATCACAATATAATATATCACAATGAATCAAATTTTAGATTCCAACAATTTTCAGATTTCAAATGAATATCACAATTCAATATGAGTGCAATCGACACAAAAATTAAAATTGAATACTCTCGAGAGAATTTAGAAGCATATTGTGTTAGTCACGAACCTCAAAATAATCGCATGAATCGTCATATAAAAATCATCCTCAAAATCTGATCGCACCATCACGTTCCTCTCGCGAAAATAATCAAATCATGTTCTAGCCCCAACACGAGATAACCCCAAATAGTCCTATTTTTAAAACCCAGAAAATCAGATCCAAAAATTATTCGAATCACCGATCCGACTTCAGATTTGGATTCTTGACAAAAAATTGAGTCATGTATGTGTATTGGATTTTTTTCAAATCTCATTCAAATGCACTCAAAATGAAGATCTAAACATTCTAAATTGGCTCTTCTCATTCAACCCATTTTTGCTTCTTTGAATTTCATTTTTTTGCCGCTCTTTTTCATCTCCCTTTCCTTAGAATCACCCATAATATTCTTTATATAACCCCTATCTCAAACCCTAGCTTGGAGCCTAAGCTAATGCATATTACTATATTGTCCTTTAATTCAAAATTATTAACTTTACGTATTTAAACCGTTTCAAAATGTCCAAAAGGAAATTAAATTTAAATTTAAATATTTGATTCATTTCAAATAAAAATAAAAATAATATCAATATCCCGATAAAAAAATAATAATATTATCAAAATCTTATACAATATTTATAAATAAAGCCCTCAAAATTACGGGGTATTACACACTTTCCCCCTTGAAAAGTAATTTCGTCCTCGAAATTCGACGAATCCTAACACTCGAAATAAAATGATACTCGATTCTAATTTCGAAAATCACAGACTAAAGTCCTCAAATCAATTTTGTATCTAAAAAAATATTTCTAACCCGCATGCTAGACCCAATATCCAAGACTCGGGGGTTATTGTATAACTAAGCTTTGATACCATCTGTAACACCCCACACGCTCGAAAAAGACACATGGCGTGCTACTGCGATAAAACTAAACTAAAACCATCAATAACGAGTATAGAGCATCTAAACTCCGCGATTTAAATATAACAAATTCACAATTCTTATATTTCCATAATAGAAATTACAATAATGTTTCTCTTAAATACAAATTTCTCCAACAAAAGTTACACCACTAATTTATACATCAAAATAAATCTTCCAATCCATGCTCTAAAATAATACTCCAAAATAGCCCATAGCATCCCAATCCACGCTAACCTGCCAACTAAAAGAAAATATGGTGAAGTACACAATATGATAGGAAAATATGCTAAAAATAAATAGCACCATGAATAAATCGCAACAATACGAATCGCATATACAAATTAAATGAAACACTCAATCATTATATTTATTTTAAATTCTCAATAACACATCAATGAGACACCAGGCCTCACCTCACATCCTATAGGCATCTCAAAGCCACATACCGGTTCATGGGACTATTGGCGCGTGCCCATTCTCCGTGCCATATTAAAATCTCATAACACGATGCTCAAATCATAATATTATCACAATGAATCAAATTTTAGATTCCAACAATTTTTAGATTTCAAATCAATATCACAATTCAATATGAGTGTAATCGACACAGAAATCAAAAGTGAATACTCTCGAGAGAATTTAGGATCATATTGTGTAAGTCCCGTACCTCAAAATCATCGCATGAATCATCATAAAAAAATCATCCTCAAAATTTTATCGCACTATCACGTTCCTCTCACAAAAATAATCAAATCATGTTGTATCCCCAATACGAGATAACCCCAAATAGTCCTATTTTAAAAACCCAGAAAAATCCGACTTAAAAATTATTTGAATTGTCAATTTGACTTCAGATTTGGATTCCAGACGAAAAATTGAGTCAGGTATGTGTATTGGATTTTTCTCAAATCTCATTTGAATGCACTAAAAAAGAAGATCTAAACATTGTAAATTGGCTCTTCTCATTCAACCCATTTTTGCTTCTTTGAATTTCATTTTTTTGCCGCTCTTTTTCATCTCCCTTTCCTTAGAATCACCCATAATATTCTTTATATAACCCCTCTCTCAAACCCTAGCTTGGAGCCTAAGCTAACACATATTACTATATTGTCCTTTAATTCAAAATTATCAGCTTTACGTATTTAAATCGTTTCAAAATGTCCAAATGGCAATTAAATTTGAATTTAAATATTCGATTCATTTCAAATAAAAATAAATATAATATCAATATCCCGGTCAAAAAATAATAATATTATCAAAATATTATACAATATTCATAAATAAAGATCTCAAAATTATGGGGTATTACATAATCGATGAGGACAACAGTGTCACTGCGTCCATGCCTGATCTTAAACTACGTTGGGGGACGCTCTCCAGCCATACTCAATAACATACACAAGGTTTTTCAACTAGGGCCATTGTCCGCGAAAAAGTTGTCCATCTCACATCTCTAGCAGGCACCACCGTTCATTCCTAAATATCTGACTTAGGGTGGGACCCCTTGTTCTCCCTCACTGACACAATCTTTCCCGACCTTACTAGGGAATTTTATTTTGATATGTTTATTTGGGAGGATCATATTTTCTCTCGTGTGAGAGCTCGGGAGATCATTGTCAATACCGACTCCATAGCTCGTTTCATCTCCTTACCCCGTGTCAATAATCCATCCTACCCTTGGGCTCTCGCTTCTCGTCCTGACCCTACTTTGATTATGAGCACCGTGTGTAGGATTACCCAACCCTACACTGTTATAATTTTTCATAAAAATTTATATCCTGATTTCATGTTCCTCAAGTGGATTGTTTGTGCTTGTCTCATTCCATGTTCAAACTCAACCCAAATCATAAATATGCACATGGACCTCATGTTTTCCATTATCATTAGGGATAACATCAACCTCCCTGCCTTTATTTATCTTGTCATTAAGTCTGTTAGAATCCTTCCCTCCAGTCCCGCTAGACAAGCCCTCCCCTTTGTCGTTATTATTACCCGCTTTTGTCTTGCCGCCGGCTACCCTCGTCTTCCCACCGATGTCCCGGTGAGCCGCTACCAAACCATTGATATGTCCTCTGTTGGTAGGTCTTGTGGTCACTTACCCCCTCGATACTCCTCAACTCACTCCCTCTCAATTCATATCTTCTCAATCCACTACTTTATCTACTCTTGCCCCTAGTAGGCCTGCACCCTCTCGTGCCACCCCTAGACCATCTTCTTCTATTGCTCCCACACCCATTGAATCGGACCATATTAGGTTTATGCATTCATAGGTGGAGAAAATTCAAGAAGACAGGCATCAAGATTGGGCTATGTTGCAGGAGCTTCTGATTTCTATGCAGCTAGACAGGCAGGCCCACGCTCGCCGCGAGGAGGACCAAGCACGCAGGGATGAAGCTCAAGCGCGTCGGGATTCTATGCTTCTTGAGAACCTTGAGGCGATCCGTCGCATGGAGATGCGCTATGGAGTTGTCTCATTCGACATCGGGTCCTTTCCATATGATTCACCAAATGATGCCCCTGCTCCATGATCTCATTTATGTTTTAGTCTCTTTATTTTATACTTGTGAGGCCAAGCAGAACATCTGTATTTACATTTTCTCACTTGTAGCTACTTATTTGCTTTGGTTCCATTCTCTTTATTAATGTATGGATATTTGGTTTTTCCATTTATGTTTAATGTGATCTCTCCTGTTTCTTCAAATGTTGCACACATGTTTCTTGGATTGTGTTGCCTATTTTTCTACTGATTTCATTCAAACCACGTAGGCTATATCTATCCCTTTGTCTTTTCCGGACAAAAAAGGGGAGAAACATTGATAGGGGGAGTTCATAATTTAGGGGAAGTTAATTAAAATTTAACATATGTCACACTCATGATAATTAACTTGCTTTATATTCTTTATATTCTCATGATTAGTTAACGCTTGATTTATATTCTCTATTTCCCCATGCATTTTATGAATTTGTTGTTTCATGTGTGTAGGATACATCACCTACTTTTCTACAGAACACCGTCAGTCGCGTTACTTAGTCTGTCTTTTTATTTGGGTTTTTGGGACGGGCTTTAGAATCGACTTGATGGCTGGCTTAGTAAATTCAATCTTTTTGTTTATTTTTTATTATTTCGTTTTGTCCCGGAATAGTCAAAGGGGGAGATTTATAAGGACAAATTTCCAATCGAGTCATTTGTAGTATTGACTACATTTCGTTAGACAAAACGCTTTGGGGTCATTCCTCATCAACCTTCATATGCACTTCATACAACCTTAGAGAATCGAGCATCCAAAGTTCACGCGACATTTATATGCACTTCAAGTCCATTATCTTAAAAAGGTATATGACCAAAGGCATTGTCAAGTGTTGGAGTAAGTTTCCTAAAGAGTAATTTTCATTTCATGAAGAGTAATTTTCATAAAAACCAATTTTGAAATTAATTTTAATTCCTTTTAAAAGAAATAGGAAATCTCATTCGAAGTTCTTCCAGGTCGTTCGAGCGACCTAGATCTAACGACATTGCCTAGACTGCACTAGTAACTCGTTAGAAGCTCGTTAGAAATGTCATTCGAATGAACTCGTTCGAATGATATTTCTGACGACTTATCTATCTTTACACAGGACTATCGTTAGATAACTCGTTCGAACGAAAGGTTGTTCAAACGACCTCGTTCGAACGAGATCTGTCAGTTATGAAATTTTTTAAACTGTTTTCCTGTATTTATTTTATATAACTTCCATGGTCCACTACTTTCTAGTTTTAATATTTGGACAAAAATCAGTTCTTTTTAGCAAGGAAGTTTTACATATTCTTGAGAGAAAAATTTCACATCTTCCCTTTTTGGTAAAAAATATTCTCCAACACAATTTAACCTTTGAACCAAAACCCCATGCCATCAACTTGAAATTCAACAATCACACTTGCGATGGATTAATGCATTCAAGATTAGTGGAGACGGTAGTTTGGGCTTCGGTGGATACTGCGACACAAGTAGTGTCGAGCAACGCGTTGGAGCTTCGCGACGACATCAACATGTCTTGATTGAGTCAAAGTCTGTAAACCTTTTGAGTCCTTTGTAAAACCTATTTGTAGTGGATTTGTCTAGGCCTAGCCGTCCGAGTTTTTTCCCATTTGGGTTTTCCTTATGGTTGTGATTTTTGCACTTTACTTTATTAAATCACATAGATGTATGCGTAGGATAAAATTGGATAACTTTATATCTCTTAATCAAGTTATCAACCCCATCACTTTAACTGTTAATTGTTCATGCTAACTTTTAAATTTGTAAAAGCAATTAAAATTGGAATATATCTCTACTTGGAAAATTTTTAATTGCGTTGTGTGTGCGTATTCTACGAAATAACCTAAGTACATATAACCTTACAACTTCACATATGGTTAAGGAGTGACCAATTAAACTTAAGTAGGAGGGAAAGAAATCGATAACATATAATGGCACCTTAAGTGATAGTGAACCGAAAGAGGGAGATAGTTCCCCCATTGAGCGTAACTTTGTAGGGTTAATGGAATGTCAGGTAAGCGATGGCGATAAATCTTCTTATGGAGATACTCACGTGAATGACACTTCCTAGGGTGTTGAGTGTGAATCCCTAGTGAGTGAGGGTGAATCCAGTGAGGATGAGGAGTTGATATGGAAGAGTTGTAAGTTGCCTTTCGTGAACTATACAATGAAACCTTGAAGGTTAAAAAGGACAATGTGAAGTTGAAAGCTAGATTGAAAGAATGCCCCTAGAAAATAATGATAAGTTAATTGAGAATCTTAGGTCATAGGAGAAGACTCTTCGAGAGAAATTAGAGTATGTTAAAGGTGAGAGAGATAGTCTTCGGGGTTTGATGGAGACTTTGAAGAAGGAGATTCTATAATTTGAGGAGTCCAGGCATTTGCTTGTGTATAGGATTAGTGAGTTAAAGGAGAGATTGATAGACTCGTCTAGAGTGAAGTTTGATTTGGAGGATAGGTCGAAAAAGTTGGATAGGATTTTAGGCACCGTTAAAATAAAGGAAGATAGGGGTGGTATAGGATTCGATGATCGTATTAATACAATTACCAAAGAAAATACCAATCGTGTAAGAGAGCCAACTATGAACATTAGGAGAGGTCCACATTTAGGTCACATTTCTCTCCGTGTTTTCACTTGCACTCATTGCGGTAGGAAGTGTCACCTTAAACGTTATTGTTATGACCTTAAGATTTCTCCTAGGAAGTTTAGGAATAAAGTCGTTTCAGTTGCCAAAAAACCCATGCATCGTTGCACACCTACTTGGGTTAGGAAATCAAACTTAGAGGCTTTAGGAATTAAACTTCATGATTCTCGTTTAGTTGCACTTGATTCTTCCCATGCTAAATCTAAAGGATGGTTGTGTTAACATGTTTGTCATATGTTAGTTTTTGCTCCATGAAGTATATCTTGCTAGTATTATTACATGTGTATCATTTTGTATTTTATTTTGTTTTTATTTGAGTCTTATTGAAAATACAAAAAATATTTTTGTTTTCATATAATTTTGAGAAAATACAAAAAGATTTTATTTTTGAGTCAAAAATATTTTTTGAAAAATGTAAAAAGATTTTTGATTTATTTTTATGTCTTGTGTTTACATGTTTGATGTGGCATAATGGCATGCTTGGACCCCTATTATTTCATTATCCATATGTAAAGGACATTTTATCATAATTATAGATTCTTGTAATGATCTTAACTATTGATTAATGGGGTTGTTTCGAAATTGATTTGCAATTTGATTCGACTTTGTATATATGCTATCTTTGCACACGTGCACGAGCTTTTACGATTGTTTGACTTCTCATTCATATTTGAGTTTGATGAGATGTTCTCCTCTCAAATTTCTTATATATGTGCATAATAGACTTAGGAGGAGGTGTGCATGTAAGAACCATTCCCGTGGGGATTTTGTTAGGAATGAAAAATGATGAATGTGCACGAGAAAGGACTGCGAGAAAATAATAAATTCGTCGTAAAAGTCTCCATTTGAAAAGATCTCGTGAAACAATAAAGGCATTAAAAAGATCATATGTATGCCAGAAAGGGACAATATGAATTTTCTAAGGAGAGAAAAAGTAGAAACCTCAAAAGAGCTAGAAAAACAAATATGAATATATCGGGGTGTTGGGAGGGAAAAATTTAATGGATTTGCACCACGAATTCGAATGTTGAATAAAAACGTGTCATAACGCTATTGTTTGTATAAGCATAAAAATTATGGATTTTAGTGCATGTTGTTCATTTAGTTCATTAAGATCAATATATTAATTGTCACATATAGCTAAAACTTAGTTTGATGAAATTTAGCTTTCAATTAGAGCGTATTGATCATTTTGATGTGTTTAAGTTGTGATTCATTTGTGGTATTTCATGCCGAATATGCCAAAATATACCCTTATCCTGGCCGACGCTATAATCGGCCTAGGAGGAGGGTGCAGTTGAACTAGACTACCTTATTCAGGGGGTCGTACCTCAGAATCACCTTCAGCCTCAGCTTCAGCGATCAGCTGACCTTTAACTACCTAGTAGCTTATGTTTGGAGCCTCGGCCTAGCCTAAATTCTCGGCTCGGCCTCTAGTAATTGTAAGACTGAGGCTGACCTAGGTCATTAGAGAGCCCAATGGTATCAGCGTCATTTTTTAATGTCCTGGGCCTCATCCGATGCGTATAGGCCTAGGGTGACATCAGCATAGTGCGTGGATTGGGAGACGCATGGATCAACGGGTGTAGGACATATACTCCATATGGGTGAAACCATTATAATCAGATCATTCCCTCATATGAGGGAATATTTTGTCATCATACTCTACATGTGTCACAGCCAGGTGTCTCCACTAGAGAGGCTAAGAGCAACGTGTTCATACGTACTACATGCTTTGGGGGGGGGGGGGGGGACATGATACCCCCTAAGCACTATACAAACCTTTCATCTTCTACATTGTAAAGGATCTCATTATTCACAAACCTAGCAGAACTCTGTCAAAATATACAAAAGAGAGAGAAAAGCTTGTATTGTATTTATAGGCCATTAATGCCATACTTATAGGGAAAACCACCATTCATACTGCACAGTGGACATAGGCTCCGTCTGAACCACTTATATTTTGTATCATCTTCTTCTTTGCCTCATTTACTTCTGTCTATACATTTATATCTTATGTACACCATTGCTGTCTGGTTTGAGCTTAAATACATATTGACCTAGTGATACCATTTCTGGTACCATCAGTCTGCCATCGTCTGTGGGAACGAGAAGTATCATCTCTTCCCTTTCTTAGCTTGTCCTCACTGGAGTCTCTGGTGGTGAACCAGTCCTCCCCTTTTGTGGAGCTATTTTACCGTTAAAAGAGTTCCTGTTGTGCTGCAAAGATTTTACTCTTTGATTATAAGCTCATCCACCAGGCTTTAACATGGCATCAGAATTTCCACCACCTCCACCATCAGCTGGTGGACCTAGTTCCAATAATGCCGCTCCTCGGTTAGAAATGGCTGAAGTGGCGGTCGCATTGAAATCCTTGGCAGCAAGCTAACATGCTATACATGAACATATGGTTGCCTTTAGTTAGAACGTAGTGATAAGGCCAATGGGAGACCTACCAGAGATGATTACTTAGGCAATTTTGGAGCCTCATCAGGGGGCCAAAGGACTACCGCAGACACCTCGTAAGGATCTACCTCATCTTCAACAGCAGAGGGACATTATTGACCCTAGGCATTTACACCTGGGGAGGCAAAGTCAATCCTTCCTGGAGGATCGATATGATGATTATGAGGCTGAGGATGCTTAGATTTATTGCCGGGAACCATAAAAAGTATCTGGGAATATGGTATGCCCCATTTAAGGAATTTGAGGCCGTGATAGGAGGCCGAGTCCAGAGGCACAACCAAGGGGCTACTCTTTTAAGCAATTAAGTAGAGGGTCGTCCTTTGAAAGGCTCGGCCTCATTGGAGATTTGAAAGAAAGGTTGTCCAGGTCAAGGAGCAATGTTGGCTTAAGGAGGGAGGGGGAAGATCGATGACCCCCTCGTGGTTGATATGAGCGGCAATGAGAGGCGAATAGCCGATGCAGATCAACGGTTGAGGAACCCTCAGTTCAGTCGATGGAGGTAGCAGGGGATAACATCGGCCAGGCCGACGCTATTGAAGTGGTCAAGAGGCCTTGGAACGAATTCATTTAAAGGCTAAAAAAAATATTGGAGACATCCATAAGATCCGCGACCCCTAGTAGAGGGGATACTTAGAAGGCTCTCCTTTTATGGAAAAAATAGTTAATTTCCCAACCCCTGCCAAATTCAAGGCATCGATGGTTACCCTAAAGTATGATGGGAGTACCAACCATGTGCACCATGTAGATATGTACAGATATCTACTCCATCTTAGTGAGATAAAATGCCGTGCATTCTCGAGCACTTTGACAGGAGCTTCCCATAGATGGTTCACCTTACTTCCGAATAACTCCATTAAAAATTTCAAGCAACTCGCAAAGATTCATCCATAACTTCTTCTTTGGGGTAAGTTCCCAAAAGAACACTACTCACCTACTGTATGTTAAGCAGTGGAAGAATGAGTGTCTCGGGGAGTACGTCACGAGGTTCAAAAAGGAGAAGTTGGAAGTGGAGGATTATAAGGAAAGTATTGCGATGATAGCGTTAATAGGAGGTTTACAGAAATGAAAAATTGCTTTAGAAACTTACTGAAGACCCACCAAAGTCTATGGATGAGCTACTGGCGATGGCCGACAAGGTCATGAATGCCGAGGAAGCTATGTCAGCTAAGTATGAGGATGAGAAGGGTAGTAGCAGTGGGAGAACGTTTCAGAAGAAGAATAAAGAGGGAAAGAAGAGATCGGGGTCGATGATTATACTCCTCCCACGATCATCTGCTAGCATATTTTAAATGAAATCAAGAATGATCAGTCCGTTAGATGTCCTGAGAAGATGAAAGCTCCCCATCACAAAAGGGATAAAAGCTTATGGTGTGAATTTCACCAAGATCACGAGCACTTAATTGACAAGTGCTTTTCCCTAAAAGATGAGATTGAGAAAATTCTTAAAACTGGAAAGCTAAGGATGTATGTGAGCAGTGATGGACCAAATAGAGGACGAAATGACCCCAAAACGACGCCTCTGATGACGATGATGATGGCGAAACATACCTATCTCCAAGTGTCAATAATACAAAAGGTAGACTCCATATGATCTCATTTTATGTGAAGATGATCTGTGGAGGATTGGCAGGTGGTGGTGCAGAAGTGGCTTACCGTAAGGCACATGTGGCCGAGGCTAAGGCCCTACCCAAGGTTGAAGCCTTTAACTCAATCGAAGTAGGTACAAAGTTGAAGAAGAGAAGGAAGGTAGATATGTCCACCCTAATCGTGGGTTTTTCAAGACTTGACCTTAAGGGAATTCTAGCTCCTCAGGATGACCCTTTGGTGATTACAACTAGAGTTCATGAGTATGATGTGCCGAGGATATTGGTCGACAGGAGAAGTTTGACCGATGTTATGTTTTATCCATGCTTCAAAGGTTTGGGATTCAGTAAGAAGAGGCTTATCCCTATCATCATCCACTGATAGGGTTCAGCGGAGAAAAAGTGCATCCGTTAGGAATGTATGAAATGAAGGTCAGAATGGGAGATGTTTGGCCTAAGAGGCTAATGAAGAAGGTCAATTTCTTTATAATGGATGAAAGTGTAAATTCGGTTTATAACATTATCATGGGAATAGTATCCCTCAAGTAATTTGAGGTCGTGCAATTAATTATACACCAAATGGTAAACTTCCCAACCCCTTACGGGGTAGGTGAAGTCCAAGGTGTTGGCTTGTTAATGATACTTCAACTCAATCGAGGAAAGGGAAGCTCACAAGAAAGAAACTATGACCTACAGTATTGATAGCCTAAATCCTTGGGATGAGGCCAAATTGAAAGGATAAGTCACAGAAGAGGTCGAGTTCATTGTCCTCGATGAGGACGACTCAAAAAAACTGTCCAGGTCGGTAAAGCCCTGTGAGGAGATATCAAGGAAGATATGATCAAAATCTTGAAATGGAGGTAGAGTATCTTCGCATGAAGTCATAAGGATATGCTAGGCATAGATCCTGAACTCTTTTACCATAAACTGAATGTGGATGACGATGCTAGGTTGATACGACATAAAAGGAGGATATATTCTCTAAAGAAGTGTGAGGTCATCCGGGAAGAGGTGAAAAAGATAGATAAGGCAGACTTCATAAGAGAGGTGATATATCATGAGTGGATGGCCAAGGTTGTCATAGTTCCCAAAGCCAATGGGAAGTGGAGAATGTGTGTAGACTTTATTGACCTGAATAAGGCATGCCCTAAGGATAACTTTCCTTTGCCCAGGATTGACCAAATGCTTGATACCACAGAAGGTCATAAGCTAATGAGCTTCATGGACACTTACTCGGGATACAACCGAATATCTATGCACCCGTACGATGAGGAGAAGACCTCCTTCATAATTGACAAGGGGACCTACAGCTATAAAGTCATGCCCTTTGGTTTGAAGAATGCTGGGGATACCTATTAGAGACTCATTAACAATATGTTTGAGGGTCAAATTGGGAGGATGATGGAAGTCTATGTTAATGATATGCTTACTAAAAGCCTCAAGGCCGACACCCATGTGGCCGAACTCAAGCAAACTTTTGACACTACAGATAAATACAGGATGAAGCTTAACCGTGCAAAATGCGTGTTCGGTGTAGGGGATGGAAAGTTCTTGGGCTTTGACGTAAATCAAAGGGGGATAAAGGACCACCCAGATAAGATTAAGGCCTTGATAGAGATAAAGACACCATCTACAATCAAAGAGGTTTAGAGGCTGACCACGAGAGTAGTGACACTTAACAAGTTTATCTCTAGAGCCACTGACAACTGTCTTCCATTTTTTAAATCTCTTAGAAAGGCTTTCGATTGGAATGAGGAAAGTGACAAGGCTTTCAAAAAGTTAAAGTATCACCTCTACTCTCCCTTATTATTATCGCGGCGAGTTCAAGGGGAAAAGTTATACGTATACCTAGTAGTCTCAGAGTCGGCTATTAGCATTGCCATCGTGAGAGAAGAGGATGGAATATAGAAGCTGGTATATTTAAATAGAAAAGCACTCCAAGGGTAGAGAAGAGGTACCCTAAGATGGAAAAGTTATCCTACGCTTTGATTCACGCTTCGAGAAAGATGAAGCCATACTTACAGGGCCACACAATGGTCCTCCTCACTGATTCTCCACTCTGATAGGTCATCCACAAGTTAGAGAAGTCTGGGAGATTCATGACTTGGCCAATAGATATGGGAGAATTTTATATCATATATCATCCTAGGGTGTCCATCAAAGGGCATGCGTTAGAAGACCTTATGGCCAAGTTCACCTGGGACGAGGCCAACGGTGAAAGTTTTGAGACAGCATATTGTCAGCGGGGGAGGAGTGTCTACCCTCACCCAGATGAGGCTGAGGCAAGCACAACTTGGAAGAAGGTAACTGAAATGAAGAGGAGCGATATCTCTTCAAATAGGGATCCCTGGCAGAGGGTAATTTCTTTGAGGATGGTATTATGTGGAGCCTCTTCATTGATGGGTCCTCTTACGAGAATGGAAGTGGTGTTAGACTGATAGTATCGGCACCAGATGGCACAGATATTGAATATGCCTTGAGGTTCAGCTTTAAGGCCTCCAATAATGAGTTTGAATAAGAATCTATCATAGCGGTCCTCGCCTTAGACAGGGCTTTGAATATCGGGCAACTCCTAATCCATAGTGATTTAAGATTGGTGGTGAACCAGATCTTGGCGGCATATGAGATGAAATACGATAGAATGGAAAAATATTTGGAAAGAGTAAGATCAGTATTGAAGATATTCAAAGAGGTGAAGCTGAAGAGGATACCTCGATTGGACAATGGTCGAGTTGATACTCTTGTAAGACTTTCCTTAGCCACAAGAATGGAGACGAGAAGAAGGATGTTGGTAAAAATCCTGCATCGGTCAACCATTGAAGAGGAGGGCAACACTTTTGGGTCTTGTCTAAATTTAGAGATGGGATCTTCATGGATGGATCCACTCATCAAATACATCAAGGAGGGGGAGTTTACATAGCCAAATACCGAGAGAAGGAGGTTGAGATATAAAGCTGCCAAGTTCTCCATCACAGGAGACACTTATACAAGAAAGGGTTTTTGCTTCCTCTTCTCATATATGCCCATCCACCCAAGACAATATACATTCTAAAATATGTGCATGAAGGTTACTAATCAATTCATGTCGAGGGAAGATCCTTGGTTAAGAGGATTATTATGCAAGGGTATTGGTGGTCGACCTTAGCCAAGGATACTGAAGCATATGTCAAGAAGTGTGACAAATACCAGAGGTTCTCTACCGGTCGAGGTGTTTATAAGCTCAAACTAGTGTTAACAATGACAGCATATGAGTATACTATGTATATAATAGATTGAGGTGAGGTTAAGAGGATGAACACAGTTATGTAAGTAGTTCAGCTAATCAGGCATACGTCCACTGTGCAAGTATGTTATTAATATCATTGTATGAGGGCTCTAATGGCCATAGATACAATATCTTAAGCTTTCTCTCTCTACTGTATATTTAGACAGAGTTTTAGCTAGGGTTGCTAATTTCGGATCCTTTACAAGGTAGAGGACGACCTTTATACATTGTGCTTGGGGGTGTAATGTACCCCCTAAGCATGCAATGAGCATGCACATAAGGATTGAACCAGTATGAGAATGACACCTGGCTAATCTTATGTAGATAATGATGACCTCAATATTCTCTCACGCGAGGGTAATGATTTGGTTATAATTGACTGTGTACACGTGTTACCAACCACACCTATGCAAAACAAGGCTCGGCTACCTGTGATTGGTCCCAACCTCGGCCTAGAAGAGTACGAGGTTGGTTAAGTGTGGTTATTGGACAATTCGAGATTAATAATGGTGGTTGTTGATACCAAAATTAATATGCTGATGTGGACGAATAGTATGAGGACACGTGTCAATCTACGTGACACAATAACAGCGAGGAAGATCATTTACTGAACAACCATGGTTGGTACCGAGCAACGAGAATACACCGAGGAGCTCTATCATGCCGAGGAACTTCATCCGAGGAACTCTTTCATCCCGAGATACTCTAAGCACTCCGAGGAACTCTTGATCAACGAGCAACTAAGGCGGTCCGAACTGCACCTCGGCCGTGTCATCAATTATCAGACGGACAACTGTTCAACTATTCATTAGATTCTTGACGCACACGCCGCATTAAATGTATTACCCATTCATATGTATATCATTTAATGTATTGGACCTTTCATGTACAGCCTTGAGGCTATAAATACCTTGTATCAATCCCATTCAAAAGGACCGGAATTTCTTGAGAGAACTTGTAATCAAGAATTCCACAAACACTCAGCAATAACATAACAGTGGATGTAGGCTTTATTCCTAGCCGAACCACTTTAAAAATCTTTGTCTTATTTATTTATCTGTGATTGAATAATTAGAGCAATCTAGTTTTTTACATCAACAGATTGGCGCCGTCTGTGGGAAACGACTGTTGTTATCGTTTTTCATAAAAATCATTTGTCACCAATGGCAGATAATCCAGAATCCAGTAATCGAAATGCTGGAAATACTGGAAATCTTCCAAATCCATCTGCATCTCCAGATCTGGCCGGAATTATGATGAATCTGGCTCAGGGACAAACCGCCATGCAAGAATCTATGAGGAAACTCCTTCAAACTCTTCAAGGCGGTGTACCTACTCATTCAGAGCAAAGGACTGATCATGGGCAATCACGATCCAGATGTATTGGGTCATATCGCAATGGGGAATTCAATGATTCTTCTTATCAACCTGGGCGAACTTCATCAATACGGGCTACGGATACTGATCAACATATCTCTCTTTCTCCTGAGAGAACTAGCGCTTTAGAAAGATTAAGCAGGGTGTCTCCTTTCAGTCGGTTAGGACCAAGGAGGAACATGAGTCCACCTAGGGCTCCATCAGGAAGTTTTCGACCACCACCAGGTTCGAGAGAAAGATCTGCACAATCACGACCAATTACTCGTCGATATAAATCTCAGGAAGCTACGTCAGAGCAATCAGTTGCTCGGACTAAGCGGCCCGAGGAAGGGAATGAAGCATGGAAAGGTTCCATTCAACGATTGGAGGATAGACTGGGAGAAATGGCTAAAGCGAGGAACCCCTTACAGAGAACTTTTGTTCAAGGGACACCTTTTGTGCAAGCCATTGTGGATTTCCCCACACCGTCGAAATTCAAAGCACCTGTAGTGACCCCCAAGTACGATGGGAAGACGGATCCCGTACTTCATATAGAACAGTACCAAGCTGCTGCAGATATCTATGCTGTCCCCGACGAGATGAGGTGTAGAGCATTCTCGGGAACTCTTACTGGATCTGCACAGATATGGTACAATAATCTTCCTCGGGGTAAGATTTCAACTTTTGTTCAGTTAGCCGAGCTGTTTATTGGTAATTTTTGTTTTGGAGCAAAACCAGTAAAGCGAGTAGCGCACTTACTAAGCGTTAGACAAAAATCAGGAGAAAGTACTAGAGATTACATAACTCGTTTCAATAACGAGAAGTTGGAAGTCATAGATTATGAAGAAAAGACAGCAATCACTGCTTTGATGAGTGGTTTGCTGCCTAACAAGCTATACTATACTCTGGCCAAAGATCCGCCTAAAAATATGTCGGAATTGATGGCAAAGGCGGCCAAAATCATGAATGCCGAAGAGGCTATGACTGCGAAGAAGAATATGGATAAAGAAGTTAAAGTGGAGGTCGACAACTCTAAAAAGAAAGATCAGAAAGGTAATGGTGGTGACAAATATTCTAGGAATAACAGGATAAAGTTGGAAGCCCTAAAGAAGTATGATAATTATACTCCATTGAAAATGGGTATTAATCATGTTTTAGAAGAAATCAGGAATAACGAGGAAATCAAATGGCCAGAGAAACTGAAGACAGATCCAGACATGAGGAATAAGACCAAATATTGCGAGTTTCACAAAGATCATGGCCATATGACCAAAAATTGTATAGCCCTTCAGAACGAGATTGAAACACTCATTCGAAGAGGAAAATTATCAAAGTATGTAGATCGCAGAGGTGAGAGGACAAATGAGGACAGAATTAGAAAGAGATCTAGATCTCCTCGTCGTGCAGAGGAGAAAAAGAGGAGGGACCATGAAGAGGATCCAGATGATGACCCCGATCTTCCCAAGAAGCCAAGAAAACCTGAACGAGAGGTATTTTCCATACGTTTTGGATCATTTCATTGTAACGTTATTACAGGGGGAGATGCAGGAGGAGGAGACCTTACTGCAGAAAGAAAAGCTTATCTCGGAGAGGCTCAAGCTTGCTCATATATTCAGCGAATAAACCTGGCCGAGGATGATCGTCCGAGGAAGGTAAACAAAGAGAAGCTAGTAATTGGTTTTTCAAAAAATGACCTGGCAGGTGTTCTTTACCCTCATGATGATCCTTTGGTGATCAAAATGAGAATGAAGGACGTGATCATTTCAAGGGTGTTGGTAGATAATGGTAGTTCGGCAGACATCATGTACTATTCATGCTTTGATAGCTTGAATTTGAAATTATCCCAATTAGAACCTTATCACAGACCCCTTCTGGGTTTTGCTGGCGAGAAAGTTTTTCCACTTGGGACGATCAAGTTGGATATATTCATTGGAACCTGGCCTGTTTGTCGAACAGAAAGAATACGATTCTTTGTGATGGATAAGAATGTGCAGTCAGCCTACAACATCATCATGGGAAGAGTTGGATTGAAGAAGTTCGAAGCCGTTCCTTTTACAGTACATCAATGTTTGAAATTCCCAACAAATTTTGGAGTTGGAGTGGTGAAAGGTGATCAAAAAGTAGCTCGGGAATGCTATTATTCGTCGGCCGAGCAAGAAGAACTAGAAGGATCGATGAAAAAGACTACTACTTACCAGGTGGAGGAAGGTACAGAAATTGAAACTCTTGATCCCAGGGATGAATCTCAACTTGTAAAAGGACAGGTGATGGAATCTACAGAAAATGTTATTTTGGACGACGAACATCCTGAACGAATAACCCAGATAGGTTCATCGTTGGATATGTCAATAAAAGAGGAGTTGATAACTTTCTTGAAGAATAGGAAAAATACTTTTGCTTGGAGTCATGAAGACATGCCAGGAATAGATCCAAACTTCTTATGTCATGAACTCAATGTGAATAAGGAGATTAAACCTGTAAAGCAGAGAAGAAGGGTGTTTAGTCCCGAGAAGAATCAAGCCATACAAGAGGAAGTCGAGAAACTCCAGAAAGCCCAATTCATTGAAGATGTAAAATATCCAGATTGGTTGGCTAATGTGGTGATGGTAAAGAAGAAAAACAACAAATGGAGAATGTGTGTCGATTTCAACGATCTCAATAAGGCATGCCCCAAGGATCATTTTCCATTGCCCAGAATTGATCAACTGGTGGATGCTACCTCGGGACACGAGCTACTCAGCTTCATGGATGCTTACTCTGGCTACAACCAGATCAAAATGAAACCTGAAGACAGGGAAAGTACTTCTTTTATTACCCCTAGGGGAACTTATTGTTATAATGTTATGCCTTTTGGTTTAAAAAATGCAGGTGCAACATATCAGCGGTTGATGAACAAGGTTTTTACTGAACAAATCAGCCGCAACATGGAGGTCTATGTCGATGACATGCTCACTAAAAGCAAGAAAGCTGCTGATCATTTGGTTGACTTGAGTCAAACTTTTGATCAATTGGATAAATACCAAATGAAGCTTAACCCGACGAAGTGCACCTTTGGAGTACGAGAAGGAATGTTCCTCGGATACATCGTCAATCAGCGAGGTATTGAGGCAAATCCAGATAAGATCAAAGCTCTTCTAGGGCTGCGATCTCCGACGACGAAGAAAGAAGTGCAGAGTCTTACCGGACGAGTTGCAGCGCTCAACAGATTTGTATCTCGAGCAACTGATAAATGCATACCATTCTTCAAAACACTTCGAAAAACCTTTGAATGGAATGAGGAATGTGAAAAAGCTTTTCAAGACTTGAAGAAATATTTGGGAGCACCTCCACTGTTGTCCAGACCAATAACAGGAGAAAAGTTGTATTTGTATTTGGCAGTATCAGAGAACGCAGTCAGTTCAGCGTTGATCAGATTAGAGAATGGAGTCCAGAAGCCAATTTATTACACAAGTAAGGCTTTCCGAGGTGCAGAAATCAGGTACCCAAAGCTAGAAAAATTGGCATTGGCACTAATTGAAGCAAGCAGAAGAATGAGGCCATATTTCCAAGCCCATACCATCATCGTTTATACTGATATGCCATTGAGACAAGCCCTCCATAAGCCAGAAAAATCAGGGAGACTGATGTACTGGGCAGTAGAACTTGGTGAATATGATATTGTATATGAGCCCAGATCATCATTGAAGGGGCAGGCTGTAGCAGATTTTATAGCAGAGTTCACATACCCTGATACCCCCGAGGAGCAAAAGATGCCTGCTGATTTACCTGTGGACGATACAGGATCAACAGAAACATTTGCTGACCTACCTATGGACGATACAGGATCAGCAGAAATAGGTCCAAACCAACCAAGGTTGGTAAAAGGACTTATGGATGTAGAGAAATCATTATATTCAAACTCAGACCAGTCACGGTTGGTAAAAGAGTACGAGCAGATGACTGACGAGGAGCGAAAGATACCGGGGGATGATGGAAGAAAACAGCAGATATTTTATCGAGGAACTCTGACAGATAAGAAATTTGAAGACGAAATACCTACATGGAGATTATATGTAGATGGATCATCCTGCACAGCTGGTTGTGGAGCAGGAATTGTTTTGATCACTCCAGACGAGATTGACATGGAATATGCTTTGCGATTCCAATTCAAAGCCTCTAACAATGAAGCGGAGTATGAGGCCATGATAGCAGGTCTTAATCTAGCAAAGACTATGGAAGCACAACAAATGATGGTATTCAGTGATTCTCAATTAATTGTGTATCAGATGATGGGAATGTATGCTGTTAAAGGAGATTTAATGATCAAATATCATGCAAAGGTGATGAAATTGTTGACAGAATTTGAGGCCATTCAATTGGTGAGAATACCGAGGATGGAGAATGTACAAGCAGATGCACTGGCCCGACTAGCATCAGCTACTCGTACCGAGATGCGAAGAACCATACCGATTGAAGTATTAGAAGGTCGGAGCATAGATGAAGATCTGACAACGAATGTGATTACCCTTGATTTAGGACCATCTTGGATGGATCCAATCAGGAAATATGTTGAAGAGGGCGAATTGCCGGAGGACAAACTCGCTGCCAAGAAACTGAAGTATAAAGCTGCTCGGTATGTATTAACTAATGGTATTTTGTATAGACGAGGAATTATGGCAGGTTTGCAGAGATGTGTACATCCCACCGAGGTGAAAGAATTGATTGAAGAAATCCATGAAGGATCTTGTGGAGCTCATGTAGCAGGTCGAACACTTTTACAAAGAGTGATGACACAGGGATATTACTGGCCGACAATGAGGGCTGATTGTATAGCCTATGCCAAGAAATGTGACAAGTGCCAACGTTTTTCTTCCATCCGACGAACTCCACAAGCATTGCTAACACCAATAACTTCCCCTTGGCCATTTGCCATGTGGGGAATTGATTTGGTTGGACCACTGCCGACCACCCGAGGAAGATTCAAGTATCTCGTAGTCGCAGTGGACTATTTTACTAAGTGGGTGGAAGCTGAGCCTCTTATCAATATGACGTACGAGAAGGTATACCAGTTTATATGGAAGAATATCATTTGTCGATATGGTCTCCCTCATGCTTTCATCACAGATCATGGAACACAATTTGATAATCAAGAATTTGCTGCCTATTGTCATCAGTCGAACGTTTTGAAGTTTCATTCAGCACCAGGACATCCCCAAAGCAATGGACAGACTGAAGTGACGAACAGAACATTACTAAATGGGTTGAAAAAGAGGCTAAGTGAAGCTAAAGCAAATTGGATTAATGAGCTCCAATCAATATTATGGGCCTACCGAACAACTCCCCGAGCAGCAACTGGAGAATCACCATATATGCTAGCATTTGGAAGTGAGGCTGTGATACCGGCCGAGTTGGGTCTCCCAACGCATAGAGTGCTGAATTTCAACTCTCCGATCAGTGACTTGATGAGAAGAATGGATTTGGACATGCTCGAAGAAGTAAGAGAAGAGGCAGCCATTAGGAATGCTGCTTATCAACAACGAACAGCTCTGTTCTACAACAAAAGGGTGAAGAAATGCGATTTGAAGGAGGGTGATTATGTGCTGAAGAAAGTCATTCAGAAACAGAATAAACTGGAAGCAAACTGGCATGGACCTTACCGAGTTACAGAGGTTGTTCGACCTGGAACCTACAGAATAGCAACTCTAGAAGGAGAAGAATTTCAGAATGCATGGAATGCTGAACACCTGCGAAAGTATTATCAGTAATGAAAAATGTAAAGTATTTCCTTCATTATGAATAAAACGAGGATGGTTCACCATTTTCTTTCTGTTGAAAGTTTTTCGGGGAATATTAGTGTTGAACACTACACTGCTTGACAAGAAGAAGACTGCTCTACGGAGTCATGCTCTACGGAGCCATGCTCTACGGAGTCAAGCTCTACGGAGCGCTCTACGGAGCAAAAGTGCTATAAGTAGCCAACCTCCTTTGGTTAGGAGGATAAGCTCTCCGGAGCGCTCTACGGAGCAAAAGTGCTATAAGTAGCCAACCTCCTTTGGTTAGGAGGATAAGCTCTCCGGAGCGCTCTACGGAGCAAAAGTGCTATAAGTAGCCAACCTCCTTTGGTTAGGAGGATAAGCTCTCCGGAGCGCTCTACGGAGCAAAAGTGCTATAAGTAGCCAACCTCCTTTGGTTAGGAGGACATGCTCCAAGGAGCCAAAAAGTTCGAAAGAACCCTACTACTCCTTTGATTAGGAGGTGTAGACCAGCATGATCAACTACGGTTGGTAAGACTTTATATACTCTCACATTACAGCTTATGTTTGTCGGGAGGTAACATTATTACAAAAAGTTCTTTAAAGAACAAAATATTCCAAACTGTACCAAGTATGGTTGGTCGGGGATAAAAACCCACTAACTGTAGTTGGTCGAAGTGGATAAAAGTATTGACCTTAGTTGGTCGGACACATGTTTATATTTGAAAATTGAACCAAGTATGGTTGGTCAGGGATAGAAACCCATCAACTATGGTTGGTCGACAAACATTATTTATCCACCTTGGTTGGTTGGAAACAATTTTGAACAATTTATGCTTATTATAAATTCTAATTCGGTTGATGAACCATATAATTTGCAAACAGAAAAATAGCTATTGGCAAAACAGAAAATGAAACTCTTTCATTAAGATAAAAATATATTACATGTTACATGTATGTGCTAACTATTACATTAAAGATTCCTACTCTATTGGTTTCTTTCCTTTGTCCTTTGAGACAGGTTCCTCGCCAGCAGGAGGATCCTCTAGACAAAGAGGAGAATTAATAAAGTTCATGTCCTTCAGCATTCTGACATTCATTATTGTAGGAGTGTCCAACAGGTGCTCAGGACGAGATACTTCAACTTGAGAATGAAGGTTATAATCACCAAGATATTTAGAGATCAAACTCCGAGGAATGGAGCGAGCAGGAATCCATGCCATATCCAATTTATAGGGAGGAACAGGCAAGTCTAGCAATCCAGGAGCATGATAATCCCATAAATAATGACCTTGTTCCAATTTTAATACACCCAGGGCGTTCAACCATCCCTGCTTATAACCTTCGTTGTTAGCATTTTCAAGGCGATCATCCAAATGGTAAAGAGCTTCATTATAGCCGGCATTCCAGAACTCCCGAGGCTGTTTATGGAATTGGAAAGTTAATCTATCTACTTGCTCGAGAAAGTTCTTGATAAGAGCATCTTTATTATTCAGATCAGACTTCATCGCAGCCAATTGATCCTCTAAAGATAAATTTTTCTTAGACAAATCAGACAGAGCACGATCCTTAACATTCAGTTGGAATGCTTGAGTTTCCAGAGTAGATTGGGTGCGAGATTCTTCAACACTACGGCCAAGAACTCTTGATCGGCTCCGAGAAGCAACTGGAGAACTTTGCTCCTCGACGATTCTTCCTCGTCCCCGAGAACTCCTTCCTCGTCCCCGAGCAGTCACAGGAATAATAGACTTTTTCAAGTCATCCAACTCTTGCCTTAGTTTGGCGTTTTCAACCTCTAGAAACGAAAAACCTTCATCAGTAACTGGTACTAATGCAGTGGAAGAGGAGGCAACGGATTCATATTGAGCCAATCTTTTCTGCAGACTATTATTTTCTTGTTCCAGGATCTCGGCAATTTGTCGGCAGGATTCAACTTCACCTTTTAGGGTCCTTTCCCTAATGTCATATGCAGCAATGATCTTTTTATGACCTGTATCAGAGGAAAGTTGTTGATATCTATTTTCATATTCCTCGTGTAATGAAGCCATCGATTTATTGTGCTGGCCTTGGAGATCCTTTAAGGAACAATGCAGCTCTTCAATCAATTCATAATAAGCGATATTGTTAGCTACAGCTCGGTCGAGTAAATTTTTCAAGTACCGATAAGCCTCAGTCGCCTGCTCTGAAGCATCATGACCAAGAATGTCAGCAATTTCAGAAGAACTAAGGTCTGTATGACCAGCCCTATAGTATTGGTGACATTTCTGCATCAGCTCGGTATCATGAGAAGAGATTAGTTCCATTCTAGCAACAAACTAAAGACAAGAAAAAGACAACAATCAACAAAGAATCATCAATAACGGCGATGAGTAAAGAAGTATTTTATTAGATCATAAAAGGATTACAGTGTTCGATTACAAATGATAAAAGATAAGAATGATACCGAACAACTTCACACCTTTTCCTTGTCTCCCAAGACTTTCTCGGGAGGCTGGGACGAGGAGCTCGGTTGCTCGGTGATAACAACAGCTTGATCAGCAGAAATCTTCTCGGCAGGAGGAGGCATAGAAGAAATATCCTCAATGACAGAGGGTTGAGAAGCAGAAATTGGGACATCCACAGCCATGGAAGATTCATCTGATGCAGGTTCATCTTCTTCTTCTTCTACAATTGGTGGAGGAGGACCAGGGAGATGCCGTTGGAATAGCTCAGAATTGTCTTGGATTTTTAGCTCTTGTAGAGCAGCTACCCAACCGTCATGGAAGTATTTCAACTCCCCATATTTGACTTGAGATGTCATAGCTGCAATCCCTTTATCCCATCCTTTTTCCCAACCAGCACTGAAATGTTTCCTAACTGCAACTTTTCTTTTCAACTGCTCCGAGGAGAGTTTGACATCCAATTGTTCTTTCTGGATTTTGATGTCTCGCAGGATAGACAGTTCTTCTTCTGCCTTCTTCAGTTGGTCATCGCACTTTTGCTGATTGACCTCTAAGCTTTTCACTTTCTCCTCCAAATTCTTGGAGGTTTCAGCCATCTTCATTTTATCAGCCTCAGCTGCAGCCAATTTTTTCTCCCAGGCAGTTTTCTCCTCGACGTACTGCTGGCGAGATTCTTTCACAGATTGGGCTAAACCCAAGAGGGCATCGTCAACATCGGACGAGGAACTAGAAGCTTTAATAGCTTGATCTTTCTTCACGATGGTATTGAAACAATTCACCAGCTGAAAGATAAGAAAAACAATAGAGTCAACACAAATACAAGAGTGCAGGAAAAAGAAAAGAAAGACCAAAGGTATGAGAAATTTACTGAAGAAAGATGGCGAGCAGCCAGGGATGTCAGTGTATCCCTAGGAATCTTTTCATCAACCCCGAGAACCTCGGGTATAACTGAGCTCGTTGAAGAGCTCGGAAGAATGATTTTTGAAATACTACTACCACCAGCGGGTAGAGAAGATGCAGTTCCAGCAATATTAACCGAGGATGATTTCCTCAATCTCTTCAAAAGAGGGCATCGTCAACATCGGACGAGGAACTAGAAGCTTTAATAGCTTGATCTTTCTTCACGATGGTATTGAAACAATTCACCAGCTGAAAGATAAGAAAAACAATAGAGTCAACACAAATACAAGAGTGCAGGAAAAAGAAAAGAAAGACCAAAGGTATGAGAAATTTACTGAAGAAAGATGGCGAGCAGCCAGGGATGTCAGTGTATCCCTAGGAATCTTTTCATCGACCCCGAGAACCTCGGGTATAACTGAGCTCGTTGAAGAGCTCGGAAGAATGATTTTTGAAATACTACTACCACCAGCGGGTAGAGAAGATGCAGTTCCAGCAATATTAACCGAGGATGATTTCCTCAATCTCTTCAAAGGAGGGTCAGCAGCATCAACCAAGGAAGAGGTCTTGGTCGGAGAGATTGTAATTACATCAGCTTTCTTGCTCGGGGCCACTGGGGGCTTCTCGGCAACTTTGGAGGAACTAACATCTACTTTTTTAGTCCCCCCTGGGACATCAATTTTACCTTTCTTTGCTTCAACAGCAGAAGAAATTTCACCAAATAGAGCAGGAGGAGCTCTTTTCTTGCCCATTCTCTGAGATAGGGGAATATGAGAATATGAAGATGAACTTTCTGGTGTTGAGGCTGGTTCAACAGGGCGAGCAGTATAAGAGGTTGTGTAGCTCTTATACTGCAGCAAATATGATGCAGATCTAATATGCTCGTCTGCAATCGTCTTATGCAAATTCCAGATAAGTTTTAAATGCTTGATATTCACTTCCGACTCTCTTGGAGTTTTTCTTTTACTATCAACTGCAAATAAATACATAAATCTCAGTCATACATTTTGTCAAACATGATGAATACGCAATTTCATAAGTAAAATAAAAATGAAAAATAAACCTATCCCATTGCCGTATGGGGGGCATCTGGGACCGTTGTATACTTCATTCCCAGATAAAGGCGCGTGTTGCCAATTTTTTATGACCAACCCATGCTCAAAATAATCTCTATTTGAATCAGGGAGGTTAACTACAAGGGCTCTATTTAAAAACCTAGTTTTTAAATAATAAATATTATCTAAAGTGGCCCATTTATAGCAGTACATGATTTCTGGGATCCCTATACGAGTCCCATGAGTTAGATTTAACTTGTGCACCCCGTTAATTATTCTCCATGAATTGGGGGCTATTTTTGCAGGAACAAGATCAAAATATTGACAAAACTCAAGACATAATGGATTTGGGGGAAAAGAAAAACCACATTCAGCAATGAAAAGACTGGGGAACCAATGTCCCTCAGCCAATCGAAAGTAATCTAAAGGCTCAGAAAGAACCTCTAGAGTTACCCAAGAAGGAATGGAAAAGTCAGAACGAAATTTCTCAGCAGATTCAACAATATAAACCATATTGAATAAAAGAGATGCAGAAGAAAGGAAGAAAATCTTACAGAAAGAAAGGAGATATGTTGACAACGAACGGAAACAATAATGAACACACAAGAGAGAGGAAGAGAATAGAAAACTTGAAGGCAGAAAAATGGAAAGTGTAGACGACGGTATGGTTACCAAAGGGGTTTAAATACTTTACATTGGGAAACTGCGAAAGAAATGATTACTAAAAAGAAACTACTGAACTTCCGGCGGCTAAAAAGACAAAAGTTGCACGAAGATCGAAGCGCTTATAAAAAGGCGGAAACTGCGAAATGAGAAGGAAATTTGAATACAATGCTCCTAAAACCCAGGAAGGTCATTTAATATTACCATATACCGAGAAAGAATGTCCCATACTCCTCAAAGTTCGAAATATGAAACATTGGGGGCTTCTGTTGATACCAAAATTAATATGCTGATGTGGACGAATAGTATGAGGACACGTGTCAATCTACGTGACACAATAACAGCGAGGAAGATCATTTACTGAACAACCATGGTTGGTACCGAGCAACGAGAATACACCGAGGAGCTCTATCATGCCGAGGAACTTCATCCGAGGAACTCTTTCATCCCGAGATACTCTAAGCACTCCGAGGAACTCTTGATCAACGAGCAACTAAGGCGGTCCGAACTGCACCTCGGCCGTGTCATCAATTATCAGACGGACAACTGTTCAACTATTCATTAGATTCTTGACGCACACGCCGCATTAAATGTATTACCCATTCATATGTATATCATTTAATGTATTGGACCTTTCATGTACAGCCTTGAGGCTATAAATACCTTGTATCAATCCCATTCAAAAGGACCGGAATTTCTTGAGAGAACTTGTAATCAAGAATTCCACAAACACTCAGCAATAACATAACAGTGGATGTAGGCTTTATTCCTAGCCGAACCACTTTAAAAATCTTTGTCTTATTTATTTATCTGTGATTGAATAATTAGAGCAATCTAGTTTTTTACATCAACAGTGGTCTCAGCTCATATGAGGCCGAGGTAGGACAAGTTCGTGATGTTGGTCTGGGCTAAGTTTATGGAGAAGTAGTCCTTGCAACATCGGCCTGCACCTAGCTGGGGTTATGGAAGAGTAGTCCTTGAAACATCGGTCTGCACCCTGCTGTTGTTATGGAAGAGTAGTCCTTGTAACCTCGGCCCAGCCGAGGTTTCCAACTTTGGATGACCTGATGGACAACTTCCCCTATGGAACATTAAGACCTTGCCTGCTGAGATGACTAGTAACGTCGGTCATGGCTGACCTTGCTTAGGGCGAGACCGCTGGTTTCCAATCTAAGGCCTTCTGACCTCGGCCATCTCCCTGGCCGAGGTTGATGTCTCTGAGCCGATGGGGTACATTTAGGGCATATCAATCACCCCCTAGACCTTAGATACCTGTGTGATCAGGTGCCTAAGGGGTATGCTTATCCGAGGTTGGACTTCCTTAGGTGTTAATACCTTTTTTGGCAAGTGTCATCTACTGAAGTAGCTAGCGTGCCTGTCAAGTGTAATGATTGCAGTCTTTTGGGCTCCCAAGACAATGATGGGCCTTGGGATGCGTGTGGGGTTGTTTGAGGGTTAAACCCTCATTTTCTTTCTCTTTCTTCCTCACTTGTACATTTTCTTGCCTGAAATTTTCTGCTTCTCTCTCTATATATATACAAGAGCTCGGTTAGAAGTGCACTATGTGGACGTTTCCTTGCCGACTCCTCCTCTCTTCTCATCGCCTTCCATCAGGTACCGTCTATCATCCCATCTTCTTCACTTTTCCTGCCTTGTACCTATTTTTTTGCATTTTTCGGCGAGTTCTTTGGGTTTTCCGGCCATCGCTTGTGTTTTTTGGTGGCCCTGGTTCTTATTATTCTTGGTTGTTTCTTTCTTAAAGTTAACAGTTTGATCTTTAATTCAATTGTCAATCCTGTTTATTTAGGAGAGTCACAAGTGTAAGGTCTGACTCATATGCTTAGGCCCCTTTACCAACTCTTAGAGGAATTCCCGTCTCTTGGGGAGAAGACCATGGATAAAATTAGGCAAATAGAAAGAGCCCAAGAGGAGGCTCGTAGGGCAGAGTCATTCCCCCTCAAACCTATCTTTTTACCATCTATGAAGGTCATATACCCTGAGCCAGCCGAACCAATTAAGTCAGCAGAGGTCCCAGTTGATCCTATTCCCATGTCTGAGTCTGAGTCGTCCACCTCAGACCCTATGTCTGTGTACTCCTTTCAAGAGGCTATGGGCTTTTCCATTAAGCAAGATCAGGTTCCTGATTAAGTCGAGATTTCTAGTCGGGCCTCATCTCACAAGAGTTCAAGCACATCGCACTCTTCCTCCAATGTTGAGATTGTAGGACCTAGTGTTGCTATTCCACTAATCCTTGGAGCCATTCCCCTATCGGACGTTACAGGGGATGAGTTTTCTCAGAGGTTTCGAAGTGGTGCCCCATCATCTGCTCGAATCGACGTTAAACCAGATGATGATGACGGTACTGAGAGCGATGTTGACACCTCTGAGGCGACCGAGATAGAGAGCATTGTCAGCAAGGTTGACCTCTTGGCCTTCAGACATTTATATTCTATAATTCCCTCTATAAAACTCAGGAGACCTCTGAGGGAAGAGAGGACTTTCAGCAGTCAAGATGGTGACCTCTGCCTGTATGAGCAGATGTTCAATTTAGGATATCGTCTGCCCATTCATCCTATCATCAGGGCAATATTTTCCTACATCAACTTGGCTCCTTCCCAGTTATCACCCAATGCTTGGAGGGTGATAATTGGAGCTATTGTCTTATGAAGGGAAGTCAATTATTCAGACCTCCCCGTCCAAGTCTTTACAGGGTGCTACATCCCCTCCTCTGCCAGGAATCATCCGAGCTACTACTATTTCTTAGCTCGGAAGTCAAATAAAAAGATGTTGCAGGTTACTCAAACCTCGAACCATAATTGGAAACCACACTACTTCTTTGCGTCAAGGCCATGGGAATTTGGTCCCTGTGCCCCCTCTTCCTCCCTAGAGTCGAGAATACCCTTGAGATGGGGAAAGGTGATAATGGCTGCTAGGGCTGACCTTGGGCTAAGACAAAATAATCTTCAAAAGGTCAAAGACATTCAGGATCAGGGGGACAATGGTCTGCTAGTCAAGTACGAGCATTTGATGACTCCCTACAATCTCTCAGAGACTGGCCTTAGGGGGAGTCCTTTGACTGAGCTTCGTAAGTTGCTTTATTTTTTCAACAAGTTAAACCTCTGAATTTATGTATCTTTAATTTTCTAGCTCATACCTTTCTATTTTGCAGAGCGTCCAAAAGGGATTTCCGACGACCTTTGGGAGATGGCATCCCCTAGTCTCACGAAGATGGTAAATAAGGCAGGTCTTAATGCACCTCCTCCTCCTCTAACCACCTCAAGGGCTGAGGCCTCCAAGAAGAGGAAACCTGCCGACCCTGCCCCAAAGATCAGAGGCAGAAGAAGAAAAACCAAAAGGGGGATCGTGCCATCCCCATTTCTTCTGAGGACGCATTGATTGCTCGCTTGGAGCAACTAAAGGTTGGTGATAGTCTCATCGGCCATAGTCTGAAGGCCCAGGATTCCATCGGCGATGCCATGAACGACTCTGATAAGTGCTTATGTCGGTCTTTGTATATAGGCCTCTGTTAGCTGAGTTCTCCCTCCATCGTTCTATCCAAGTAAGACCTTAAACTTTTACTTTTATTGCTACTGAATTATATTCAAGTGTAACATCGGTTTGAACTATACCGGATCATAGAATGACATCTCTGCACGTGTTCTACAGGGTCTTCTCACCATGCATCATTTTATTAACTGGACCATGGAGAAACTTCCTCTGATTGATAAGGGCCAAGGGGCTGAGAAGAACGAGTCCATTTTAAACGCTGAAGTAGAGCGTTTGAAGGCTTCTTTGGAGAAGTCTGATGCTAACGTGAAGAGGTTAGAGAAGGACATGGACAAGCTGAGGAAGGATCATAGCACTACCTTGAAGACTCAAGCTGACTCCCTCCAATACAAGGTCGATTTGACTGTGAAGGCTGCCTTGGATGATGAAGATCTTGGAAGAGTATAAGGTCTTTGATGAGTTTGTCAGCTTCGGCTTTGAATACCTGGAAAGGGGTGTGAAGGACACTGGCAAATGGGCTGCCATGAAGGAAAAGGAATTAGGGAGCCACGCAGCCTCTGACTTCATTGGTTTAGGTTATGCCGATCCTCGGTTTGCTCAGGACTTACAAGAGGTAGAGGAGGAGGGAGGTGTTGCACCTACCAAGAATACCCCCCAAAATGACATCAAAACTGAAGATGTTGGCGCTAAGGAAGTTGGGGTGGAAGTGACCACCCTCGACCAGGAAGACGGAGGAATGGCAACTAACCATGAGGCTGCGCATACTTGACCTTTTTTGTGAAGCATTTTGTAATTTTAGTTTTCATGAACTGTAACCTCTGATGACAAACTTTTCTATATTTCAGTTTATAATTCTCAACTTTAGTCTATATCAGCCTGTGAGGAGGGATTTATTTCTTTAATTGTTGAATGTTTATCGAATGATTTTCTATATCTGAAGTCTCAATATAATTGTCTAAGGTCTTTGGTCATCCAAGTATGATGTCTTTTCTCAGACCTTGTCACTAATTATGATGTTATAAGGTCTGAGGTCATGATTAAGATGTTATCCTCATAAATAATTAATCACCAAATTAATGATGTCTAAGGTCTGAGGTCATCCAAGTATGATGTCTAAGGTTTGAGGTCATCCAAGTATGATGTCCTACCTCAGACCTTGTCACCAAATTATGATGTTATAAGGTCTGAGGTCATGACTAAGATGTTATCCTCATAAATAATTACTCACCAAATTAATGATGTCTAGGGTCTGAGGTCATCCAAGTATGATGTCCTACCCTAGACCTTGTCATCAAATTATGATGTTATAAGGTCTGAGGTCATCACACAATGTTATCCCCATAAATAATTTTTCACCAAATTAATGATGCCTAAGGTCTGAGGTCATCCAAGTATGATGTCCTAACCTAAGACATTGTCACCAAATTATGATGTTATAAGGTATGAGGTCATCACACAAGATGTTATTCCCATAAACAATTATTCACAAAATTAATGATGTCTAAGGTCTGAGGTCATACAAGTATGATGTCCTACACCAGACCTTGTCACCAAATTATGATGTTATAAGGTCTGAGGTCATCACACAAGATGTTATCCCCATAAATAATTATTCACCAAATTAATGATGTCTAAGGTCCGAGGTCATCCAAGTATGATGTCTACCTCAGACCTTATCACCAAATTATGATGTTATAAGGTCTAAGGTCATCACACGATGTTATCCCCATAAATAATTTTTCACCAAATTAATGATGTCTAAGGTCCGAGGTCATGCAAGTATGATGTCCTACCTCAGACCTTGTCACCAAATTATGATGTTATAAGGTTTGAGGTCATCACACAAGATGTTATCCCCACAAATAATTATTCACCAAATTAATGATGTCTAAGGTCTGAGGTCATACAAGTATGATGTCCTACCTCAGACCTTGTCACCAAATTATGATGTTATAAGGTCTGAGGTCATCACACAAGATGTTATCCTCATCAAATTCTACCATTCGAGCATAATGAACCAAGAATTGACACATGAACTGATCTTCTCATTAATAATCTCTTCATAAGATGATACATTTACATGAAAGCTCTTGCAGCATCATATTTAATACTTTTTTAGATGATTAGCATTCCATGGATTGGAAAAAGGTTCCACTTTGAGATTTTCTAGCCTGTAGGTCCCGGGCACAACCTACTCAACCACTTTGTAAGGACCATGCTAATTCAGGTGAAGCTTGTTTGCCTTCTATAACGTCTTCTTCAGCACTACGTCTCTCGCAGCTATGGGTATTTATTTTACCCTTTGATTGTAGAACGTTGTTGTTCTCTGTTGGTAAGCTGCTTACCTGATTTCTGCGTCTTCCCTTATCTCTTCAATCAAGTCTAGGTCGAGTCTTCTTTCCTCCCCATTCTTCTTAGGGTCATAGGTCTGAACCCTATAAGTAGGGAGTCCTACCTCCGTTGGTATGACGGCCTCTGAGCCATGTGACAACATCAATGGGGTCTCCCCCGTTGGTGTCCTAGCCGTTGTTATGTAGGCCCATAGCACAACATAAACCTCCTCAGTCCATCTACCCTTAGCTTCTTCTAACCTTTTCTTGATCCCATTAAGGATCGTTCTTTTTGTGACTTCGGTTTGACCATTTACTTGAGGTCGGCCAGAAGAAGAGAAAAATTGTTTTATCCTACATCTTTCGCGGTATTTTTCCAAGGAAAAATTCTTGAATTGGGTTCCATTGTCCGAAATGAGGGTGTTTGGGAGGCCATGTCTACATATGATGTTTTTACAAATAAATTGGAAGGTCTTCTACTCTGTAATCGTGATCATCGGCTCTGCCTCTACCCACTTGGAGAAGTAATCAATGGAAACTATCAGAAATCGGTAATTATTTGCATCCCTTGGCAGGGGACCCACTAATTCAATTCCCCATACTGCGAATGGCCAAGGGTAATTGATTGGCGTCATAGGGTGATGAGGTTGATGGGGAATAGTGGAGAATCTCTGATATTTGTCGCACCTCTTTACGTAGGCTGAAGCAGTATCCTTGCGTAATAATTATCTTGGCCAAAGGTCTTCCTCCTATATGACTGGAGCAAGCGTGTACCTCCTATAAGACGCGAGGAAATTCTGTAGGATGAATGCATCTGAGGAGAGGTAATAGGAATCCCTTCTTATATAGGACGTCTCCTACCATTGAGAACTTTGCATCTCTGTACCTTAGTTTTCTCCTTTCTAACTTTGATTCCGGTAGCTCTCCCTCTCTGATATATCTGATAAGGGGGTCCATCCATGAGTCCCCTAGGTTCAAATTGAGGCAAGGGTTACTGACCTCTTCTTCTTCAATTGTTATCTTGGACAAGATCTCAACTGGGACTGTTCTTCTGAAATTTGTTCTGGTTGTTGAAGCCAGCCTTGCTAGTGCGTCTACGTGACTACTATTTTGATGAGGTATTCTCTTCATCTTTACCTCTTCGAAGGTTTCGAGTATAGTTCTCACCCTCTTAAGTATTTGGCCATCCTTCCATCCTTGGCCTCGTAAACCCCCAATACTTGATTAATAACCAACTTTGAGTCACTATGAAGCAGGAGTCATCTTACCCTAAGGGTCTTTTCCATCGAGAGGCCTACTACCATGGCTTCATATTCTGACTCATTATTTGATGCCTTAAAGTTAAATCTTAGGGTATATTCGACGTTAGTACCATCCGGGGCTGAGAGTATCAACCCTACACCGCTCCCCCTTTCACAAGAGGACCCATCGACAAAGAGGTTCCAGATGTCTTTATCTAATGAGAAACCACCTTCTAACATTTTTCCCTGGTACCGATCTTCCTCATTCTCGACTATTCCATCTTTGGCTCCCTTGGGAATTACCTCTTTCGGGTGTCGGAAGATGTTGTTATTTGACCCTTTTACTGTCTTTAGATTATTCTCAACCTCGGCCTCTTCCCATGTGAACTCGGCGACAAAATCTGCAAGTGTCTTCCCTTTGATGGTCATCCTAGGCAAATAAGTAAGGTCATACTCACCCAACTCAATGGCCCATGTCATCAATTTGACCGAATTCTCAGGTTTATGGAAGACCTGTCTTAGTGAGGAGTTGGTGAGGATGACCATGGAATGGGCTTAAAAGTAAGGCTTCATCTTCCTAGAAGCATGTATCAGGGCGTAGGCCAACTTTTCCATCCGAGGATAATTTTGTTCAGACCCTTGAAGGGCCTTACTGTTGAAATACACAGGCCTTTGGACCCCAATGTCTTCATGAACTATGGCTGCATTTATAGCTGACTCAGAGACTGCTAGATAAACATACAATTTCTCTCCTACTATAGGTCGAGATAAGAGTAAGGGGGATCCGAGGTAGGACTTGAGCTTATTAAAAGCCTCATCACACTCTTTGTCCCACTCGAAGGCCTTTCTAATCACCTTAAAGAACGAAAGACACTTCTCTGTCGCTCTTGAAACAAATCTGTTGAGTGTAGCTACTCTTCCAGTTAGTCTCTGAACGTCCCTAATGCTTCTTGGTGTCTTCATATCGAGCAAAGCTTTAATTTTCTAAGGGTTTTCCTTTATTCCCCTCTAATTGATAATGAAACTAAGAAATTTCCCAGCTCCTACCTCGAAGAGACACTTCGCAGGGTTGAGTTTCATTTTGTATAGGTCCATGGTATCGAATGTCTTTTCCAGGTCTGCCACATGAGTGCAGGCCTTTAAGCTCTTTGTTAACATATCGTCTACATACACCTCCATGGTCTTGCCTATTTGATCTTCAAACATCTTATTCACAAAACGTTGGTATGTTGCCCCTGTATTTTTCAATCCGAAGGTCATAACCTTGTAGTAATATGTCCCTTTGTTCATGATAAAGGCTATCTTCTCCAAGTCTTCGGCATCCATGAAGATCTGGTTGTAGCCTGAATACGCGTCCATAAAGATCATGAGCTCATTTCCTACAGTTGCATCTACCATCTGATCGATCCGAGATAAGGAATAACTGTCTTTTGGGCAAGACTTGTTTAGGTCGGTGAAGTCTATGTAAATTCTCCATTTTTCATTGGCTTTGGTCACAATGATTGCATTCGATAGCCACTCTGGATATATGACCTCCCTGATGAACTGAGCCTCTTCCAATTTTCTGACTTCTCCCGGGATGATGTCATACTTCTCCCTAGAATAGATTTTTAGTCTTTGTTTGATTGGCCTAGCGTCCTTAGTCATATTCAGCTTGTGGCACATAACTTCAGGGCTGATTCCAGGCATGTCCGCATGACTCCAATCGAAGACACTCTACCTCTTCCTCAGGAAGTTTATCAATTCTTCCTTGATTTATGCCTTTAAGGATTTATCGACCTGGACGGTTTTTTTCAGCTCGTCCTCATTTAGGACGATGGATTCTACCTCTTTCGTGGCCTCTCCTTTCTTTAATTTCGTTTCATCTCTACGTTTAAGTGTATCAATGTTATATGTTGTAGTTGCTCTCTTATGAGCCTCTCTCTCTTCACCCGAGTTGAAGTAGCATTCTCGTGCTATGGTATGGTCATCCTACACTTCCCCTACCCCACAGGGGGTCGGGAATTTTAACATCAGGTGGACCATCGATGGCACAACCTCAAACTCCTTAAGGGCTACCCTTCCTATGATGAGTTTATAGGCCGAGAAGACGTTTTCTTCCATAACAAAAAAATTGATCTTTCGGGTTAACCTCTTAGGCCACTCATCACCCATTCACACGTCCATCTCATATATGCCCAACGGATGGACCTTTTCACTGCTGAACCCCATTAACGGATGATGATAGGGTACTAGCCTAGCTCTACTAAGGCCTAGGCTTTTGAAGCAGGGCCAGAACATCACATCTGCTGAACTTCCTCCATCTATAAGAATTCTCTGTACCCCACATCCATGAACTCTTGTTGTGATTACTAAAGGGTCATCATGTGGAGCTAAGATGCCTTTGAAGTCGAGTCGGGAGAACCCGACTATGAGAGTGTCTTTGTCCACCTTCTTTCTCTTCTGCCTTGTCTCGGAAGACACATATTTACTATTTCAAGTTTGGCCACTGACTTGGCCTCTGAAACATAAGCTTTTCGATTAGCCACTTTAGAACCACCCCTATAAGTCCTCCGCATATTGTGTTAACACCAAAGGAGATCATACCAACCCTCTTCATGGGGGTGTTGTCATCTTTCGGCGGAAGGTCCGGATCGTCTTCATCATCGCCATCCGAATCATCACCCCTTTTTTTACTGGGGTATCATCATGACACCTATCATTTCTCCTCTTTTTAGGGTCATCTCTTCCCCTTTTGGGAGCCTTGCTATCAACGTACTTTCTCAACTTTCCCGATTTCAACATCTTCTTGATCTTATCCTTTAAGGCGAAGCACTGGTCTGTGACATGGCCGTGATCTTCGTGGAATTAACACCATAAGTTTTGGTTCCTCTTATGTGGAGGATCCTTCAACTTCTCTAGCCATCTTAGGGTCCGGTCATTCTTGATCTCATTGAGCATGTATTCGCAGCTTACAGTAAGAGGGGTATAACGTGCAAACTTGTCATTAACTGACCTCTTCTTTCCATCTTTCTTTCTTTGGAACTTCCCGCTGCTACTGCCATTCTCGTCTTCATACTTAGTGGCCATGTCCTCTTTAGCATTCATGATCTTCCCCACAGTTGCCAATAGTTCTGCCATGGACTTGGGAGGGTCATCCGCAAGTTTCCACAATAACTTCCCTTTCAAAAGACCTCCTATGAGGGCGGTCATGGCAATATTCTATCGTAATCTTCAACCTCAAGTTTTTCTTTGTTGAACCTGGCGATGTAGTCTCTTTGGCTCTAGTGCTTGCCTTGCTTGACATACAATAGATGGGTGGTCTTCTTTTTAGGTCTTACACCGAAGCAAAAATTATGAATGAATCGTTCATCCAAGACCTTAAAGTTCTCGTTTGAATTCTTAGAAAGAGAAGTAAACCAGATGTGCGCAGCTCCCATAAAAGTCTCGAAGAAGGCCTAGTATTTCATCTCATCTGGTATTGAGTAAATGTCCATCGCTAACTCATACGTCTCAATATGATGTACAGGATTGGTGATACCGTCATACTTGGGAGTCATTGTAGGTGGCTTGAACTTGGATGGGGTAGGGAAGCTCACTATCTTAGCCACGAATAAAGAGCCTTCTGAGAAACCTATTTGTAGTGGATCCCGACTTTTGATGAGGTCTCCTATATTTTCCTCAAGACGTTGGATGGAGTCATTCTATGGTCTTGTAACGTCGAATTGGTTGAGGTTATCCCCAGCCACTTCCAAAGGGTGGACTGAGGGTTCCCCGACCGCAGAACAACGTCTGCTATTGACCTCCTCTTGGTCTCTTCCTCATGCCAGATGAGGCCGACGTTACCTCTCTTCCATTTGTGAGTCGGCTGCACTTATCGACCTTGACAACCTCTGCCTCAGGTCATTTACTGGGCCGAGCCTTTTAAAGGCTGACCCTCTACTCAGTCGATTAAAAGTTGATCCTCGTTGTTGGGCTTCCCCACCTCTTCTGCCTCCACAACCTTGGTTCCGTTATATAGGACGAACTGTATTGTTCGAAACCTCATACAGCTCCCAATAATCTTTGGGAGTATCTTCGACTTCCAAATCATCATACCTATCCTCAGTTCAAGGGTGTCCTTGCCTCCCTAGATGCAAACGTCTAGGGTCAGCAACATCCCTCCTCCGCTGAGGCGTAGGTTGGTCTTTTTGTGGTGTCTGGGGTGGTCCCATGGCATCAGGATGAGGCTGAACAGCCGCCGGAGTGATCATCTCCGATGAGACCCCAGGTGGTGTCATCATGTTTTGACTGAGTTGTGAAAATTTTTCCTGTATTTCTTGTTGCGTTGTATCCAAACAAATCAAGGCTGCGGACACCTCCACCATTTCGGACTGAGGCGGTGCCTGGCTAGAGCTAGGTCCACCAGCCCCAGGCGGCGGAAGAGGTAGTGGTAATTTCGGTGCCATGTGTTAGCACTAAAGAGATGGTGCAGTAGATGAGCTTAATACCATATAGGACCTCTTTCAATGGTGAAACAACTCCATGCAAGGGGTGAGGCCTGGTTCACCACCAGAATCTCCGGTGAGTTTAAGTAATGGATGAGAAAGAGATAGCTTCTCGGTCCCATAGACGGTGCCAAAATGATGATGCTGTAAATAGCACCACCGGTCAAGGTGTTTATAAGCTCAAACTAGTGTTAACAATGGAAGCATATGAGTATACTATGTATATAAGAGATTGAGGGGAGGTTAAGAGGATGAACACAATTATGTAAGTGGTTCAGCCAATTAGGCCTATGTCCGTTGTGCAAGTGTGTGATTAATAATATTGTATGAGGTATCTAATAGCTATAGATACAATCTCTCAAACTTTCTCTCTCTACTGTATATTTGGACAGAGTTTTAGCTAGGGTTGCTAATTTCGAATCCTTTACAAGGTCGGGGATGACCTCTATATATAGTGCTTGGGGGGTGTAATGTACCCCCTAAGCATGCAATGAGCATGAACATGAGGATTGAACCAGTATGAGAATGACACCTGGCTAATCTTATGTAGAGAATGATGACCTCAATATTATCTCACGTGAGGGTAATGATTCGGTTATAACTGACTGTGTACACGTGTTACCAACCACGCCTATGCGAATAAAGGCTCGGCTACCTGTGATTGGTCCCAACCTCAGCCTAGAAGAGTACGAGGTTGGTGAAGTCTGGTTGTCGCACAATCTGAGATTAATAATGGTGGTCTCGGATCATATGAGGCCGAGGTAAGACAAGTTCGCGATGTTGGTCCGGGCCAAGGTTATGGAGGAGTAGTCCTTGTAACATTGGCCTGCACCCAGCTGGGGTTATGGAAGAGTAGTCCTTGCAACATCGGCCTGCACCCAGCTGGGGTTATGGAAGAGTAGTCTTTGCAACCTCGGCCCAGCCGAGGTTGCCAACTTTGGATGACCTGATGAATAACTACCCCTAGAGAACATGAAGACCTCGCCTGCTGAGGTGACTAGTAACATCGGCCATGGCCGACCTTGCTTAGGGCGAGACAGCTAGTTTCCAATCTAAGGCCCTTCTGACCTCGACCATCTCCCTGGCCGAGGGTGGTGTCTCTGAGCCGATGGGGTATATTTAGGGCATATCAATTAATATGCAAGGGTATTGGTGGTCGACCTTGGCTAAGGATGTTGAACCATATGTCAAGAAGTGTGACAAATACCAGAGGTTCTCTACCATTCCCCATCAGCGTCATCGGCCTATGACCTCAATCACATCTCCTTGGCCGTTTATGGCATGGGGAAGTGATCTGGTAGGACCGTTACCCAGAGCTATGAATAATTATTATGTGATTGTAGCGATTGATTACTTTTCAAAGTGGGTGGAGGCCGAGCTGATGATTACAATAACCAAACAGAAGACCTTCCAATTTATCTGGAAAAATATCATCTGCAGATATGGCTTACCCAACACCATGATTTTTTTATAATAGAACATAATTTAAGAACGACTCCCTGAAAAAGTATTATGAAAGGGTCGGCATCAAACAATTCTTCTCCACTCCCGACCGACCCCAGGCTAATGGGTCGACGAAAGTGACAAACCGAACAATTCTTGATGGAATTAAGAAAAAACTAGAAGATACAAAAGGGAGATGGATCGAGGAAGTGTACGCTGTCTTATGGTCCTACAAAACTAAGGATGAGGACCCCTACCGAGGAAACCTTAGCTTACGGATCGAAGGAAGTCGTACCAACGAAAATAGGTATGCCCATTCATAACGTTCAGACCTATGACCCTGAGAATAATAGTGATGAGCGAAGGCTTTATTTAGATCTTGTAGAAGAAAGAAGAGAAGATGTTGAATTTAGGCAAGCTGCCTACTAGCAAAGAGCAAAAAAATTATATAATAAGCGTGTGAAGGCGTGTCCACTTAAAGTAGGAGACTTGGTACTGAAGAAGACATGGCAAAAACCCAATAAGCTTCACCCAAATTGGCATGGCCCATTCAAGGTAGTTGAAGAGGTGGTGTCGGGGACATACAGATTGGAAAACATGGAAGGTGATTCATTATCTAACCCATGGAATGTTGATCACCTGAAGAAATATTACCAATGAGACGATAGTTTATTGTCTTGTCTGCATTCTATTATAATACATGTGTATGAGACTCGGATGAAAGAAATTCAACGAAATCAAAGAAATTAAATGAAATCAAAGTGTCGGGGACCTCGTCCATAGAATTCCAATAGCATAAAAAAGAATTTATTTCACTTAAACATCATTAACTTGGTGGAATCACTCCCTCGGCTAAGACAGCAGTGTATGGATGGGACTACCCTCCATACATTCTCAAAAAGACGAGGGAGGACTCGATGCCTAAAACACCATAATTTGGTGGGCTAAAATTTAAAAAAAAATCACTTAAGTGTGGTTGATTATAGTTAAACATCATTAACTTGGTGGAATCACTCCCTCAGCTGAGACGACAGTGTGTGGATGGGACGACCCTCCATACACTCTCAAAAAGACGAGGGAGGACTCAATGCCTAAAACACCATAATTTGGTGGGTGCATATTTTCAAAAAATCACTTAAGTGTGCTTGATTATAGTTAAACATCATTAACATAGAGGACTCACTCCATTGACTGAGACGACAGTGTATAGATGGGACGACCCTCCACACACTCTCAAAAAGATGAGGGAGGACTCTATGCTTAAAACACCATAATTTGGTGGGTGAAAATTTAAAAAAAATCACTTAAGTGTGGTTGATGATAGTTAAACATCATTTTGGAGGAATCACTCCCTCGGATGAGACGACAGTGTATGGTTGGGACGACCCTCCATACACTCTCAAAAAGAAGAGGGAGGACTCAATGCCTAAAACACCATAATTTGGTGGGTGAAAGTTTTTTAAAAAATCACTTAAGTGTGGTTGATTATAGTTAAAAATCATGGACTTGGTGGAGTCACTCCCTCGGTTGAGATGACAATGTATGGATGGGACGACCCTCCATACACTCTCAAACAGACGATGGAGGACTCGATGCCTAAAACACCATAATTTGGTGGGTGTAAATTTAAAAAAAAAATCACTTAAGTGTGGTTGATTATAGTTAAACATCATTAACTTGGTGAAATCACTCACTCGGCTGAGATGACAGTGTATGGATAGGGCGAACCTACAGACACTTTCAAAAAGACGAGGGAGGACTCGATGCCTAAACCACCATAATTTGGTTAGTGCAAATTTTAAAAATAAATCACTTAAGTATGGTTTATTATAGTTAAACATCATTAACTTGGTGGAATCACTCCCTCGGCTGAGACGATAGTGTACGGATGTGACGACCCTCCATACACACTCAAAAAGACGAGGGAGGACTCAATGACTAAAACACCATAATTTGGTGGGTGAAAATTTAAAAAAAAATCACTTAACTGTGGTTGATTTTAGTTAAACATCAATAACTTGGCGGAATCACTCCCTCGGCTAAGACGATAGTGTATGGATAGGACGACCCTCCATACACTCTCAAAAAGACGAGGGAGGACTCGATGACTAAAACACCATAATTTGGTGGGTGCAAATTTAATAAAAGTCACTTAAGTGTGGTTGGTTATAGTTAAACACCATTAACTTGGTGGAATCACTCCCTCGGCTGAGACGACCATGTATGGATGGGACGAACTTCCATACACTCTCAAAAACACGAGGGAGGACTCGATGCCTAAAACACCATAATTTGGTGGGTGCAAATTTTAAAAACAAAAATCACTGAAGTGTGGTTAATTATAATTAAACATCGTTAACTTGGTGGACTAACTCCATCGGCTGAGACGACGGTGCATGGATTGGACAACCCTCCATGCACCCTCAAAAAGATGAGGGAATACTTAAATATGGATAGTATGCCATACTCAAACACGTGTTAGCAAAACAACACAAGTTGAAGACAAAAGATTTCATTAAAGTTGAAAAGTTACAATACAAAATGAGTGATGTTAATTTGCCTAAAGAGCAAAATGGGTACAAACAAAAGGTTATAGGCCACAGGCAGCCACCCTATTGAGTTTGATTGGGCCGAACCAAAGCTTCAGTGCCACCACTAGCAATGGAGGCATGTTGTCCTTTCGTATGTCCTCCCGTATCCACCGTGAGGTCGACCGACGTCCCTTCACCCTCAGTCATCACCAAAGGCTCCACATGTGATAGAGCCTCGGCCATCAGAGGCTCCTCAAGGTCGGTAGCTTCTAGTGACGGCTGAATAGAAGATATTGTGTCAGCAAACTTTAAGACGACCCATTAACAAGCCATCTTGATCCCTCTCTCTGAGTATTCTAGGCCAAAGCCTTCGAACTCATGTGAGGTTTTGTACGCTTCAACAGCATCAACCAGCATGGTCGACTTCAAATTTATTGGCTTGGTTCCTTAAAACCTCATCCATCTTAGTAATATTGTCATCTTTGAGCTTTAACTCATCCTTGTGCTGAAGTTTGAGCTCATCTATGGCCCATGTATGCTCGGCTTTATGATCAGCCAACTGGGTCTTAAGTTTAGCTTCGGCATGAATTTCTCTCTCAGCCTCTCAAAATTTTTGTTGGTTCTCAGCCATCCATTTGAGGGCCCATCTCAAGGTACAAACAGACTGCAAGAAGACAAGACAAGGTCAGAAAAAGATCAAAATATAGACGAGTGCATAATAAAAATAAAAATACGAGGAAAATACATATTCCATATGGTGAAGATGGAAATCATAGATCTTGCTTCGAGGCATCTTGGCCAAGAAATTGTAGTCTTCAGCTGAGGGGGCTACAAATATGGAAGCCTTTGTCGCCCTGATATTGGTGAGAAGGGAATTGGGGTAGGCATTCAGATGGGATAGGTTGGCCAACTAGAAGTCCCCAAGGGATGACGACGAGCCGACATCAGAGAAGGTAGTTTTTACTGCCCCAACCCTCGTCCTCGTCCTCGTTCTCATTGCGGGTTCAGGTCAGGTGTCTATAAATACCTCAGGTCCCTTCCTTTTGTGAGTGGCCTCAGTAGCTGGCCCACCTACAGTGGTCTTTTTGGGGGTAGCTATTTGTTCTTCTTCTTGCTCAAACCATCCCACAAACTTGGAACTGTCGTTTCCCAAATATCGTGTGAGATATTAGGGGGACGATCTGTAAGAGAGAAGATGACATATCAGTACAATTAATCTATGAGACGATGGAAGACTTCAAAAGGAAAAGAAATAAGTATAAAAATCACATAGTTCTTCAAGGGGATCGACACCCAGACATGATTCTTCAAGAAGTTTTAGGTTCCTTAAGTCCTTGAATTTTGGAAGAGCACCCTCAACTCCCTACTCTCTCAGGTAGTCGGCCACATCCCTCTCATCAAGGTTCAGGGTCTGACCAAGCCATCATAGAAGGGTTGGACCAGGCTCGAGGGACCCTTGGCTCATCCTCAGAGGGGTCGACCCCAGAAGTAAACTCCCAAGCACCAGAAATAAAGAAAAATCTATTTTTGCAGTAGTGATTTGAAGTTTGGGAAACATGGATAAGTTTTTATCCGACTTCCTATCACCCAAGTGGAAGTAGCCTGGTTGTTTGGACAATGAAGAAATGTTATAACAAGTCAGGAATAGGTCGGCGGATGGTTCATCTATAAAAGTCTTCTTCCATGGGGAAATATACCCTAGGATGATCCTCCAAGAGTTAGGAGGCAGTTGACTGGGAGCAACCCCTAAGACAAACAGGATGGTAATGATTTCAGGATGAAAAGGAATTCTGACGCTAACCTTAAACATCTACTCGTATACAACGACCTCTCCCTCTCGTCCCAGGAAAACTTTCTCATACTTGCCTGAGACCCTCATCATAATTTCAGATTTGATGCCAAATGAATGTCTTCATACGAGGAGATCACTTTCTTTAATAGACGAGGTAAAGGAAGAAGCGTACGAAGTGTCAACCTGTTCCTTGACTTTAGTGTCTTCATACTCAGTGTCCTCTTCCTCGGCTTCAATGGCCTCGACATCAAAAAGAACATGAGGACCATCTGGGAAGTTAATTTGAAATTCACCATGAGATATAGTTGTAGCATGGACAATATTTGGATCAAGTGTGGGCTCGGCCTGGTCTGGGTGGACAATATTCGATGCGTCATCTCTACCAAAAGTCTCTGCTTCAAAGGAGGACGATACTCTAGTTTGTGGTTCCTCCATTATTTTTTTGAAATTTTGGCCCTCGTATTGGGGTTGAGATGAGCCGAAGATTTCTGAAGGTGTGGAAAAAATCATGGCTAACAAAATTGGAAAAATGGGTCGTACCCAGATGGGGTTGGCCCTATGTCTAGCCTTGTCCTCTTCTTCTACCCTACGAATATCTTGAAAACACCTTTCTCTCAGAGTGGAGAATTCCTTGGCCAACTTATAAAGTTTTATAGCATCCAACAGATGACTTTAGACTTGGGATTTCGAGAATGGAATAAAGGAAGCCGCAAACAAATGAAAGGTGTTAACCAGTTTGACCACAAGATCAAACTGAAGAAAATGAAATGTTTTAAACTTAAATAGTGATGAACACTAAGGAAGGCCATCGGAGAAGGTGATCAAATTCTCAATAATGAGTATGGATAGGGGTTTTAGGCTTCTATAGGAGCCAATACTAGACACTGATACGGCCTACAACCAAACGACCACTAATGTATTCCCTAAAAATAGTCCTAGAGACACCACAAATGGCTTCATAAAGAATTAAAGCTTGCCGAAAAACATAACAGGTTCCAATTCTGGGAAGAAGTACAAATGCAAAACAACCATGGATGAAAATGCTAGAAAATGGCAAGGAAATGCTAGAAAATGGCACGAAAAAGTATCTGGAAGAAGAAGAGAAGAAAGGAAACCGTTGATAAGCTCTAAATAACTTTCCGAAGAACAGAAATGGAGAGAAAATATTTAAAGCTAAAGAGAGAGAGCGTGAAGTGAAAGAGGAAGAATAAAGAGAAAATTGGAGTAGTCTCAAAACTTAATACATCTCATTATGATTTGGTGCAAAGAACAAAGCAGTGCCCCACCTTCAAGGCATAACATCATTAGGGCATAGTGACCCAAGCATGATTAATAGCAGTCATTCCTAAAGAATGCATCACAATGAGTGATAAAGTGCCAAGTACCAATTTGAAGCCTCATTAACTTATTTTCCAAGAATACAATAAACCCATCCACCACCTCATAACATCGATGGCTAAGGGATAGGGGTGATTAATATGCCAAAATATACCCTCATCCTACCCGACGCTATACTCGGCCTAGGACGAGGGTGTAGTTGAACCAGACTACCTTATTCAGGTGGTCGTACCTGATAATCACCATCGGCCTTAGCTTCAGTGATCAGCCGACCTTTAACTACCTAGTAAATTATGTTTGGAGCCTCAGCCTAGCCTAAATCCTCGACGTTGTCTACAATCAATGTAAGACTGAGGCCGACTTAGGTCATTACGGATCCCAATGGTATCGGCATTATCTCTTCATGTCCTCGGCCTCATTCGATGCATATAGACCGAGGGTGACATCAGCATAGCGCGTGGAATGGGTGACACATGGATCAACACGCGTAGGACATATACTCCTTGGGGGTGAAATCGTTATAATCAGATCATTCCCTCACGTGAAGGAATATTTGGTCATAATACTCTACATGTGTCACAGCTAGGTGTATCCACTAGAGAGGCTAAGAGTAGTGCATTCATGCATAATACATGTTTTGGGGGGGACACTGTACCCCCTAAGCACTTGATAATCCTTTCATCTTTTACATTGTAAAGGATCTCATTATTCAAAACCCTAACAGAACTTTGTCAAATTATACAAAAGAGAGAAAAACTCTTGAGTGTTGTATTTACAGGCCATTATTGCCATACTTATAGTGAAAACCACCATTCACACTACACATTGGATGTAGGCTCCATCCGAACCACTTATATTTGGTATCATCTTCTTCTTTGCCCCATATCCTTATTTTCTATACATTTATATCTTTTGTACACCATTGTTGTCTGGTTGGAGCTTACATACATGTTGACCTGATGACACCATTTCTGGTATCATCAATGCTCATTCATTCCATAACCATGTTTGAGCACATCGATACTATATTAGCACGTAACTCATATGTTTTTTGTTCGATATTCTATTTTATTGCTGTTTAAAATTTTGAGTTATTGTTTTTAGATAAAAAATCGTTGGGTAAAAGTTAATCATTATTAGAACTGGAATATAAAGTTTTTGAAGTCATTCAAATGACTTTTGGCTATTGTTCGAATGACATGTCCAGGTCGTTCGAAGTATGGATCTTGCAACAGTAGAAACAAGGGGGTAAAAGTTTCATGTATAAGTGTTAGAATGGTCATTTTTAGGTCGTTTCTTGTTCTGCTTTGTGCGACCCTATAATGTTTTAGGTCATTTCTTACATCGATCGACCAAGATTCCTATGTCGTTCAAATGACCTAGACAGGAGTTTTGTTATTCTTCCTGATTTTGTATGTGCTTCATAGATGTGTTGATATCATACTGTTTTGGTACTTCTGGATTATTTGGATAGTTTATATGTAGTTTCTATTACTTATTCATGTTTGATCCTTACACTACATAGATCTTGTTTAGTCACATCATTCCTGATATTAATGATTACTTATGTGACTATTTGCTAGCAACGATTTCGTATCTTTTGATTATTATTAGTTGGCTACATCTGTTTATCTAATATACTTCACCTGATTATTCGCATGCGGCACAAGGGTGGGTTTTATCCCATAGATTCAAACAGGATTTTTATTATATGTGTGTGCGTGTAGAAAATATATGTTTAGTTTTGTGAAAATGTGGTGGATAATCCTGTTGGAATTATAGGTGTAGCCCTCTTTTTATGTGTTTAGGTTTTTTTGTAGAAAATAAAGTATGTGTAATATAACTGATAAAGGATGAGGTATTAATGTGTATGAACTAAAGTAAAAGCTAAGTTAAGGATTTATGTAACTAATGCGAAAATAAAAAAAATTAAAGAGAGCGAGGAGTATTTGTACCTTCTTTGGGTACTTGAGGCTTGATCTTGATTCTGATGAGATTCCTTGCAAGTTAGGATGAATTTTGGATGAGAGAGAGGAAGATTTTTGCTAGATTGGGTATGATAATGATGGGAAAGAAAGGGGGAAAGGAATTTCACACAAGGAAACTTCGCTGATTTCAGGAGAATGTTGCTGAGATCACTGATTTTGATGGATCTGAGGTCTGCTTGGCAGTGAGCTCATGCCCTCCTTTTATAGGGTAGAGGGACTGCCGATCGTGTAAGGACAAATTTCCAAGTGTGTCAATTTGTATGTAATTTAATTAACTCGAGACAAAAATAAAGTTTAGGTCATAGGATTATAATTCGAGTCACGATCCGCATAAGCCTATGATATTATGTTAAATAGGTAGCGGCCAAGCTTCAAAGATAGATCATGTCGTGTTTATTGGTGCACGTTTCACATCTTCATCATGTTCCAATCTCTCAGTTATGAATGCATAATATTTATGGGGCTTCAAAATTAATTTGAGGATGTTATTATTATTACAGATGATTTTAAAATGTTTCAACTTCATTTATTCTGAGATAAACACCGTTTAAAGTCGTTTATATCTTTCCCTTTTTTTTTGAAAAATCAAATGACATTTGATTTTGTTCAAATGACATCTCAGTGTCATTCAAACAAAATGGACAAGTCGTTATGATGACATGGCCAATTTGTTCAAATGACATAGGAATATCGTTCAAACAAGCTACCGACTTAAATTTTTTTATTTAAGGCATTTATCTCTCAGAATTTCGATAGTGCGGAACCAAAATATAGAACATAACTGTTACATTTTTCTGCACATGTTTACAAAGGTTTTCAAAGATTAAAAACATCGTTTGTGTTTTAAGATCTGATCTTTTATAACTATTGTGGTTAGAGATCTTGTTGTTTGCACCATCTGGAGTTTGTTCATCTCTGTTGAACGAAATTATTTTGTCGAGTTTTATGGTGAAAAAGCGGTGGACTCCGTGTTTCGAATCATTGACGTACCCAAAGTTGTATTGATGGACATAGAGGTATGTGTGGATACCTGTGTCATGTATGAGTACATTGAAGGACGTCTACATGGCATCGTGGTGGAGTGGTTGAAGCATAGAAGAGTGAAAAGGCTTGTGGGGATTAGGTCGTTGAGCAAGTCTACTATTTGTACTTTGTAAAATCATATCATAGTGATTGTCGGGCTTGGGTCGTCCGATATTTTTTACCCTTTGCAATTTTCCTCGTACATCAGTGTTGTGGACTTGATTTGGTTTTCTTTCTTTAATCACCTATATGCATGTTTAGGATTAAACAAGATAAAATTCGGCTTAAGTAAAATTGGTTCAAAAACTTGGTACGTACTTAAAATTGGAAAAAGGGTTTTGAAAAGGAAAATTTGTTTGGCATTAAAAACAAATAATAAAAAGGGTCCTACAGATCAGCATAACCCTAGCCCAACCAATGAGCAGGTAACTCTAGACACACTGCCGATAGGCAGGAAATTGGACCTGCCAATCGGCAGTCTCGTGCAGATTTTTTCAGACAAATGGTCATAGAATGAAATATGTAATTCCAAATCATGTATGGGGACTGCCATTTGAAAGGTAATTCATAGACCTTTAAGAGTCCTTTGGGCCGCTCCCAGGTTTGGGTGTTGACTTTGGGTCAAACGGTGCTCGAAAGCATCGATCGATCTTTTGGATAAAAGATCGTCGGACGATAATGGATCGTTTGTTCGAATAGTAAATCTTAATTGTGCACGAGGCAGACCATTAGAAATGTTATGCGAGTCTCTTCGATGTTCCAAAGAGCTTCGCTCAATTCGGAGAGTTGACTTTGGTCAATCGGGGCCCAAAATCATGCGATGACCTTTCAAAGTAAAACGGGTCATTCGTATGTACCATAAGGCTGATTTGCACACGGGACACAACATTGGAAAGGGTATTCAGTGAACTTAAAAATTCATTCAGTCTCGTTCATGCTGAAGAGTTGACTTTGATCAAACGGATCTTGGGAGTGCCCGGTGGCTTTCGAATAACTTTTTTGCAAAAAACAAATCATTCGTTCGAGAAGTTATGTTATTTTGCATACGGGGATGATCGTTGCAAAGGGATTTCAGTGTCCTTTGAAGATTCATTGATCTTTCTTTATTACGATGAAGTTGATTGGTGTCAAATTGGGGCCCGAGGGCGCCCAGTGGCCTCTAGATCGATTTTTAGTTGTAAAATGGTTTGTTCATCTAAACTGTTATGTCGATTCATGCCCGGGGTGGACTGTTGGAAAGGGTATTCAGAGCCCTTTAAAGATTCATTGAGCTTTCTCTCTGATAATGGAGTTGGCTGGAGTTAAATGGGGCCCAGGAGTGCTCGATGGCCTCTAGATATGACTCTTGGTTTTCAAAGATATCACTTTTGGTTTTCGAATAATGAACAACTCTAAACTTATAGTCTTGGATTTGAAAACTTTCAAACGCTCAAATGTAAGGCGCCACACTCTTAAGGTGTCAAATGGACACATTAGGGTCAGTGTCAACCAAAAAGTTATATTTTACACATTAATTAAGAAGATATCTAGGGAGATTTTGTGCAAAATTGACTTTCGGCGCCTTCAGACTCGTTTTACTAAGGGTCGTTGCAGTGTGCAAATGCCTAGCTGGTGAACCAGGTCGTGCTAAGAATCAAAATATTTTACGAGGACATAGGTGACCAGGATTACACTACCGCTGTAGCGAAAAGGTCAATCATTGCAACGAGACAGGTCACACGAGTGTCTAGAATTTTTGTTCAGTTGCCTTAGAAAAAAATTTAAAATATATTTTGAGGAAAACTCTACTCATGTTTGTTTCACACATGAACACCCATACTTAAAATACACAGAAAGATGCAATTCTTTATAAAAATATATTTTTTTATATGAAAAGTATATTTTAATTTGTATTTGACAAAATTACAAAATCAAGGTTAATTAAGATGATTTTTCAAATATAAAAACATATTAACCAAGGTGAATCAATGTCCCCCAAGTCTTACACCTTTCCTAAGTGAAGTACCTGAGGTTCGGCATTGAGTGAATCCAGTGTGTTGATGAAGCTTTACAGTGTCCTTTTGAACAAATACTCCAACATGTTTTGGTCAAGGAATTTAGATAATATACTCTATAGATCACAACAAGTATATTGTTCTCTTAAAATCTCTCCATTTGTCGAATTCCGAGACAAAACACAAAAGGAAAAATTATAAGAAAAAAAATGAAATCTACCATTAAACGACTTGCCTGGCTAAGTGAAAATAAAATAAAAAATTACATTTATTGCAAGTAAATAATCAATATAAGAGACTTGGCCATCTTCATGGATAAAAATAAGCTATTGTTCAATACTTTCCTGTCACACAGTACCAAACTCATAAAGGTATCAGTGTGAAGAAATATGATAAGGAGATATGATAAATATGAACATGTGAATATAACATTTTGAACATGATCATCACATCCATATAAAATAACTCCTACTCAAATATATAATCCCTCTGAATAAAAATGATATATCAATAAATAACTCTAAGCAACCTAATATGTTTTTTATAACTATACTCCCATATGTACAAACTTCTCCCCCTTTTTATCACGAAATGAAACAAAGGAAATGACTAAGCACATAATGGGATCAAGTTCTCAAGACATTTTAAGAGAGTAAAACATGTTAATATCAAACCAACGAATAAAGAAAACTCCTATAATTAGTGAATAGTCAAAGTTTTAGTCCAAGAAAGATATAATCATGAGAGTAATAGGCCTAAGATCAATAATTTTAACTACACATGGGAAGATAAATATATCAAGCAAGTACATAAATAATTCTAAAAGATAATAAGCATTTAAAAGTTAAATGTTTACAAGGATTACAATGAATATTATCAATACAAACCAAAATCCAAATAACTCTAAACTAACAAAACTAAAAAAATATATCGATTGTTCTACCTCTTCAACATCTCAAAGACACACAAATCAATAAGCTCATTGTTTGTGTCATGCAAGGCATTCCTAACCTTCACCTCATGAGTATCAAAATTGTGTTGAAAGTCATCGTAGAAGGAAGAGCTCATTGAAATAAAGTAAGGTAGAAACCTAGAACCCAATTGAGTAGTTAGAGGGAGTGAACTAGATGCTTGTGATGTAGGGGAAGGATGTAATACCTCGTAATTTTAATTCAATAATTAAATAGTGTAATTTATTATTTATGATTAGATGTGTCTACAGTGACGTTTGATGTCACTATTTATATTTTCATATGTGTTGGGTTTATTATTCGAAATTGAAATTTGATTTAAAATACAATAATGAACTAATAATTATGTAATAAATTAATCAAACCATGAAAGTTATTAAAAGGTAGGTATGTGACTTGTGAGGCATGGGTAATGTTTGGTTAGACCTTAAAATGTTGGGTTTTATGCCTTATGGGATAGATTATAGCCTGGGCTAGGCTATATGCTGTTCGAATATGATTTTAGGCTCAGTGGGTTAGGGTACATGTTCAGATTAAACCTAATTTTGTGATTAACTATAAAAAATAGTATTAGGGTTAGGTTAGATCATTTTTACACTTGAGAAAAGAAGGCCTAGATAGAGGAGAAGGACGTTACTTGGAGAAGAGGAAAATGGGGAAATTCGGCATTGGAGAAGGAGATAATTGGGGAAAAATCAATTGGGTATGCATCTATGGAAAGTTTATTTAGTATATTAATATAATTGTTTTGGTGTTAGAATACGGTTAATCATTTGATTCTAAGTCTAATTATAAAAAAATTGGAATTAGATAATATAAATAACCAATTTATAATTGAATTTAATTAGTAAAAGTTAGGTTTTTATCACTCAATGGGAATTTATACGATTCTCTATGAAATTGGGTTAGAATGAATGATGTGATAGTTGTATTATGTTCTAATTGTGAAATTGAGAAAAAGCCTATTGATTATTACATGGATTGATTGAAAATATGGGATTTAGAGATGAAATTCTAATTTAGGGTTCTAAAGTTAAATTCTGAGATATATGCCCTGATTTCTAGATGAAGCAACTAAAAATTATAAGGAAAAATATAGATTTATAACTATAAAGGATTCCAAGTCAAATTAGGATGTATGGGGTTGATATAACTAGACCTGTCAAAGGTCAGTTTGGGTCGTGTACGGGTTACGGGTTATGGGTCAAAACATCCCTAACCCATACATAACCCGCTAAGACTAATGGGTCTAATGACAATACCCAAACACGAACCGTTAATATTATACCACCCGCTAATATTAACGAATCAGTTTGGGTCTAAACGGGTAACGGGTTGGGCGACACTATAGTACCCGTTAGTCTTTAATAGTTTAAAAATAATGGGTTTTAATTGTAATTCTTATTGGGTGTAGGTTGGGTGACCCTATAGTACCGTTATTCTTAAAGGATTTAGAAATAATGGGTTTTAATTGTTATTCTTATCAGGTACGGGTTGGGTGACCCTATAGTACCCATTAGTGTTAACGGGTATTAACAGGTAGAAACGGTTTACAATGGGTACAACTAAATTTCCAAACCCAAACCGTTAGTGTTAACGGGTCTAGCCTGTTAACCCGTTAATGACCCAAACCCAATAAAGGTAAACCCATTAACTTATAATTTCGTGTCGGGTCGTGTCGTGTTAACGGATTATCGTATTTTTTTACAGTTATAGATATAACCTTAAGAATGGCTAAAAACATGGATTCTGTGAAATTGCCCTACTTGTTTGTCTCAATTTTGAGACTTTATTTTCTTACTACAACATTTTGTGCGTTCCCTTTAGATCTATTATTTTATATTTTTTTACTTATTTGAAAAATATATTTATATACATAAATATTTTCATAATCAGTTATGTATTTTAAAAAATCATTTGTATTTTTTAAAAAATTTTTTAGTGTTTAAACATTTCTTTAAATAAACAAAAATTAATTTTGTTTTTTAATATGTTTGAACAAAAACCGAATGGTTGTGAGTTCTTTTTCCTTTTTAACGACTGAGATTAAGTTCTTTTGTGTTTCTTTACTTAATCCATGTATAGCCACTTTGGCAAATGGGGTGTGGTTCCTTTTATCTCACAATTTGACCACGTGTTTTGCCCTTTCTTTCCCTTGAAAAATGACGCATGTGACCTTGCTTTTTTGACAGTACCATTTTATCCCTACCCGCTTATGGGAATGTTCGTTGGGTTTATTATTTACGAACCTTGCCATTTTTTTCATTTATATAGTTAGCAATCGGGTCTTTTAGCGTTTGATCTTCTGAAAACATAACCAACATTTGCTCCTCTTTCCTCTCACTTTATCTCTCTACAATTTCTTACAATTTACAACCTTAATCCCTTTAAGAGTCTATTTGTTAAACCTTTACCTCCTTATATAGTCATACACTCTTGTAAGTTTGAGAGTTGTTCTGTTTTGCTATCTCACAGCTTATTGTTGGTTTGAGTTGTGGGTGTTGGATGTTTGCTGTCGATTTTTTGGCAACTTGTTTTGGTTGTTTGAGGCTGGTATCTTTGGGGGTTTCATCTTGGAAACACTTTGGAGCTACTAGTTCTCATTTATTTTGGTTAGAGTCTATGTTGATTGTCTTTTGGATCTCACTGTGAGATTTATCTGCTCTCTCTCCTCATAGATTTATATATATAATTACATGTGTTCTATTATATATAAACATCTTATACTCATATATATACACTTGTTTGTGTTCGATCCAAGGCCTAATCATATATATATATATATATATATATATATATATATATATATATATATATATATATGTGTGTTAGATCTATTTTTAACACACATATATATCATTATTTTTTGTTTGTTTTTGGGTGTTGTGTTTTAGATCTTATCTTACTTTTGTTTAGCCCTAACTAAAATTTGTAAGGTTGGATCTGTTTTAAACATTGACTCCTCAATTCATAGTTTGAAATTGATCTATTGTTTTTTGTAAACTGGAAATTTCTTTAGGGTCATTTGTGTGCGTTTAAACACTTTTCAGATCTTGTATGTTTGAAGTTTTTCTTTTCAAATCTCTGGTTGTGTGTTGTAAAAACCTACACTCCTCTCCCTAATCTCATTCGCGTTAACAAACACAAAAAAACACATCTTAAAACCAACTCTTGTTTAAACTATTTAAACTTAGTGTGTTATATTCTTTGTACGTGTGTTTAGTGCTGACCACAAATTGGGTTAAATTCATTGTTTAAATCAGGGTTGAGTTTGTGTGTGTTTGGCTTGTGCAAAAACCTGCTTTATATTCCTGTGTGTGGAGGGCATGTTTCTCTTTTAATCACAAACTATTATTATTTTTTATAACTAAAATTATATAAAACCTAGTGTTTGTTTAATCTTCTTTAATAATCAAAACATGTTTATGTTCTTGATTAAAATCAAATCTAATCTATAATCCTTCTCGTTGCACAACTTCACTGGTTTCTGGTTTTGGGGTGTGTAGTTGTGTGTGAGTTCAAGTTGCCACTACCTGGGTATTATTGCATTGCTGATTTTCAGTCAGTGGAGTTGTATTATACTAGGCTAGGTGTATGGGTTGTATGTTCTTAGTTTAAATCATTATACACTTGTGGGACTGTAATCTATAATTAATAATTGGTAATAGTGGACTTGGGTGTGTGAGTGGTCCTAGAACTAAGGGACTCGGGGTTTTCCATTTTGATGGTTTCCACGTGATCAAATACTGGGTCATATTCATCTTTTCCTCAACCCATTCTAAATTATTTTACTTCAGTAGCATCATCACAAATTTGTTTTCTAATTTTGTGTGTGTGTACAACATTTTCAATCATGGCTTTAAATTGAAATTAAAAGAGTTAGAGTTTTATTTATTAACTAAAACATGTTAAGGTGTTTAGGTTATTTCATTCTGCACAAAGGAGATGCTACAGAGACTGTAGGTCGAAGAAACAAAATATTCTAGAGTGTTTCGTGGTTTGGCTATGCAAACAACCAATATTATAGTCCATGTGAACGGATGTGTTTTCACTTCATGCGCCCCGTTTGGGAATATTAGTAATTTTTCCTAAATTTGCAAAAATGGAATGTGGGATGAGGAATGAGACTTAAATTATAGTGACATGCAAATTTAAAACCATTAATAATATATGCTAAATTACTCGGTAGAAGATAAGTAAGTTTGTACATGAATGAAAGAATTATGTTTATTTGTATTGTAACTTATGTACAACATAGCGGATATGAGTACTTATTTGATACATATTATATGGTAAATTTATTATTATGGTTTATAGAGATGTGATGTACCCTGGTTTGGGCGACGGTGTTTCTTCGATATCCTGGCTGAGAGAGACGGTCTTTACCCTTGGTAATGCCATGATTACAACTTCGGTATGCTGGTATATAGATATGAATTTTTCCCTACTCTAATTGACAATGCCTCTTCGATAGACCGATAGAGAGAAAAAGGCATTACCCTGGGTCATGCAGCGATTACCGCTTCAGTACTCTGGTAGTTAGTTATAAAATATTTTGTGTGAACCATATATATGAGGATATACACGTAGACTTGTATTTCAAAGTTAGATGTTTATGCTTGAGAAATATAGAATAATTATTCATATAATGATATTCAATGAAAGATGAATAATATGTAGTCATGGGTTCACTTGGGTCTGGGATTAGACTTATGTGATATCTAGGGTTGTTAGGTTTGGAAGAACCTAAAATCTATTAAAATATGAGTAAAGGATGCATAATTATACTGTAGCCTAGAATAAATTATATTACAATACTACTTAGACTTTTTGTTAACGTTATCATATTAACATATTTTCAGGACATAGGCCACCAGTGCAGCCGCATCCCTGATTCAGTCGTGACCTTCTTCTCAGTTGTTGTTCATATAGGATTTATATGTCGAGTATGCGTACCCGCTTACTCTTCGTGCCGACTTTAGTCAAATGTATATAATAGATTATTTTAGTAGTTTTGTGTATGCTGATGCAGTTTTAGTTACGCGATAGTACTAGTGTTGTCGATTCCTTGGTATCAGAGTATGTGGTTCACTTATAGTATCTTTTAGTTATTTAGTTTGTACTTTTAGTTTTTATTTCTGTCATGCTTATAATAATACCAAATTGTTTTAAACTCATATATTATTTATTTTAGACTTGGTCAACCTACGGTAAATTTTATGGGGTGTCACATGCGACGAGGAAGTGGTGGAGGAACAACATGAAGTGGACCAAGTGTGTCATGGTATGTGTTAAGCTGAGCCATCAAATTATAATATAAATAATTATTCAATGAATATTGTAGATTTTCTTGAACTTCATCCAAAATTAATTGAACTCCAAACTCAAAAAGCAAGCTCGCGATCAAACGATTGCAAGGCAAAGCGCAAGTTTTCCTATTGTCCTTTATGTTACAAAAAATTGTGTCCCTAATAAAATCATAAAAACACATATTAACACTAACACTAATGGAGTACAACAATTATTCACATTTTAGAGTTATTTTTTTAGGGTGGTATGAGGGAAAAATACAAGAGCATACAACCATGTTCAGAATGTAAAAGTCCTTATAAATAATTACATCAGGAAAAGTCATTCCATCCCAAGACTACAATGGTTGTTGCTCAAATGAGTGATAAATTTTCGGTGGCTAGGATCACTCATAATCGACTTGTGAGGACCCGGGACATGATAGTTGTTTCTTATCCACTTGGTAGAAAGTTTCACGTGAAATATTCCCACTTTATCATATAAAACTCTAGTGCTGAAGTGATCCCTACTGTCCATAATAATGGAATAAAATTTTCTAACCTAGATGGGGTAACATGGTTCGGTTTGAAAGAAAATATCAATCCAATCTCTTTTATCCAAGAACTCGTATAAACAAGTGTCGAAAAAAGATTCCAAATCAATTAACCTCTCCCAATGCACAGAACGTATGGCGAAGAGTTCATCAATTTGGAGTGATTAGAGGAAGTCGAGGCACACAAATTTAATTTCGAAGCCATAATGTAGCCTGAAATCACACACCAAGACACAAGAACAGAAATCCTATGTGATATGTGTAATACCCGTATTTCTGCATAGTTAGGAAAATACGTTTTATTTAAATTACGTGAGTAGAGTAATTTAATGTGATATAATAATAATAATGAGTAATAAAAGTTAGACACTAATTATTATGACGATTAAAAATTTACTATATGTGAATAGTAAATATTGAATGTTGATATGTACGGCCTAGCGATTTATATGGACAAACCTGAGTTATCTCGACCGAGTGTCGCGCGTAGACAAAATTGAAGGTGAGATGAGAAACATATTTTAAGAGACTCAAAATATAATTTAGAGTCCACAGATGATTCCGAAAGGGTCGAATTAGTCAAAATAGTGTATCCGGGGGTGCTAGTTGAGTGTCGAGTCATTTTTGGACTAAACCGGGACCATACGAGGGCATTTTGGTCTCTTTACATTTAAGGGTGAGGAGACCTACAAATTTTGGAACCCTAAGTCAGATTATAAGAGTTGGAGGCTAGGGTTAGAGAGGAGGGAAATACACCATAGCCATTAGAGAGAAGAGAGAAATAATTTCCTAAGGCGAAAGAAGGAAGTAGGCAGAATTCAAAGGAGATTTCACTACCAACTTGTTGGGAAGAAGGGATGAAGGATAAGAATCATCAATCATCAACAACAACCATGAAATCAGACCCTACAAAACATAAGGCAAGTGGTTATTTGCAAAAATAAATGGAGTTATAATACCCATATTTAAGTTTTAGGAAGAACATGAGTTTTATGATATTTTTAGGAGTAAACACTTTATTATGATCCAGGATAGATAGGAATTTCGTGTAGAACGTTTTTTATCTCCAAATATTCTGATATCATAGGAGACTTGATGATTAAATCGAACTAAATATCTGGACTTATGATGAAAAGATGGAAATATTGTATTTTTAGGGTTCTTGAAAAATAAGAAGATTTTTAATTAATTTGAACGAAATTTGTAATGATTTTGTTGTTTTAGATCGTTAGTAACATCCCAGAATATGTAGGAATGATTAGAAATTGTTAGTTGCAAGTATGGTGAATTATCATGGGAGATAGATAAACAAAAATGGTGAAACCCGCATGAAGAAGACGATCTGGGTCTGTCACTGCTTGATTGATCGATCGAACCTTGAATGTTGATCGATCGAGCAGTCGATCGATCGACCATATCCCATCGATCGATCGATCGACCCTGTCTCTACTTTAGAGAATTTTGTGGATAAATTTCTTTTCTATTAGCGGTACTTAATGGGAACCTTAGTGATGACATTTTACCTATGAAGGGACTTAATACATACAAGTAGGTGTACCGTGAGATTTCTTCATAAATGATTGAGTGTGAAATTTGGAGAAATGGACCGACGGGAAGGTAATCGATTGAGTCGTGTGTCGGGAATGTGAGAATTTAGTTACGAAAAGAGTGAGAGTAAATTCCGGAAAAATACCAGTAGGGTAGAGATAGCTTTACTACTGAATTAAGGGAGGGGTAACTAGGACCCTTAGAGTTGCATGAATACTCGAATAAATGCGATAGTGAAATAAATCGTAAATTAATGAGTACGGTGAATATAATTAAAATATATTACGTACAAGCATGATTTGATAGGTCAGGTGTGTACCTACTAAATTATATGAATTTTTGGGTTAAGAGAACTATACCTAAATAAATTATGTTAAGGTCGATGAGATATTCCGAACTAACAAAAAGTTATGATATGTTTGGGGTCGATGTAAAAATGCCGAACCAAACCTTAAAATGGTGTCACGATGAAAGAGTCCCGAACTAGAATATGTGTACGTATATCTATAAATAGTTAAGGTCGATGGATCATTCCGAACCAACTCTCACTTGGGGTCGATGAAACATTCCGAACCAAGAGTCCTTTATGTGTGTCAAAAGGATGTGTTAGTGATAACTAATATTTAATACATGTTGCGTGATAAAATATATTCCATATGTATAATCTACTGACTTTGGATAGTAGATAATGAGATGGATGGAAAATATCTTAGTAATAATTAAGTAGCGTGATGTAATTATTATAAGAATAAGGATAACGAGAAGTGAGTAAGTTATCTCCGTTTATAGCATATGAAATATGGATTATTAAAATACTGCGAGTAGGTTATGGGACTTAGTGAGGGGGTACATGCAGTGGGATATTTAAATCTAGTTAACTGGGGTAGTATAACTAGGTGAACTAAGTACCCTCGTTAGACATGAACTATAGAAGAGAGGTGAGGAAACTCAAAGGAGAGTGCGAAATCTTAATATGTGTAATCAATAACTCAATTGTGATAACTTCTTGCAAATTATTTTTTAAATGTTTTGAGTACTAACTCTTGCTATGTAAAATTTTAAAAAACCTTTTAGGTGCCCAGCCACAGGGACACCCAGCATGATTTCATTCCAGGGATTTGGGAGCTGATGTTGCAGGGATTGTTTAGACGTTTTCTCTTTTTCAGTCTAGTGCAGGATTCAGTTTTAGTACTCTTAGTTGGGACATGTTGTCCAATCTTTACTTTCACAGTTATTCTGATTTTGAATTTTGAGTTGGTTTTGCTTCGCCGTGGTTTTCGTAAAGACTTTATCTGTATTAAGTTATTTATGCAAATTGTTTTAGTATTGCTAGAGTTGTATCGTTTGTATGGGTTGTTTATTATGCTTAAGGAAGATAAAATTTGGCACTAGCTTAATTTCACTTAGGTAGTTAGTAATTTAAAATGTTTTTTGGTAGTGATGCTAAGAATGAACCATTTGTGAAACCTATTTAAATTAAATTAAGGGTTGATCACCCAAGTTTTCATTAGGCAGGGTGTCACAGATGATATCAGAGCATCAGGTTCTAGTTTCCATAGGATTTGTACGGCTTACTGTGTTTCAGCGTAACGTTTGGTTGTATTAGAGCCCTACTATTAGGACTGTTGATTCACTATCCGCTTTTGGGTTATCGTACATCTGCTCTTAAATTTTGTATAAACTGTGTACTTATACAATTTAATCTTATTTTAGATGCCACCGACGAGGCAGCGAGCGGAGAGGGCTGAAGCTAGAGATGAGATGAGAGAGGCTCATCAGGAGCCACAGGTGCCACTGCCACCACCCCCACCCGAATTAATTGCTAATGCCGTTTAATACAAGATTAAATTGTATAAGCAACTCCGAGATGTTTGTTGAAGAAACCCTTTTCTTTTGAAAATAAAAATGATAAACAACAAGATGTGTTTACAAAAACTTATGTACGAGAATAACTAAGACTTTGTAATCAGTTTTAAAACTAAGATAGTTTCAAAAATTCAACACACTATAGAATGAGATGAGTAGATTAAGATAATCAGAACACACAGTCTTTAACGTGGTAAAACCTCTCCCAATAGAGGAAACATCCACGGTGACTTCTAAGTCACGAAAGTAAAAATCCACTAAAAACAAATAGCAGTTACAAACAATACAACATACATGCACACAACTCAGCCTATTCTAAGTTTAGGAATCTACCCCACTTGGTGTCCTTCTAACTTCTCTTAGATCTGATTATTGATGATGTTCTTCCAGTTTGATAACTTCCCTTTTGCTTTAGCTTCCTTGCGTCGACTCAATAATCTTTGATCTTATTCACAACACTTCCAGTGTGGTAGTGTGTTAAGTGTTTGTGATGTGATTCCTATCAACATGCATGAACTCACACACACTTAGTTTTACAGACAGTCCTAGAAAATTACATATAAAGACTATATTCTATGATTTTCTTTCCTTTCTTTCTTACAGAACTTGAAACCTTTTTTGACCTTTAATATATCCCAGATTCCATGGAAATCTTGCTTCAAAATCGGTCAAGACCTTAATCAATCTTTGTTTTAAAAATATTTTTGAGATTGAATATCTCCAAGTGTGAATCCAACTAGATCAAGGTTAAGTTTCATAAGAACAGAAACCATACAATATTTACAGATCTAAATCAGTAAAGATTTTCTTAAAACGAGAAAGAAATATGCAAATCTAGTGAAATATAACATGCAAAGTGTAGGTCTACAATTTCTATGAACAAGAAATACAGATCTTCACAAAATATGTTTAAGTTGGTAATAAGATCACAGATCAAGAGGTTACAGCTTCAAATGAATAAACCAGTAACACAACTCTCTCTCTCAAACACTCAAGGTTGTGTTTGGGGTTTTGTATATACGAAGGTTTGAATCAGATTTGAAGTGTTTAAGGTTAGGGTTAGGGTTTGGCTAACACAGTTTCCCTTTCTCTCTCTTCTCTCTTTTCTTTTCTCTCTTCTCTCTCACTTCTCTTTTCTCTCTAATTTTTTTTCTCAAAAATGACGACTGCCAAAAGTCTTAAAAGGTTGAGAATTAGACGGCTTATATAGGAGTGGAGGAAGGTTCTGGATTATCGAAGGCAATCAAGGGCTGAGATTAGGTCTTCCTAATATTGACTTGATCCAGGGGTGATGATATAGCGGTGGTTAAGTCGAAGTTGATTGGTCCACAGTGATAGCACATGGATAAGTATAACACACATGCAGGCCATAGATAAGGTTTGATCTAACGATCAACAAACCACCAGGCAACCCTCTCACATAACAAACAACAATGAGTTAACAGGAGCATGACATGTGTTGGCACTTAATTGGCTTGCAAACGCGCGTCAAAAGAAATTATAGGCTGCACCCTAGAGTCTCTAGCGCATTTACATCCTACCCAATCAAACATTCCAATGAAAAATGAATTTTTCAAAGTAGCATATTAACCCCATAAAGTTTATAATCAAACTTTTATTAATGAAAACATTATTTAAAAAAATGTTTAAAAATTCCCAAAAATTATTAAAACAACATTTTAAAGGGAATTTAATCACACAATCAATATGATCAATATATACACATGTATGCATTTCTAATGTGTGTAGTGTGATTCAATTATACCTTGTTTGGATCATTGAAGAGGATTAGAGAGAATAATTCTTAGGTTCTTTGGATTCTAGGTTAGACACCTAATTTTGTCACTATTTCCAAATTAGTTGAACACTTATACAATATAGACTTAAGTAAGTCAAAGGTATAAGGTGCTTCAATCTCCCCCTTTGGAAATATGAGACAAAATCTCCTTTGAGTTAACTTAAACTCTTAGGGAACAAAAATAAAACCTAGTCCTATACAAAAGATACTATCTACCCATTTCCTAGAAAGTCAAAAATTACATAACTCAACTATTTACAAATTTGTACACTAGAAAAGGTAGAAAATCAGTAGAAGAGGTTCTTGCAAATATGCACACTAAGATCAAGCAGTTTAGATGAAATGTGAACAAAACATTGAACCCGTAAGACTCAAATTTCTCCCCCATTTTGTCTCAAATGGACAAAGGGTAAAAATTACGGTCTTAAGAGTTTAATCAGCACATACCATACCTATAGAATTACGTAAATACAGAAATCGGTTATAGTCCAGAGGTTTAGTGAACATGTCTGCAAGTTGCAGATCAGTAGGCAGGTAATGGATTTCTAACTCCTTAGTCTCAACAAGTTCGCGTATAAAGTGATGTCTTATTTTGATATGCTTAGTTCGCGAGTGTTGAACCGGGTTTTTAGAGATGTTAATAGCGCTTTGATTGTCACAATACAATTGTAACTGATCTTCTTTAATCCCATAGTCGCTTAACATTTGTTTGATCCATAACAATTGAGAACAACAACTTCCAGCTGCTATATATTCGGACTCAGCCGTAGATAAAGATGTGCAATTTTGTTTTTTGCTACTCCAACCAACTAAATTATTGCCGACATAATAACAGGCACCTGATGTAATTTTATTGTCATCAGTACAACCGGCCCAATCAGCATCAGTATAACCTATGATGGTGCTGCAGGTATCATTAGTGTACCTAAGTCCAAGATTAAGAGTGCCCTTTATGTACTTTATTATACGTTTTACACAGGATAAATGGCTCTCTTTAGGGTTATTCTGGTAATGAGCACACAGACATACATCATACATTATATCTGGTCGTGAGGCAGTTAGATAGAGTAGACTACCAATCATACTACGATAAAGTGTGGAATCAACTGACTTTCCATTTTCATCTTTACATAATTTAACAGTAGTACTCATAAGCGTTTTGGCAACTTTAGCATTATCTAAACCAAATTTCTTAACAAGATCTAAGGCATACTTGGTTTGAGAGACAAATAATCCATCAGAATTCGATTTCACTTGAAATCCTAAGAAAAGTTGTAGCTCCCCCATAAGGGACATGTGAAACTCCTTATGCATAATAGCAGAAAAAGATTTAACTTCAGATGTTGAAGTAGACCCAAAGATGATGTCGTCTACATAGACTTGGGCTATAATAATGTGTTTGTCAAAATGTTTGACAAAGAGGGTCTGGTCATTACCTCCTCTCTTAAAATCCTTATCCAACAAAAAGTTGGAAAGGCGTTCATACCAAGCTCTAGGAGCTTGTTTTAAGCCATACAAAGCCTTTTTTAGACGAAAGACATGGTCTGGGTTTTTGGGTCAATGAACTCTTTGGGTTGTTCTACATACGTCTCTTCGGATAGAATTCCATTGAGGAAGGCAGACTTGACATCCATTTGATAAAGTGTAAATTTTAAGTGACACGCTATGGCGAAAAGAAGTCGAACAGATTCGAGACGAGTGACTGGGGAAAATGTCTCGCTAAAATCTATCCCTTCTATTTGTGAGTAACCTTGAGCAACTAGTCTAGCTTTGTTTCTAAGGATTACCCCATTTTCGTCACATTTGTTCTTAAAGATCCAACGTGTCCCAATAACATTTTTGTTTTGAGGTCGCGGTACAAGATACCAGACATCGTGAATGACAAATTGTAAAAGTTCTTCCTGCATTGTAGAAATCCAGTGTGTGTCATTCAATGCTTCATTAACATTTTTTGGTTCCACAAGGGAGACGAAACATGCATAATTAGCATAATTTCTTAACTGGGATCTAGTACGGACTGGCTCATTAGGATTACCGACCACGTTGTCAATGGGATGATCTTTAGAGACCCAGCCAGGTACTTTTGGACTCTCAATAGGTAATGAGTCATCTATTTCTGGTGAATCGGTTTTGAAATCATTTTCAGATTCAACCACAATAGGTGATTCAGATATCTTATTTTCAACAATAGTGTCGATTACAATTACATTTATCGATTCTAATAAGGGTCTTAGTACGCAGATTGTATATACGATAAGCACGACTGTTTGGAGAGTAACCTAAAAAGATGGCTTTATCACCACGTGTCTCGAATTTAGACAAATGTTCTCTGTCTTTACAGACATAACACTGACTTCCGAAAGTTCTTAGATATTTCAGATTAGGATTCTTACTGTACCACAACTCATAAGGGGTTTGTTTAGTGTTTTTCCTAAGGTAAACCCGATTAATGATATGCCATGAAGTTCTAATAGATTCTACCCAAAAGTACTTAGGTAGAGATTTGGCATGCAACATGACACGCGCCATCTCTTGAAGAGTTTGGTTTTTCCTTTCGGCAACACCGTTCTGCTGAGGAGTCTTAGGGGCACTGAATTCGTGTTTGTAACCGTTGTAGTCACAATATTCAACTATTCCCGTGTCTATGAACTCTCCCCCTCTATCTCTACGAATGCGATTGACTTGTGTGTCCTTCTCATTTTTAATTCTTAGTAAAATTTTCAAAAAATTCTGAAACGTGTCAGATTTATGTTTTAAGAAGGCAACCCAAGTGAATCGTGTGAGATCATCAACCATGACAAGGATATAACTGTGTCCAAAAAGACTAACAGTTCTAGAGGGACCAATAAGGTCCATATGGATGAGATCTAAAGGTGTAGAGGTGAGAATGTCTTTAACTTTTTTATTCGAAGTCTTAACTATTTTTCCTTCCTAGCAATGACCACAAACAACATTGGAAATAGGTTTAATTTTAGGAATTCCTCTAACAATCTCTTGACTAGATAATCCACCAAGGATATCATAACTTAGGTGACCCATACGATTATGCCAGATTTCATTGTCATCCATTATGACAATGTTACAGGCTTCAGAACTAGTCTTGACAGTATAACAATTGTCAGGTATTCTAAATCCGGTAATAATGCATTTACCTTTATCATTTAGAATTTTGCAATTATTCTTTGAAAAGGTAACAGTATGGCCTGAGTCACAAAATTGTGATATACATAGGAGGTTGGCTTTAAGACCTTTAACTAAAAGTACATTTTCCAAAATAGGCATTCCCTCTTCTTTTAGGGTTCCTTTACCTATGATCTGGGATGAAACACCGTCACCAAAAACTACTTTACCTCCAGCAAATCTGGTTTTGTTTAAGAGCTTGGTTTCATCTCCTGTCATATGTTTGGAGCATCCTGAATCTAGGTACCAACCAGATGAAGTGTGTTCAGCCTTTAAGGCAGTGATAACAATGTTACACTTCATTTGGGGTGCAAGATCATCTTTTCTAACCCAAATAGCTCTAGTTTTAATTTTGCGCAAGTTTTCTCTCATTTGATAAAATTTTCGAGAAGTATCTTTTTGTCGAAAAACATTTGGAGCAGCAAACTGATTTTTGTGAAAAAGTTGAGCTTTTGGTTTAGGGAAGTTTCTGGGAGCCTTTCTCTTAAATGAACTTTTAGTTTTGGTCTTTCTATTCCTGTAGTTAGAGTTTTTGTCAGGTTGTCTTGGAAGGACATAATGGTTACGATTTTGCCTAGAATAGTTAAAGTTCTTGTAAACAGGAGTGTTGTACATAGGGGTGTTTAGATGCCTAGCATAACAACCTTCAAAGGAATAACCATAAATGTCATAGTAGGAGCAATATTGATTGCTTGAGGGATGTACTTCCTTAGGAAAACTTCTAAAGATGGGTTTAACAGGATTCTGTTCAGAATTCTTGTTCCTAGGAGGTATGGTCTTAAAGGTAGATTCAGCCTTTCTGATCAAAGGACAGACGTATTTAGTTTCCAGTGTACTGTCAGCCTTAGAATTACTAGACTCTCCAATGTCTTTCTGTTGTTCCTTTTGATCAAATTCCTTTATAATAAAATGAAAATCTGGACATGTTTCGATTGGTCTTTTTCCCCCGACACAAACTTAATAGGTTCAAGATTTGTAGTTTGTGGTTTATGCTTAGGGCAGAATCCAATACCGGTTCTATCATCAGAATTGGTCTTGGAGTCAACAACAAAGTCAGTAAAACAATTTGAATTGTTTTCAAACTTAGAATTTTTTTTTTAAAACAGTTGCTGTCTTTGTTTTTGCTTCCTCCAGTTCTAATAATGTTCCCTTGTATTTCATTTCCAGGGTTTCATTAGTTTTAGTCAACTCTTTTAATTTTTGATCAAAAGTTTCAATTTCAGATTGATGTGTCAGACACTGGTTAGTGTACTCTTCGGCATTCAGCTTCACAATAAGACTGAGATCATCTAATTTCTTAGTCAGGTCTCTAACAGTCTTCTCCAGTCTAGTGCCTTTTTTAAGAGTTTTAGCATACAAAGTATGAATATCTGGGAGGTCATCTGTGTCTGAGTCTCTAAGTGAAGTGTGTGTAGTGACCCCTAACGATTCAATTTTAGTACTCACGCACCCATTTACATCGTCGTTATCGAGATCACTTTGACTCACACACACGGAACTAGAGCTAGCAACATTTTCAGATAATAAGACATCTAGGCTAGTCAAAGCAGTATTCACAAAAGCAGGAGTAGAAGTATTATTATCACACACAGGCATATCATTATTGTAAATTATCTTAGCAAAAAAGGACATGCAAGGGTCAAGTACATTTGATGACTCAAGTTCCTCTTTATCAGAGTCACTTAAATCATCCCAAGTTTTACAGACATTGGCTCTATTGTGTGTGTTGTTTTTATTCAGATTAACTCTGCAATCATGAGCAATGTGACCTAGTTTCCCACATCTAAAACATTCAATCTTTTTAAGATCTCTGTTAGATATGATGTTGTTGTCCTTAGGATGTTTGTCAAGACCTCTCTCATGAGGTTTGGGATTAGACACAGTAGGATAATTAGGCTTGCCTTGTTTAGATGCCTGTTTGTTTCTAAATTTAACAATTTTCTTAAATTGTTTAGACATTAAGGCAATCTGATTATCTAGTTTGTCTATATCACACTCCTCATCAGAGTCACAGTTGGTTATATTAGTCTCATGCTTAGATATTTAAGAGGAAAAACTCAAGTTAGAGTTGGTCTGTTTTCTTTGAGACTGATTTAATTGTTTCTTAAAGTCTAATTCCATTTCCACAGTCCTAAGTTTGCTACTGAGTAACTCAGGGGTGAGGTTTTGATCACTCATCTCCTCAATAGCATACCTTTTGCTGTCAAACTTTTGTGGTAATGATCTTAGAATTTTAGAAACAATCTCATTCTTATCATATGTAATACCATTAGCATGCAACTTAGTAACTATATCAGTTAGGTTCATGTAAAAGTCGTCAAAAGACTCAGAGTCAGACATAATTAAAGAGTTGTACTGCTGGGTAAGCATTTGAGTTTTAGCAGCTTTAACTCTGGAGTCTCCTTCATGGGCAGTGATTAATGTGTCCCAAGCTTCCTTAGAAGTGGCACAAGATGAGATTCTCTTGAACTCATACTCATTAATAGACATAAAGATGGCATTCTTGCCTTTATTGTTATTGCGAGAAATAGTTTTCTCTTCTTGGGTAAACTCACTTAAGATTTTCTTTACCCTCTCATCACTTCCTTCAGTGGCTGGTTTAGTAGGATAAGTATATCCGTTTTCAATAATGTCCCAGAAATCATCTCCTAAAGTCCCTTGGATGAAGGCAACCATTCTTACTTTCCAGTAAGCAAATTTGTTTCCATCAAAGAGTGGAGGTCTGGACAGATTACCAAACCTTTCATTCTTCTCGTCCATAGTTAGGTTTTTCAGAAAACGATTTCAGAAACACAAGATCTTTTTGAAATAAAAGTTTACAGGGCTCTGATACCAATTGAAAAATGTTGCTAATGCCGTTTAATACAAGATTAAACTGTATAAGAAACTCCGAGATGTTTGTTGAAGAAACCCTTTTCTTTTGAAAATAAAAATGTTAAACAACAAAATGTGTTTACAAAAACTTATGTACGAGAATAACCAAGACTTTGTAATCAGTTTTAAAACTAAGATAGTTTCAAAAATTCAGCACACTATAGAATGAGATGAGTAGATGAAGATAATCAGAACACACAGTCTTTAACGTGGTAAAACCTCTCCCAATAGAGGAAACATCCACGGTGACTTCTAAGTCACGAAAGTAAAAATCCACTAAAAACAAATAGTAGTTACAAACAATACAACATACATGCACACAACTCAGCCTATTCTAAGTTTAGGAATATACCCCACTTGGTGTCCTTCTAACTTCTCTTAGATCTGATTGTTGATGATGTTCTTCCAGTTTGATAACTTCCCTTTTGCTTTAGCTTCCTTGCGTCGACTCAATAATATTTGATCTTATTCACAACACTTCCAGTGTGGTAGTGTGTTAAGTGTTTGTGATGTGATTCCTATCAACATGCATGAACTCACACACACTTAGTTTTACAGACAGTCCTAGAAAATTACATATAAAGACTATATGCTGTGATTTTCTTTCCTTTCTTTCTTACAGAACTTGAAACCTTTTTTACCTTCAATATATCCCAGATTCCACGGAAATCTTGCTTCAAAATCGGTCAAGACCTTAATCAATCTCTGTTTTAAAAATATTTTTGAGATTGAAAATATCCAAGTGTGAATCCAACTAGGTCAAGGTTAAGTTTCATAAGAACAGAAACCATAAAATATTTACAGATCTAAATCAGTAAAGATTTTCTTAAAAAGAGAAAGAAATATGCAGATCTAGTGAAATATAACATGCAAAGTGTAGATCTACAATTTCTATGAAGAAGAAATACAGATCTTCACAAAATATGTTTAAGTTTGTAATAAGATCACAGATCAAGAGGTTACAGCTTCAAATGAACAAACCAGTAACACAACTCTCTCTCTCAAACACTCAAGGTTGTGTTTGGGGTTTTGTATATATGAAGGTTTGAATCAGATTTGAAGTGTTTAGGGTTAGGGTTAGGGTTTGGCTAACACAGTTTCCCTTTCTCTCTCTTCTCTCTTTTCTTTTCTCTCTTCTCTCTCACTTCTCTCTTCTCTCTATTTTTTTTTCTCAAAAATGACGACTGCCAAAAGTCTTAAAAGGTTGAGAATTAGAGGGCTTATATAGGAGTGGAGGAAGGTTCTGGATTGTCGAAGGCAATCAAGGGCTGAGATTAGGTCTTCCTAATATTGACTTGATCCAGGGGTGATGATATAGCGGTGGTTAAGTCGAAGTTGATTGGTCCATAGTGATAGCACATGGATAAGTATAACACACATGCATGCCATAGATAAGGTTTGATCTAACGATCAACAAACCACCAGGCAACCCTCTCACATAACAAACAGAAATGAGTTAACAGGAGCATGACATGTGTTGGCACTTAATTGGCTTGTAAACGCGCGTCAAAAGAAATTACAGGCTGCACCCTAGAGTCTCTAGCGCATTTACATCCTACCCAATCAAACATTCCAATGAAAAATGAATTTTTCAAAATAGCATATTAACCCCATAAAGTTTATAATCAAACTTTTATTAATGAAAACATTATTTAAAAAAATGTTTAAAAATTCCCAAAAATTATTAAAACAACATTTTAAAGGGAATTTAATCACACAATCAATATGATCAATATATACACATGTATGCTCTTCTAATGTGTGTAGTGTGATTCAATTATACCTTGTTTTGATCATTGAAGAGGATTAGAGAGAATAATTCTGAGGTTATTTGGATTCTAGGTTAGACACCCAATTTTGTCACTATTTCCAAATTAGTTGAACACTTATACAATATAGACTTAAGTAAGTCAAAGGTATAAGGTGCTTCAAATTTCCATTACTCAGGTTGCAGTGATAGTGGCTCAGGCAGTCGAGACAGCGATGAGGGCCATGGCAGCCCATTTTCCTCAACCCTAAGTACCTCCTCCCATGGCACCGGTAGTTCAGGCCCCAGCAGGGCCATTTTCTTGGCAGCGAGTCAGAGAGACATTTCAGAAAGGGCATCCACCCGAGTTCCAGGGTAGTAACGATGTAGTGGAGGCATGCAACTAGAAGAAAAATATCTAGCGCCACTTGCGCATGCTAGAGTGCACCGAGGTAAAAAAACAAATACGAGCTACTTTTCGTCTATCGGGAGCGGCCTTACAGTGTTGGGAGTCAGTTACCACCACTGAGGAAAGGGACACGATGGCAATCTCCGAGTTTTAGGTGCGGTTTGACCGCGAGTATTTTCCTCTAGCAGTAGAGTCAGAGATGAGGAAGAAATTCAGCGAGGTGGTTCAGGGTGATCGCTCAGTTGCTGATTATGAGGAGGAGTTTACCCGCTTGGCTAACTTTGTGCCAAATGAGGTGAGTGATGAGGAGCGGAAGAAGTCAAAATTTATGGATGGCTTGACCTGGAGAATCAGACAACATTTGATCGGAAATTCGGCGTTGGTAACTTATACAAATGTCGTCAAAGCCTCTCTACTACACTATCAGGATCACCGCTTTCATGCGAAAGGAAAAAGAGAGGTGAGCCTAGCCAACCGGGCAAAGTAGGTGGAAGTAGTGATAGCAGCACGGCACATCAGCAAACAGTGGGCCAGCTAGGGAAGGATTCCCGACAGGGGAACTCTGCCAAGAAGTTTAAGCATGGGAGGCATCGCTTTGACAGATAGGGCCAGCAGGGTCCCCAACAGCCAGTTCCTCATGGTTGACAGGGGCAAGGGAACCAAAGTGGAGGACAGCAAGGCCAAGGTCGACAGGGCCAACATCAGGGCCAAGGTCAAAGGCTGTTTCAGGGTCTGTGTTTCACTTGTGGCCAACAGGGTCACAAGAGTAGAAATTGTCCACATCAAGACAAGGCACAACAACAGGATGCCCAATAGGGGCAGCAGGCTCCGTTAGCCCCAGCAGCAGCACAGGCCCCGCAGCCAGGACAGATGCACTACGGGCATGTGTTCAACGTCCATGACATTCTATTTCATCTAGCACCTCCAGCACCGTCAGTAGTCGCGGGTATGTTTCCTATTCATGGACTTAAGGGTAGTATTTTGTTTGATACGGGGGTGAAGCATTCATTTATTGCCACTAGATTTGCACGGGCAACCGACCTCTTAAAGACAGCTGACACTCATCTTATGTGCGTGGAGTCACCGATGGGTAGTGGGTCCCTTATACATTCAATTTGTAAGGGGGTGGACATTATGGTCGGGAGATTGAGTTTAGCGGCGGACCTCCTAGTGCTGGATATGGAGGGTTATGACATCATCCTAGGCATGGATTGGTTGGCATGTTATAGGGCAATGGTATATTGCTACAAGAGGACTATCGTGTTTTCCATCCCGGGACATGAGATGTTCCTTGTGGCAATGCCCCTCCCCGAGGGAGGATCGCGCACTCATTTATATTATATTAAGGAGGATACCTCACATGGGGTTGTCGTTTCTCTAGACTCAATCCCAGTTGTGAGGGATTTCGAGGATGTTTTTTAGGAGAAACCAGGGTTACCACCCAGCAGGGAGGTAGAATTTATTATTGACCTAGCACTGGGGACAAGACCGATTGTCAGAGCGCCATATCGCATGGCTCCTTAGGAGATACGAGAGCTGAGAGAACAGATTCAGCAGCTCTTAGGACATGGTTTCATTTGACAGAGTACATCCCCATGGGGTGCGGCGATATTATTTGTAAAGAAAAGGGATGGTTCACTTCGTCTGTGTGTAGATTACAGGGAGCTGAACAAAGTGACGATGCGTAATAAGTATCCATTACCGAGGATTGACCACTTGTTTGATCAGTTGAGAGGGGATGTGTACTTCTCAAAGATCGATTTGAGATCGGATTACCACCAATTGCGCATTCGTGAAGAGGATGTACCTAACACCGCTTTCCTATCGCGGTACGGGTCATACGAGTTCAGGGTAATACTGTTTGGGCTCACTAATGCGCCTGCAGTATTCATGGATCTCATGAATAGAGTATTCAGGGAGTTTTTGGATCAGTTTGTGATTGTATTCATAGACGACATTCTTATTTAGTCTCGCACGGAGGAGGAACACACCGAACATTTACGTATGGTTCTACAGACATTACGGGACTATCAGTTGTACGCCAAGTTTGAGAAGTGTGGATTTTGGCTTCAGGAGGTTCAGTTCCTAGGCCACGTTGTATCTGACAGAGGCATTTCTGTTGACCCGAGTAAGGTATCGGCAGTGAGGGAGTGGAGACAGCCCATGACACCGATCGAAATTCACAGCTTTTTGGGGTTGGTCGATTATTATCGTCGCTTCATCAAGGGGTTCTCAAAAATTGTCGGTCCTTTGATGAACTTGACTCGAAAGGGAGTGCCCTTCGTATGGAGTGACTGTTGTTAGTTAGCGTTTGATGAGCTAAAGGATAAGTTGACATCAGCACCCGCTCTTGCCTTGCCTAGGAGCGGAATGGAGCACCGATTCTATACTGACGCATCACATGAGAAGAATTACCCCACCAATGACCTCGAGTTGGCAGCGGTCATTTTTGCATTGAGGATATGGAGGCACTATCTTCTGGGTGAGAAGTTCACTCTATTCACGGATCATAAGTCACTTCAGTATCTTTTCACTGAAAAGGATCTAAACATGAGGCAAAGGAGGTGGATTGAATTCATGAAGGGCTACCAGTTTGATATACAATATCATCCTGGTAAGGCTAACGTGGTAGCGGATGCATTAAGCAGAAGACCTACCGGAGAGCTAGCAGAAATTTGGAAGGTGAAGTGGAGTGAACTTCAGCACGAGGATGAGATAGTTAGAGCATATATGGCAGTTTTAGCTATTAGTACTGAGAGTGTTATGCGGGTAGTGAGGGCACAGGTCGAGGACCCGTTTTGTCAGGAAAGAGTACGACAGTTACTGGCCGAGGTGGCAGAGTCCTACTCCATCAGCTCAGAGGGAAGACTACAATTTAATGGTAGACTGATAGTACCCGAAGATGATGATTTGAGACATGACGTAATGACGAAGTCGCACGGGTCAAAGTTTTTGGTACATCCAGGTGGGGATAAAATGTACCAGGATATGCGATGACTATATTGGTGGTCAGGTATGAAACGAGACATTGCAGAATTTGTCTCAAGGTGTGTTACATGTCATCTTGTAAAAGTTGACCATCAGAAACCTTCAGGGATGCTACAACCACTGGAGATTCCCATGTGGAAGTGGGAAAGTATCTCAATGGATTTTATTACTGGGTTACCAACATCGCAGAAGGGTCACGATTCCATATGGGTGATAGTGGATTGACTGACTAAGGTAGCTCATTTCTTGTCCGTTCGTACGGATTATGATACGATGTAGTATGCGCAGCTATTCATTTCCGAGATCGTTAAGCTACATGGAGTTCCTATTAATATTGTGTCTGACAGAGACAAAATATTTGTGTCACATTTCTGGCAGAGCTTTCAGGAGGCCATGGGCACCGACTTACGATTGAGTACGACGTATCACCCACAGACGGACGGTCAGACTGAAAGGGTAAACCAGATGTTGGAGGATATGTTGAGAATGTGTGTCCTAGATTTTGGGGGAGGATGGGAGCCATATATTCCTTTGGTAGAGTTTGCATATAATAACTCTTACCAATTCACTATCGGTATGGCTCCATTCAAGGCACTTTATGGGAGGCCTTGTCGTTCGCCCGCCTATTGGTTAGAGGTGGGGGATAATAAGATATTGGGACCAGAGATGATACAGAAAACTTCTTCCAAAATAGAGTTGATTCGAGGACGTATTCGAATAGCTCAGGATAGGCTGAAGAGTTATGCTGACGCCGATAGGCGACATGTGGAACTAGATGTGGGCAACCAGGTATTAATTCGGGTATCTCCTATGAAGGGGATTATGAGGTTCGGTAAGAAGGGGAAGCTAGCACCGAGATATGTGGGACCGTTTCCTATCATTGAGAGGGTGGGACTGGTAGCTTACAGATTGGGACTCCCCGAGCATCTTCAGCGAATACACGATGTATTCCATGTGTCGTCGCTGAGGAAATACAAGAGGAGTGAGAGAGCCTTCTGGCACATTCCACTGGAGGAGATCGACTTGCAGCCAGATGTCTCATATGAGGAAAGACCCATGGCTATTCTGGATTATAGTGAGCGCAAAGTACGATCCAAGTTAGTACCCTTAGTGCGAGTGCAGTGGGGACATCACAATATGGATGAGTACCATTGGGAATGGGAGGAGGATATGCAAGAACAGTATCCAGAATTATTCACCGTAGGTATTTTCTAAATTTGGAGGAAGAAATTCCTTTGTAAGAGGGGAAGTATGTAATATCCCGTATTTATTCATAGTTAGGAAAATACGTTTTATTTAAATTACGTGAGTAGAGTAATTTAATGTGATACATTTTAAATTAAATTACGTGAGTAGAGTAATTTAATGTGATATAATAATAATAATAATGAGTAATAAAAGTTAGACACTGATTATTATGACGATTAAAAATTTACTATATGTGAATAGTAAATATTGAATGTTGATATGTACGGCCTAGCGATTTATATGGACGTACCTGAGTTATATCGACCAAGTGTCGCGCGTAGACAAAATTGAAGGTGAGATGAGAAACATATTTTAAGAGACTCAAAAGATAATTTAGAGTCCACAGATGATTCCGAAAGGGTCGAATTAGTCAAAATAGTGTACCCGGGGGTACTAGTTGAGTGCCAGGTCATTTTTGGGCTAAACCGGGACCATACGAGGGCATTTTGGTCTCTTTACATTTAACGGTGAGGAGACCTACGAATTTTGGAACCCTAAGTCAGATTATAAGAGTTGGAGGCTAGGGTTAGAGAGGAGGGAAATACACCATAGCCATTAGAGAGAAGAGAGAAATAATTTCCTAAGGCGAAAGAAGGAAGTAGGCAGAATTCAAAGGAGATTTCACTACCAACTTGTTGGGAAGAAGGAATGAAGGATAAGAATCATCAATCATCAACAACAACCACGAAATCAGACCCTAAAAAACATATGGCAAGTGGTTATTTGCAAAAATAAATGGAGATATAATACCCATATTTAAGTTTTAGGAAGAACATGATTTTTATGATATTTTTGGGAGTAAATACTTGATTATGATCCATGATTGATAGGGAGTTCATGTAGAACATGTTTTATCTCCAAATATTCTGATATCATAGAAGAATTGGTGATTAAATCGAACTAAAAATCTGGACTTATGATGAAAAGATGGAAAGATTGTATTTTTAGGGTTCTTGAATAATAAGAAGATTTTTAGTTAATTTGGACGAAATTTGTAATGATTTTGTTGTTTTAGATCGTTAGTAATCATCCCAGAATATGTTGGAATGATTAGAAATTGTTAGTTGCAAGTATGGTGAATTATCATGGGAGATGGATAAACAAAAATGGTGAAACCCGCATGAAGAAGACGATCTGGGTCTGTCAGTGCTTGATCGATCGATCGACCCTTTAATGTCGATTGATCGAGCAGTCGATCGATCGACCCTGTCTGTACTTTAAAGAATTTTGTGGATAAATTTATTTTCTATTACCGGCACTTAATGGGAACCTTAGTGATGACATTTTACCTATGAATGGACTTAATAGATACCCGTAGGTGTACCGTGAGATTTCTTCATAAATGATTAAGTGTGAAATTTAGAGAAATGGACCGACAGGAAGGTAATCGATTGAGTCGTGTGTCGGGAATGTGATAATTTAGTTACGAAAAGAGTGAGAGTAAATTCCAGAAAAACACCAATAGGTTTGAGATAGCTTAACTACTGAATTAAGGGAGGGGTAACTAGGACCCTTAGAGTTGCTTGAATACTCGAATAAATGCGATAGTGAAATAAATCGTAAATTAATGAGTACGGTGAATATAATTAAAATATATTACGTACGAGCATGATTTGATAGGTCGGGTGTGTACCTACTAAATTATATGAATTTTTGGGTTAAGATAATTATACCTAAATAAATTATGTTAAGGTCGATGATATATTCCGAACTAACATAAAGTTATGATATGTTTGGGGTCGATGTAAAAATACCGAACCAAACCTTAAACTGGTGTCGCGATGAAAGAGTCCCGAACCAGAATATGTGTATGTATATATATAAATAGTTAAGGTCGATGGATCATTCCGAACCAACTCTCACTTGGGGTCGATGAAACATTCTGAACCAAGAGTCCTTTATGTGTGTCAAAAGGATATGTTAGTGATAACTAATATTTAATACATGTTACGTGATAAAATGTATTCCATATGTATAATCTACTGACTTAGGATAATAGATAATGAGATGGATGGAAAATATCTTAGTAATAATTAAGTAGCGTGATGTAATTATTATAAGAATAAGGATAACAATAAGTAAGTAAGTTATCTCCGTATATAACATATGAAATATGGATTATTAAAATACTGCGAGTAGGTTATGGGACTTAGTGAGGGGGTACATGCAGTGGGATATTCTGATCTAGTTAATTGGGGTAGTATAACTAGGTGAACTAAGTACCCTCGTTAGACATGCACTATAGAAGAGAGGTGAGGAAACTCAAAGGAGAGTGCGAAATCTTAATATGTGTAATCAATAACTCAATTGTGATAACTGCTTGCAAAATATTTTTTAAATGTTTTGAGTACTAACTCTTTCTATGTAAATTTTTTAAAAACCTTTTAGGTGCCCAACCCAGGGACACCCAACATGATTTCATTCTAAGGATTTGGGAGCTGCAGCACGTGTGGATGTTATAGGGATTGTTTAGACGTTTTCTCTTATTTAGTTCTAGTGCAGGATCTCAGTTTTAGTACTCTTAGTTGGGACATGTTTTCCAATCTTTACTTTCACAGTTATTCTGATTTTGGATTTTGAGTTGGTTTTGCTTGGCCGTGGTTTTCGGCAAGACTTTATCTGTATTAAGTTATTTATGCGAATTGTTTTATTATTGCTGGAATTGTATCGTTTTGTATGGGTTGTTTATTCTGCTTAAGGAAGATAAAATTTGGCCCTAGCTTAATTTCACTTAGGTGGTTAGTAATTTAAAAAGTTTTTCGACAGTGATGCTAAGAATGAACCATTTATGAAAACTGTTTAAATTAAATTAAGGCTTGACCACCCAAGGTTTAATTAGGTGGGGTGTCACAATATGTAAATGAAAACCAAGGATCCTGTACTAACAAAGTGAGTAAACGCGCCAAAAAAATGTGAAGCAACTCAATACACACTAAAAGATATTCAAGAGATTCAATATAAACTCAAGATAAACAGAAACTCATCAATTATAGAAAATATTTGATTAAAATCTACCAAAAGTACTATCACCAAGACCTAACTCTAAAAAAGAGTAAATCTAAAAATCTATGGAAGAAAAACTTACCAAGATGAGGATTAATCCACTAAAATTAAGTTAAGATCACCTAAAAATGGCTTCCAATATGCTAAAATGGGAGGAATATGATAGGCTTCTTATGGACGAAAGTGGTTTTGAGATATAAATGGGTAGAAGTTCAAAAAATCCAAAATTGACAATTTTATCACTCCCAGTTGTTGTCTATATGGTGAGATATTTTCATGTTGGCCACGACTACATCGTTGCAGCAAAGCTCTTGCTACGCTGGTCTCCCCATCTTCTAGTCAGCCAAGTTTGTGCAAAAAATAGCACAAACCAAAAGGAAATGTATAAATAGAATTCTTAGCTAAAAGAAGGTGCATTTTAATCCCTAAATTACCAATTTAAATGACCAAACAAGATATGAAATATCATATAATGGTTCTTCATTTTTCCAAATACTCTATTAAAGAATAGTTTAGCATTGGATATTATCAGTACAGCTCTTTCTCTCTCTCTCTCTCTCTCTCTCTCTCTCTCTCTCTCTCAGGTTCTCCTTAGGTTTAACAATACTGCCATAAACCCCCCTCTCAGAGGTGGAAACACTCCTTCCTGGTCATCCCAAGTCTAATCATTCTTCACATTTCCCTCCTCATCCCCTTATCAAATTCTTATTGATGTGGTTGTCAAAGTATCCCATGCAAACCCTACGTTGCATGAGATCATATCCTTTAAAGGTGAACCAACACTTTTTCTTGATAATGTTTATCTAGAAAAGGTTTCAAATCCTTTAAAACACTCTTTAGTTAGTAAGTTTACGCATGGAATACCTCATCTTGAAGATATTAGGAAGATGTTTACATCAATTGGATTAAAAGTTGCATTCAACATTAGTTTGATTGATCAAAATCACATAATGATAAGATTGTTTCATAAAGAATATTGTTATAGGATTTAGCTAAAATCTATATGGTATATTCATAGATTTCCAATGAGGGTTTTTAAATGAACCAATGAATTTCATCCAGATAGTGAATCAACTATAACTCCTATATGGGTCAAGCTTCCTCCCATACCAATCCATCTCTACAACAAAGATATTTTATTCTCCATTTTTCTGTTGTTGGTGTTCCCCTCGAAATGGATAGTGCCATAGCCTCTCTGGGAAGACCTAGCATGGATAGACTCTGTATTAAAATAGATCTTAAAAAACCTCTGCCTAAAAGGATTTTGATTGCCAACAAAAATACTGACAGAGGATTTTGGAAGTATTTCAAATATGAGGAGGTTCCTAAAAATTGTTTCCATTGTGATAAAAGCGGTCATGTAGAAGTTGATTGCCTATTCAAAAACAATGGTAACAAGTAGGATAAACGAGGGAATATTATCAAGAATGTTCTTATGAATGAAGTTCCAGCTAAAGAGACCACCAACGAATGGGTTATGAAGGCTTTTAAAAATAATGACTTATCCAATTTGGATTAAGAAATAGGTCATTAAGACTCTGAGGGCAAGATGAAGAAAATAACTAAAGAAACACTCCATGTAAATCAAGAATCAAAGAAGCAGACCAAGATCACTATTTTTTTTTCAGATTCACGATGGAAGAATAGGGCAAAAAGTGGAAGAAGCATATTCCCCTATAGAGAAAATATAAGATCAAGTAGTAGAAGAAGGAGAAATGGTCCAAGCAGCTTTTACCCCCAAAACTCAAAGGCAAAGTTCCCAATTCAATACAGTCATGAGAAAGAATTGAAGGCCATCAATCCAATCACAAAACAAGTGTAGGTGGGAGACAGAAGGGAATCGTAAAGATGAATGTAATTTTGTTCCAAAAGAAAAATATCTAATCTTTAAAGGCGGTCCTAAATAAGGAGTGAAAGTGAAGAAAAAATTATTAAATTAGTTAGTCCCTAATGAACATCCTTCTCAGATTACTAGACAGTTGAGGTTTGGTACAAAAAAATGTTTCTTCTATTAAATCTCAATGATAAACTCAATCATTTGGAACATTAGAGTCATTTCAATCTTAATCATTATAGAGACAAAATAATAAGTTGATAAGCTGGAGTCATTTAAATTAAGATGGGGGTAACGTTTGGCTTTTTCCAATTCAAACTGCAAAATTTGGTGTTATGTTCAAGAAGGATTCACCTGCAAATTTGAAGCCTCGATGGATCAATGTATGAATTTATATTTTCTAATGATGGACAAGTGGGTTCTAACCTCTTTTGTGTATGCTAAAAACACTAAAGTGTGTGGCAATTTATTATTCATTACTATACATATCAACCTTGTCATCTTGGGGGAGAGTTTAATGTTGTTGCTAGTGGTTCTCAAAAAGCATGAGGAAATGAAATAGAGTTAATTATACTTATGAATTTTTAGAAGATATGGAGAATTAGAGGCCTAGGACCTAGTTTATTTGGTTTAAACTTTATCCGGTTCAATAGGAGGGAAGGTGTAGATAGGATCTAGTGTAGACTTTATAAAATGATTTGTAATCAAGTAGTCATAAATTTGGGGCCTTGGGTGGTTAAACATCTAAATAGGCAATACTCAGATCATTGTCATCTTTATCTATCTATCCAAAAATCCCTCTGATCAAAATCCTGGGCCTTTAAAAAATATTCATTTCAGGTGTTCCAATCCTAATATGCACCAAGTGGTGAAAGCTACTTGGTATTTTGTTTCTCATGTCAATACTTTTATCTCTATTTCTCTTAAGCTCAAAGGACTAAACCATATCCTTTCTTCTTGGAGTAGGCAAACCTTTGAGGAAATTTTCATGAGGTTGGGGAATCAGAAGATTGTCTTTTGGTTAATGAGTTGAATTTTAGTAGGGAATAGGGAGAACTTATGTTTTGCTCAAGATAAATGCACTCAAAAGCTTGCTATTGAAGATCACTAATGGAGGCAGAAGGCTTATAAAAAAATAGTTTACAAAGGGAGAGAAAAAATCCTTTTTTTTACACAATTCTATCAAGGCTAAAAGAAGAACTTTAATTATCTCTTAAATAAGAGATATGCATGGGAACTTAAGAAAGGGAGACCATGAAGTTCAAGAGGCTTCTATTGAGTTTTTTCAAAACCAATTCACTCCCAAAGATGGCACCATCTTTAATGAAGACGATAATTTCTTGGAGGTTTTCAAAAAAATCTTTCCCCATAGGTTAATATAAATTTGTCTAATGTCCCTAAATCGAAAGAAATTAAGGAGATTATATGGCAAGTTTATAGTAGCAGTTGTGTTGGTCTTAATGGATTTGATGCCTTTTTCTTTGTAAAATTTTGGGATATAGTAGAGAAGGATGTTGTTCAAGCAGTGTAGAGCTTCTTTATAGGGGTTCATATCCCTAAAAGTATCACATGTTCATTATTTTCTTGATTTAGAAAGCTGATTCTCCAAAAAGATTCTATGACTTCAGACTAATTAGCTTGGTTAATTTCATCAATAAAGTCATTTCAAAGATATTGGGTAATGGATTGGGTAAGGTTCTCCCTTCCGTCATTTCAGCTAATCAAAGTGGATTAATAAAACGCAGGGATATGTTAGAGAATGCAATTTTTACTCAAGAGGTGATCTCAATGATCAATAAAAAGAATTTTGTGGGTAATGTGGTCTTTAAATTAGATCTGGCTAATGTGATAGGGTGTCATGGATATTCTTGATTCATGTTTTAAGAAGGTTTTAGTTTTTAGAGATCTGGATTGATATGATGTAGAGACTCGTCTAAAATTGTTGGTTTTCAGGGGTGGTGAACGGAAGTTCAAAAGGTTAGGCAAGGGGATCCCTTATCCCCTAGCCTATTTATCATAATGGCAGAGGCTTTCTCTAGAAATCTCAATAATGTGCTAAGGAAGATGGTTGGTTTCAAATTACCTTTAGGTTATTGTAGGCTCAATCACCTTACTTTTGGTGATGATATTATTCTTTTTTTTTTTCTCTGGAGCTAACAGAGACCTAAAACTGATAATGGAAGGTTGTAAGGGACTATAAAAGGGCTACTAGTTAAAATATCTATAAAGCCATGTGTCAAATCTTCATGTCCAGTAAGATTCCAAAACACACTGCTTCTATAATCAGTTCCTACATTGGTATAGCCATTAAAAAATTCCCTATTATTTATCTAATATGCCCTCTTTTGGCAGGTAGGAAGAACAATTCATATTTTGAACATTTTTTGTTAAAGATCCGGGGTAACCTCATAGGATGGACAGCCAATTGTCTATTTATGGGTGGTAAGATAATTCTTATTAAGAATGCATTAAGTACTATCCCAATTCATATAATAGCTTCTATGTCTCCCACAAAACACATTATGGAAAGGATTGAAGCTCTATTTGCTAGATTCTTTTGGGGAACTACTGAAGAGGTAAAAAAACACCACTGGTGTAGCTAGAACAAGGTCACGAAACTAATTCAAGTGGGTGGTCTTGGAGTCAGAAGTATTTAGGACATAAGAAAAGTTATGGCTATCAAATAGTGGTGGAAATTCAAAAGCACTAATTCTATTTGTTCCTCTTTTATCAAAGCTAAATATTGCAAAGGTTTTCATCTTGTGGAGTCAAAGATCAAATCAAGGTCCAGTGTATGAGTAAGAATGTGTCAAGTTAGAGAGGAAGTTGAAGATCACGGATTTTGGAGGTTGGGAGATGGCAATATAAATTTCTACAAGTATGAGTGGATGGAAGAGGGTCCAATATGTGACCTAATTAATTCAAATAGCTCATGTAAAGTCAAACACTTGTAGGATTATGATGGTTAATAGGAGATAGAGAAGTTGAAACAAATTTTTCCCAATAATATAGTTAATTTTATTATGAAAGCCAGGAGATGGACTAATCAAGTAGATTAAGTATTATGGTCTACAAATAGTTATAGGGAATTTAGTTTTAAGTCTTCTTCAAAATTAATTATAAGGCTCTATATGTTGATCAATTCATCAAGATTTATATGGGATTTTAATATTCATTTAAATATGTCAATCCTTAATTGGAAAGTTCTTAGAGATTTGCTGTTAACAAATGAAAATGTGAAGAGGATAGGAATTCTTGGTCCATATAAATGTGTTTGTTGTATTACCAGCAAGGAGGAAACTCAAGACCATTTGTTCTCATCAAGTGAAACAGCTTCAAAGGTGTGGGATCATTTCAATAAAAGTTTGGAGTCCTTTCTAATTATGGTTCTATTAGGAAAAGAATGATATTTTAGTGCCTAGTCCCAAACAGTGATGGTAAAAAAATGTTCATACTAATCCCTATTATCATTTGTTAGCAGGTTATATATAAGTAGAAATAAGGCCAGGTTTGAAAACATTAAAATGTCCCCTTATAAAGTTATCAAGCATGTTTATGATTCATTCAACTTGGCTTGCATCCCTATTATTATTAAGAGAACTAAACCAATTCTTATTCAGTGGATGCTTCCCTCAAAAGGAGTCTGAAATCTCAATGTATATGGCAGTTATTTAGGGAATCTTGGTCCTAGTGGTGGAAGAGGATTATTGACAAATGATAAAGATAAAATGTGGCTCCTTCATTATCACTTTGGAGTTGTTTGTACTTTGGAAATAGAAGCAAATGCTCTCTTACTTGGATTAAAACATTTGCAAGAATTTGTATTATCTTTCTTGTTCCTTCTTCCATATGTACAGAGAAGTTAATATGGATGCAGATTACTTATCAAAGAGTGGTAGTGCTCAAATGCCCCCTTTTCCCTCTTATCAGGTTGTTCTTCTTCCTAAGGAGTTCGAAGTCATTGTTAAGCTTAATAGATTGAATTTTCCTTCTTTTAAAATTTTCTAATTCCACTACTGTAAGGGCCCTATGATAAAGGGCATCGTATAATTTTTTTTCTATCTATTGGTTGTAAGATTCTTTTTTAGATTTTTCCCCGTTGTATATAAATAAAATCTATTTCTTTCTTGAAAAAAAATGGTTTAGCATTCAAAGTCCTAAGGTCAAATTAAAGCCATAAAAAAAGATAATGTGATTTAAATACATAACTCATGATAGAAAACATAATAAAATGAGCATTAACTCGTAAAATCGAAGAATGAAGATTAATGTTTGAACTCACTTTTAAAAAAGTTGACTTTATGCAACAAAGAGAAAGCCACAGTTTTTCTTAAAAATAAATAAAATTTTGAACTACCATTATTTTCTTCCTCAAATAGCAATTTATGATTAAAACCTTTTACTATCATATCCTTGATCTTACTCAATTTTGGATATATAATAATCTTTGAGACAACGCTTTTGATAAAAAAACATTATGTGATAACTTTCACTTATTCATTACACAAGGTGGAGAACTATTTCTAGTTTTTCAAAGGTATTTATCACAAACCAAAGTTGTAGACCTTACCACGTCATCACTCATGATTTTAAATATAAATATTTTCAACTCCAACCATGATGACAAAAACTCTCATGCACAAAAGGATTAACAATGACACCCTTTCATCGAAACATCGCATACAACTTTTAATTTTTGGTAAAAGTAGAAAACAAATCCTTTAATTATATTTTTCATGGAAATGCTCAAGTTTATTGTGTAGTGTAAAGTGCATGACTCTTGGAAAATATTCTAAAATGGCAACCTCAATTTACTAAGGCATTTCAAGCTATAAAAAGTTTTAAGCCTGGACTATTAAAAGTCATAATTAAAACAGTTAGTGCAATAACTAAGCATGTAGGTTTGCATTTAATCTCTTGGGATAAAATAATACCTAACAAGCATAAAAGACCAATATTGTACAAGGAAAAAGTCTATGAAAAAAAAGACAAGATTCTTATGAAAAAGGAGACAAGATTCTTATGAAAAAGGAGCAAACCAAACACTCTACGACAATTAAACCAAAATAATCATATTTCTCTTATAAAAATGACCAAGCCTTTGCACATTTTTCTAATGATTCTAGTTTTCTAGATGACTAGCTTATTTTAGACCCTATCAGGATCAAGTCTCAAGAAATTGGATCTAGGAATTGAATCGGGAGGTGTGGGTGGATCAAACATTTTAAAATAAACCTTTCTAGGGAATTACACCACATTCTTCACTTTTCCTATCGAACACTCTACCCTTATTAAAATCACCTAAATGTGACTTGGGTTGAAGCAAAATACAAAACTCCTTAAGATGTCCTAACTTATGACAATGGGTGCCCTTATAAAGTTTTAGGTCGACGGAGTGCTTGAGTTGGCGCTTCCTAAGTATAAATAAAAACTCCTTTAATTGTCCTTCCTTGTGAAAAATGAACACATGAAAGTTACGTTCCCTTGGATTCCTTTGGGTATGTAATTCACTAATAGGAGATGGAAAAAATGGATTGGGACATTTTCTAAACATTGAGATATCACTAGAAAAGTCGAGTTCTCATTTATCCATAGTGTACAACTTGTCACCAAAAAGTATCTTATCTAATTTTTAAGACATATCGTCCATATTCATTTTAAAAGTGGTCATGGTTAGTAGCTCAATCTCAAAGAGATTTGGTTCTCTAGGACTATTCTTGAGTTTAAACCTCGTGTAGAGACATCCTAAGGAACTCAGTCTCTGTATAAATAAACTTAATGAAACTTCCTTCAAATGTGGTGCAATACTCATCATATATGGAGCAAAAAATTGACTCACATTACTTTCATTCACCATAGACATTTGGTTCTCGACTTTGGCTAACTTGGTGGATAGTTCCATGTTATGACTTTCGAGGTCCATGGACTCCTCATAGCGCCTAACATAGTCCGCTTGAAGATCATCTTCCTCTTATTCCTCAATAGCGATCAAGGAGGAACTAGGAATAGTCATTTCTCTAATGGGAGTAAGAGGAACATCAAAATACTCAAAATAATGCAACTTGTCAAACTTTTATCTCACCATAAACACAACATACTTACATTTTTAAGAGTCGTCTTTGGAGCCCGAGTCATCATCACTAAAAATGGCTTGATAAGCATTTTTGCCACCATTATGACTCATATTTAAGGGCATTACACGTGAGGGTCTTTGGAGAATCATCTTTCTTTTTTCCACTTCCATGACCAATCTCTAGTCTAAGAGTAGATTTTTTGGGTGTGCCTCTAGACTGAAATCATTTTTTCCACTTCTTGGAAAAATTAGTGAGAAATGCCATATCATCCTCACTAAAATTAGGAGATGCAGTCTTAGCCTTAAAAATATATTTTTCTCTTTAGGACGTACTCATTGGCAATAAGGCAAATTATCCTCATAGGATTGGAGAGAGATAACCAATTTGTCTATATGCATTGGCTTAGAAATCAAGGATATATCATCTTTAAAGGCATAAACTTTTCCACAGAACCTAAGTGGGAGAGATTATAATATTTTATTAACCATCTTGTTCCCTTTTACGGTCTTTACCAAGGCAAATATAGAGGTAACTATGTCATTAAACTCGACATAGAACTCATCAAAAGTTTTGTTCTCCTTCATGGTATGAATTTCAAAACGGGTGGCAATCCACTGAATGTTGGAGTTCTTTAGGGTGGAGGTGCCTTCATAGGTCATTTATAAAATTTCCCATACCTCCTTAGAAGTTTTACATGTGGATATACATAAAAAATGACTTGGATATACGCAACCAAAAATAGCATTGAGTCCCGTCATGCTCCTCCCACTCTACTTTAAATCGGTGTCATCCAACTAGATCTAATCTTATCAATTTGTATGTCATCAACAATGATTTGGGGACAAGTCCATCCCATAAGCACACCATTCCATATAAGGTTATTCGTAAACATTAAATACGTTGTCCATTGGGCTTTCCATGTCATCAAATGGAGGATGTCGAAGGGTTAAACTTCCATCCATTTCAAACATAAAGGATCTAAACCTAGGTTTATACTCCTAAAACTTTGAGAGCCACTCTGATACCAGTTGAGAGTCCACCTCTTGAAGGTAGCTACATAAATACAAATTAATACCCTTAGTTCAAGAAAAAGGTTTGTTAATTAATTATTGCAAAGTATATAACAATCCGAAAGTCTATATGAAAAAATATTTTACTAAGTTTTAGAATCTTCAAGTTTAATCTTCTTAACTAATATAATGATTCTAAAATATGTGAAAAGAGTAAAATAATCACAAGACCGGGTGTAAGAGGAAAAACCCCACTAATGGTAAAATCTCGGTCCGATAAGAAGTACAAATCCACTATGGTAGAGTTTTAAAACTAGAAGAATTAGACTTACAACCTCATGATGCTATAACCGACTATACACTCTTTCCCACCATATTCTTCGTAGAGAGCGACAACAACTAGAGAATGTTGCACAACCGTGACATGTTTTGGTCGACAACCAATGCCTTCAAATTTTTTGCCAAAAAATTCTTTTTTAAATTTGAAGTAACTTTTTATTCCTAAAAGGAACCTTCAAGCAACTAAAATTGTACACCGATGATTTTGAGATAATCTTATAGATATATGTGTTGGGGGGTGTTTGCAAAGGTGTGGTGCTTTAAATCTCAAAACGAGTTTTCCAAAACAAGGAAGATAATATGTTTATTCAGTAATGAAGATTATACTTTGAACACGAGATAAGTGAATATACCTTCATTAAAAATAATGGCGTAAAGAACTCAAAGATGATGACTAAAAAAATGTTCTCTTAAATATGTGAAGTGTTTTGATTAGTAAAAATATTTTTTCAAAACTCTCACTCTTGGTTTTGGAAGAGTAAACAACACTTAACTCATAACCTTAGGATTTGGAAAGGTTTAAAGGCTCAAATGCTAGGTGTGACACTCTTAAGGTGTGAAATATTCAAATTAGGGTCTAAGTCATCCAAAAAGCTATATTTGCACACTAATCAAGATATTTAAGGAAGATCTTGTGCAAAAGTTACTTTTGGTGATGTTAGACTATTTTTCGTCGCAGTGTCACTACAATGATCAAATGCCTCATTGGAGTGAACCTGAAGCAATCCAAGTAGTGCTAAGAATCAAACATTTTGCACGGAGACACAAGCGACCGACGATACACTGTCCTTTGAAATCAAGTTCATAAAATGAGTTTTTCTCTTGGAAAAGGTTTCAAGTTTTTGTATCTTCTCCCGAGTAGGAATGACCTAAGTTAAGTAAATGTTCATCGGTTGTATTTTCTTAGAGAGATGGAAATCTATTTGATCCATTGTCTCAATAGATTACTACTGGAAGTCCATGCCTTGATTGTTTTCGAAAATTGCATTCTCTTTTACTATTTATTTCCCCAAAAACATAGATGTGCTAGATGCACATGGCGCTGCAGCGAAAACGTTTGTCACTGCAGTGAGACAGGTCGCGCGAGTGTCAAGAAATTTTGTCCAATTTTCCTTTGATCATTTTTCAAATATGTTTTAAGGAAAACTCTAAGTGTGTTTTTCTTTCACACATGAGCACCCATACTTAAAATACACAAAAGATACAATCTTTACAAAATAAATTTTTTTATATGAAAAGTACATTTTCATGTGTCTTCGACAAAATTACAAAACCAAGGTTAATTAAAAAGATTTTTTAATTATAAAAACATATTGACCAATGTGAATATAAGTCCCCTAACTCTTATACCTTTCCTAAGTGGTGTACTTGTGGTTCGACATTGAGTGGATTCGGTTCATTGATGAAGATTTTCGGTAACCTATTGGAAAAATATTCAAATATGTTTTGATCAAGGAATTTAGACAATTTATTCTATAGAGCACAACGAGTATAATATACTCTTATAGAGGTCTTCCTTTAGCATGTCATTCTCCATCTTTAGAAAGCTTCGAGTCCAAAAAGACTCAAAAAGTTTCTTCTTTGGGATAGAGACCTTGTTGTGCAAAAGCTCATGCTTCGCATTCCCTATGTGAAGATTTTTAGTAAGAATAATTTCTAGAGCCTTAAATTGTCTCACGAGTTACCCACCCTACTTCATGACACAAATTTCCTGCTAACACTTTTTAATATTAATTAAAAGCATAAGATTTCACTTCTACATCTGGAGGAACATAATAAGAAGCTTAGGAAACTATTTTATAATATCAACCTTTTTAATACCTGACTTCTTGGATTGGTACTCTATGACACTATATCCACCTTGTCCTTAATAAGGGCAGATTTAGGACTACACACGTCTTGTATGGCAGTGAATGTGATGAAGTTGCATCTAATGGAAAATTATAAGGACATATTTTCATATGTCCGTTATCAATTTATTATGTCATATACCGCTACACCGTCAAAGAGCATTCTAGATACATCTACATCAAAGACGGATCCGAATTACTCAAGTTCTTCATCATTCAAGACTCCGCAAAGTTTACTCTGGTAAAGTTATGTTTTAAATACCTTTACTTTTCACTTAGGGCTTTTGGGAGATTTTTACAAAATATTTTCTAAGTGTTGGAGCGGACTTTTTCGTCAAATATTGAGAATGAGTATTTTTTCTAAGTTTTGAAGTGGACCTCGATTTTGACGCCCAGGTCGTTCGCGCGAGATCAGAATCTCATTCAAATGAGATTAGAAGTCGCGCGATGTCGTTTGAACGACACGCGTCCTTCGTTCGAGCGACATATGCTTCTCGTTCGAACGAGCTCGGATTTCAAGGCGGTGTGTTTTTGTATAAATACTCATTAAATGGTAACGTTTTCATTAAGAAGTCCATACATTTCCCAGAACAGAAAACTGCCAAAGCAGTATTCTTTAGGCTTCTTCTTTTAGGGGTTTAATCCTCTTTTGTTTACCGTTCACAAAACTCCCATCTTGCTTTAATGAATTGTGTTTGGGGTTTAAGAACAACTTTTCTTTTGTTCAACCTCTGTGGAGAAGGGATCTCCATATATAAAGACGATGGATATCGAGCGTAGTCATTTTGCGTGTGGACGAGCCGAAGACGACGAACCGACACCTGAAGGGTATTTCGCTGTCTCTTGTATCTTTGAAGATTTGCTGAAGGCACCATGAATTACACACTTGTGGGCGATTATCAGGTTGTATGTAAGTCAAATGTCTTGTAAATTCTTCAAAGTGTTATAAACGGTTTTTACGTGAAAGGGTTTTTTTCCTATATCGATCATCTTTATTTTTCGTGCATGGGTTGAATTTCTTATGATGTTTAGATGCATGTGTAGGGGATGAATTACTTTGTTTAAAAATAAACTCTAATTAAATAAGTGTGACAAATTAGATATTTGCGAATTAATTTAATCAATTATCACACAATCGTATTTCTCAAATTGGTATCAGAGCGGGTTGCGCTAATTTATTGCGTATTCCTATTTTTCGCAAAATTTGTGTGATATTGATTTTTTTTAAATTAGTTTTTTGAAAATCACAATTTTTTCGATGGAGAACTTATCAAATTGGATGCCCTCCTTTGATGACCCAAGTCAAAGTTTTGATGATATAAATCGTTTGAATTTGACGTTTGCAAAAAGAATTAAAGTTTTGGAAAAAGAAAATTCTCATTTTAAATCAGCGATGGATCTTTTGCAAACGGTTCAAAATCAACTAGAATTTTATCGTGAAAAATTTATTCCCTTGGACCATGACTTTATTTCTTTAAAATTTTCCAAGAAGGAGAGTGATGATAGGGTCCTATTTTTAGAGAAAGAATTGGAGGACCTTAAAAATTCGATGGTTTGTCTTTGTGCCAAAGAGGATAAAAATATTTTAGTCAATGAGTTTGTGGCACGTGAAAAGACTCTTAGGAAAAAGTTTGCTTTAATTGAGGGAGAGAGAGATACGCTTGTTCGAATTATTGAAAACTTGAAAAAGGCGTCCCTTAATTTGGAAGATTCTAATTATTTGCTTGAGTCAAAAAATTTGAAATTAAAAAATGATTTGACAGACTTAAGCCGGTTTGATAGTGATGGTAATGGCTCATCGTGTTCTCATGCTTCTAATGCTAAAGCCAAAACCATTATTTGTTTTAGAGGGTCAACTAATTCCAAGGATGTTAGAAAAGGTCAACCCATAGGTGTCGGTCCTCCCGTTTACACATGTTCATATTGTGGTAGGAAAGGTCACCTTAGGCATTTTTGTTTTGATCTTGGAAAATGTCCTAGGAAGTTTATGTCTAGTGTTCCCATGGTTCACAAAGCCCCCACATGACGTTTCACATCTATTTGGGATAGGAAATCACTTTTAGAGGCACTAGATTTTAGACAAGTTGACTCCCGTTTGCTTGCACATGATTCTTCTTTTGCCATATCATATAGATGATTGTGTTTGCATGTTTTTCATACACTAGTTGTGGTTTCATGATATATATTTGTTAGTGTAATGACATGTACTTTTTGTATATATATTTTGTTTTGAATTTTTTTTTAAAAAATACAAAAATATTTTTCTATGTTTTGAGTGTCCATTCATATATGTTTTTGGTCAAATTTGAAAATCCAAAAAGATTTTTGTATTTTGTTTGCACCTTTTATGGATAAACACTTAGGATGACCAAGTCACAACATCATTCCATTCTTCATGTGACTATTTGATAGTGTTTTGAGACAATAGGTCAATTCATCCATGTGCTTTATAATGTTTGGAGTCATTAAGATGTAATTAAGTGTTACTTCCTACATGTTTGACTCATGTTTCCTTTATTACACACATGCACGGATTTGTTTGATTATTGTGCTTGTCTTATCACATGTTGGTTGTGAGTTTTCACTTCAATCCTGTCCTTAAAACGAACCAAGCGCGATAAATTTTGATAATGAAATTGGCATATAAAAACCGTTTTGTGAGTTTGTGTGTTTGTGTGTTTTGTTTGAATGGGGAAGGGCTGTGAAAGGTTCATTTTGCATTTGCGAATACTAAGCCACCGTTAAATTGGACCTAAAAAATGGAGGAATTTTATTATCCGGGGTCCAAAGAGGTATAAAAGATCCCGAAAAAATTTAAAGGCAATAAAAAGAGATTCATGCCAAATTATGGGCCATTTAGGTTTTTGCACCAATTCTCCAAAGTTTGAGAATTTAGTTTATTCGCCTCTAAAAGAAAATATATATGAGGGAGTGTGGTTGCAGATTTTATAACGGGTTTGCACGTTCTTGAACATCCTGAAAAAGCGCTAAATAGTTTTGGACGTTATTGGTGCGGAAATCATTTGACTTTTATTTGTTAATTTGTATAAGATGATGTCATTTAAATTCAACAATTTTTTTACACCTAAGGATTATTTTGATGTTCATTCATTAGGAATACACTATGCATCGTGCACATATGATTGATTGAGTTTATTTACCTATCGAATGTGTTCACATTCATTCATTCCAGTTCCATGACTTGGTTGTTTGAGTTTAAATCCATGGTGTGATTTGTGTATCATATTTTTCAAAGTGGTATCTTATTTTTGTATAAAAAAAATTAAAAAATCTAAAAATAGTTTGTGGATGTTTGTAGGATACTCCATTGCATGCGTGTAGTTTGATCCACATTTGCTATGCATTTTTTCATGACACTCCATGTTTTGTTTTGTTTTCTTCTTATCTGTCTATTTGGGGACATCATAAAAAGGGGGATAAAGAATTATCAGTTATGGGGGAGTTTTTGCATTATGGGGGATATTTGATTATTAATGTTTAATTCTTATATAATTTCAAACTCGATGCGTCACGAAGGTATTTTTCTTTATCTCATGTGTATAGGTACAAAGATTGAAGATCATGATGTTGCACACCCTGATGAGAAAAGCTTTGAGATTTGTCGAAGGTGATTGAAGAACATTTTGAGGTCTTGCAAATTTATTCATGGGAGGGTAGATTTGTATAGGCATTTTGGTTTTTGATAATTCGGATTTTTTATGTATGTACCGGCATAGACATAGGGGAAGATTTGTAAGGACATATTTTCATAGGTCCATTATCAATTTATTATGTCATATACCGCTACACCGTCGAAGAGCATTCAAGGGACATCTACATCAAAGACGGATCCGAATTACTCAAGTTCTTCATCATTCAAGACTCCGCGAAGTTTACTTTGGTAAGGTTATGTTTTAAATACCTTTACTTTTCACTTAAGGCTTTTGGGAGATTTTTACAAAATATTTTCTACGTGTTGGAGTGGACTTTTTCGTCAAATATTGAGAATGAGTATTTTTTTCTAAGTTTTGAAGCGAACCTCGATTTTGACGCCCAGGTCGTTCGCGCGAGATCAGTATCTCGTTCGAACGAGATTGGAAGTCGTGCGATGTCGTTTGAACGACACGTGTCCTTCGTTCGAGCGACATATGCTTCTCGTTCGAACGATCTCAAATTTCGAGCTGGTGTGTTTTTGTATAAATACTCATTAAATGGTAACATTTTCATTAATAAATCCATACGTTTTCCAGAACAGAAACACTGCCAAAGCAGTATTCTTTAGGCTTCTTCTTTTAGGGGTTTAATCCTCTTTTGTTTACAATTCACAAAACTCCCATCTTGCTTTAGTGAATTGTGTTTGGTGTTTAAGAACAACTTTGATTTTGTTCAACCTCTATGGATAAGGGATCTCCATATTTTGATCGGTAGATACCGAGCGTAGTCATTCTACGTGTGGACGAGACGAAGACGACGAACCGATACCTGGAGGGTATTTCTCTATCTCTCGTAGCTTTGAAGATTTGCTGAAGGCACCGTGCCTTACACACTTGTGGGCGATTATCAAGTTGTATGTAAGTCAAAGGTCTTGTGAATTCTTCAAAGCGTTATAAAAGGTTTTTACCCGAAAGGGTTTTTTTCCTATATCAGTCGTCTTTATTTTTCATGCATGGGTTGAATTTCTTATGATGTTTAGATGCATGTGTAGGGGCTGAATTAGTTTGTTTAAAAATAAACGCTAATTAAATAAGTGTGCCAAATTAGATATTTGCGAATTAATTTAATCAATTATCACAGAGTCGCATTTCTCAAAACCTCACTCGTGGATCTCAAGTCACTATCACTAGGAGTAGAATTCAAAGTAATCTTATTCTTAATCCTTAATTTAGTGTGACACTCTAATGATTTGTGACCAACACTTTGAGACATCTCCATTAATCCTTTTCAACCTCCCTATTTTTCTTCATTGGGCGCCTCAAAGATATTATTATCTTATTGTCATTATTTCTCCTAAACCTTTCGAGCATATCAAATGTATACTTTTGAGAATTTTGGTTAAATCCTCTTCTTTATTACCAGCCATGTCAGGATCAAAAGAATCCCCATATTTAGCTTTATATAAATACCCTTTACTTTTTTGGGCAGAGAATAGTTCAATAATTTAAACATCTCTAAATACCTTATGATATCTTCAAACTTCATGTTTTTAACCCCTACAACATTTAAGGCTGTGAAGTATGGAAGTGACCTTAAAATCTAACTAACTATTCTCGAGTCTAAAATCTTCTCACCCAATTTAAAGTGAAATTTCGCCATATTAGAGAGTTTTTCATAAAACTCGTTTAAGACATCTTTGTTTATAATCTTCAAAACTCAAATCGGGTGTCGAGAAGTTAGAGCTTTGAGACCTGAACATTATCGGTACCCTCATCGGTGACTTGCGAAATGTCCCATAACTTTTTGGACGTAGTACATGTAGAGATCTGGCAAAACTCTTATTGGGTGAATATATTGAAAATTGCATTTAACCCCCTAAAATTATAATTGGCTAACTTATGTTGATCCTTAGTCTAATACTCTCCAGGCTTGAGGACATCAACATCCCCTTCCTTGGTTATTGGTTGTTTCCACCCTTACTACGGTTCAGCACACCCTCTTATCTTAGGATTTCAGTAATAAAGTAATAAATGCCTTCCAATATGCCTTATTTTTCTATTATTGGATATTGATATACATGGAAAAATATCTCATCCCAAAAATGTTTATCAATCATGCAATAGAAAGTAAAAACAAAAACTAGGTTTAAAGAAAAAACATAGGGTTTCGAATCACAATACCTTAGCGGATATTATTGGTGATCCAAATGAGGAGAAATAGGTTTGGAATAAGATGAAGTTTTTTCCCTTTTCTTGTCCTCCAAAATTTTGATATAAAATGCTAAAAACATGTGATCTTCTAGTATATGATCCTCCCAGACCAGGGTATGTGTATCGGTATCCTTACAGATAAATACCTTACGTTTTGAGCGAGATGTAGGCCTCTCTCCATAAGCCTCGTTATAAAAAGTTTAATAGTATTTTTCATCTCCCTCTTTAACCCTTAATAATGAGTATGCAACTTAAAACCTTAACTTACACCAATATATATATGTATAAGTCATGGGCTAGGGTTAATTGGATTTCCAAAGAGTTTGGGCCTGCTACTTGGGCGTATGGATTATATTAGAGACCCAAGATTAAAAAATAAATTATCTTCCAATAAATACTCATAAATCCCAAATTACATCTCCGTAATTTATTTCGTTTCTTTCCTTATTTAATTATAATTAATTCCACTAAATAATTATAATTGCACTCTAATTAATTATCTCATAATCACTCGGAATAATGAGGTCTTATTTACAAAAGTTGATATGGTATATAACATGATTCCCAATGTTAAGCATACAATACCCATCGTATTTATTTTCGTTAATCAATATTAACCAACATCGTATTTATTCCTTGATTCTAAGATTTAACTTATTTTCTAATCCATCGGATTATAAAATAATCTACTCATCAGTTTTACTGGTGGAAACAATATTAATAAGTCAATCAAGGGGGAATCACAATCCAAAATCTTTCATAATTATGGATTCTTTCAAATTGAGATCTCCAGCCTACTTCACATTGATTTCCCAACATACAGAGCTTGATATCCAATAAGATTGAATCTTTCCTTTAACAGTCAAAGAAACAATTATGCAAGTCTTTTAATCCTCATAATCTATGGAATTAAATACCTATGCACCCTTTACAAACATGTGATATTGTAGAAGTCTAATTAGTTATCTTCTACACTTGAATATCACTCATGGCCCTATCCAATACATTCCTGAATGTACCGATCATAATCCTCTTTGAACTATTAAATAAGTTTCTAAAACATGAGACAAGTTCCCATAATTTGAGATAAACTAATAGGAATTCACTCGCAACTTTACCAATAGGATGTTAACTCCCTACAATACACCAATCTCAACTGTTTTTGTTATCAGACCTGGATTGACATAATTTTTCTACCGCGAGAGCTTATTACGTTCACTACAAAATAGGACTTCCCTTTTCTTTGCTGAATAAACGTCAGTCTCACCGCTTGAATGAAAATTGATTGAACTACACGCTGGAGTTCTCTCGAAATAGTTGTTCATAGTCCAAAACCTGTGTGTGCTGTATTATTGAACTCTTTTCTCCAACTAGGAGTTGTCAATGATAATCAGAATCTATAAAGGAAAAGAGAATCGAAATTTTTTCCGAATTTTATTCCATAATGATTCAACAAAGGGTTTCATTTTTGAATGAAGTTACACAACCCAGTTCTTATTATTAGTTTATAAGTTTAGTTTATAGTTTAGTTTATAAGTTTAGTGAGCCACTGGAATGGAATGAGATAAGAATCTCTGGAGATCTTTCCTCTCCACTTACTCGTAACAGGATTTCCCTCTGTAGAAGACTTCTTCCGCCCTGGACCACATTCAAATACAAATTCTTTCGTGGTACACATCAGATTGTTAATCAACAACCATGACAAAAAACATGTGTCTATTGTCACGATTAATGACCGTGACAAGGCTTGTCACGGCCTTAATCGTGTCTTATTTGCAAAGTTAAAATGATACATAGTATGATTCCCCGCGTTAAGCATATATTTCCCACTTGGTCAAATCAATTTGTTGTTAATCGATTATAACCAGAATCTTATTTATTCGTTGATTATTATACTTGACTCATTTTCTACTCCGCCGAATTATATAAGAATCCAAAGATCAATTTTACTCATGGAAACAATACTTATAAGTATATATGCATAATGATTCCCCAATATACGAAGATTGAGATCCAATAAGATTGAATATTTCCCATAATAATCAAAGAAATAATTATACAAGTATTTCAATCCTGAGAACTCTCGAGATTAAGAACTTATGAACCCTTTACAAACTTATGAGATTGTATCAGTCTAATCTAGTCAGCACCTAAACTTGAATCTCACATGTGGCCTTGTTCAATACAATCGTGAACGTACCAGTCACATTCCTCTTTGGATAATCAAACAAGTTATCAAACCATAAGACAATACCCCATTGTTTGAGATAAACTATTAGGACTACACTCACAACTTTACTAGTAGGATGTCAACTCCTTATCTAGGATATGAATTGTTCAATTGTACTAGAACTAAAATTTCAATCTCTTATGATCAAAATGAACCCAACTCACTATAATTCTTGCTAATTCTAATTAATCGTCATAACATAAAATATATTTAAATTATAAACATGATTCTCATCAACTGCACTTTGAAGATGTGAGTTTTTAATACTTAAAGCTCTGATACCACTTGTTGTTGTATTTGGGCCCCAATTTTAAAATTCTCTCTTCAATTAAATATGAATTTCCCTTAAATGCGGAAAAAGGATGGTTCAACACAACACGCACAAACTTCAAATTTTAATTTCTTTCAAATCAAAATTAAACTAAACTAAAAGTGGCATAAAATTAAACAACAAATAAATTTTCACTTAAACCCAATTAATTTAACCCAAGTCCTAAATTTTGTTAAACAAGATTAATTCATTTTTCTATTTAGTCCAAACCAAATTTTATTAAATTAAAATTGTGCCAACTTGAATTAAATTAACTTAAACTTCACCCAAACTAATTTTAAGTACCAAATTATACAAGTGTGATAATTAAACCAATTTTATCTTAAATTATCCTAAGCATGCGTTTTAAGTGATTTTACAAGATAAAGATAAACCTATCACACGACACGCCGATGTACGAGGAAAACCCAAAAGGGAAAAACCTCGGACGGATCCTATCCTTAAGTCCACTAAGTATGGATTTATTATTACAAGACAGATGACTAACTTCCTCGACTCGATTATGTACAGGCCTTGACGCGTCTTCTTATAACTATCTCCACCTAGTCGATAACCATGAACTCCTTCACGGTCTCAGAATCCACCGATGAGACTTTTGATCTCTGCTACCCTCACGCGAAGCCTTTCTTCGAGTGGAAACACTGCAGCACGCAAACCAACTCCTTTTGGGTGGAGAAAAACTCGAACACCCTTCTTTGATGGTGTAGAGATGAACCAATGGTGCCAAACACTCCAAGCAACAAATATATATATATATATATATATATATGAAGAACTTGTAATAAAATAGAACAATGGGTGTTTGTGTTTTAAGAATTTATTCTATGAAAAATTAAACACAAAAACATGAACTTTTGATTGCAGAACTTTTCCTTCAATGTGTCTCACTCTACAATACTCAAAAGTTGTCTTCAAAAGACTTGTTCCTGCACTATGTAAAGGTGGTAAAAGGTAGTGGGGGAAAAGTTGTGGGAAAGTGATAAAAAAGAAAACTGCCAGATTTTTAGCTTTCTCGATAAGGTCGTTCGAACGAATTTCCCAGGTCGTTCGAACGACATCGTTCGAACGACTTTACTAATGATAAAACATGGATTAAAAGGCAAAGTCATTGGAAAACTCGTTCGAAAGAGATTGTCGTTCGAACGACACTTTGAATGAAAATTCAGAAAATCCAATTTTTCATTTTAAGTCCAAAAAGTTTTATATAAAGTTCTAAAATCAATTTCTGAACATAAAAAGGTCATTTTAAACAAACTTACACCTATAAAATATTCCAAGTCTCCTATATATATAAAATTGCATTCATACCTTTTGGAGACAATGGAACCCTCAACTTCATGACGTAGAAACGAGGCACTAGAAACTCGATAATGATGAAGCTTTAAAAACTGGGCCACTACATCTTTGTGACACCCCGCCTAATTAAATACCGGGCGATCACTCCTTTATTAAATTAATTAAAGGTGTTGGTTCATTCTCAGCATCACTGTCGAAAAATAAAACTTTTCCAATTTAAACACCCTAATTAATTAAGCTAAGTGTCAAAACCATTTAAACCTTTATTCCAATTTTATTGAATCCGGTTATAAAACCTTAAACCATTAACGTCTAAAGAGTCACACAATAAGTAGAAGAATAAAATGAACATTCAAGAGTGTACCCAACAATAATAAATCCCAACATTAAAATACTAAGGAAAACATCCTCACATTAACGATCCCGAAATAAAGGTACTGAAATTAAAATAATTACAATCTCTGACAATATCAACTAAATAATGGAAAAAGGGGGACACATGCCCCCACTGGATAAAGCTTAACTAGAAGTAGAGTCAACAATGAGGTCGTCTAAACAATGGCTGGCAACTCCCACAAAAGCTACAGCGCGTTCCGTCCAAAGGATCCTATGCAAGACGCCCCTGTGGCTGGGCACCTGTAATACATACATATATATACAAGAGAGAAAGAGAAATGGAAATGAGTCAGAGACCGATAGTGTATATGATTTAAAAATTCGTTTAGCAAGTACTTAAATTGATTACAGGCCAATGCAACAACATATCAGTGCGACACTCTCTTGAGAAATTCTCACCTCTCTTCTAATGTGCACTCCTATCGCACTAACCTTCCCAATGGTTTATCTCATCACATATCACACTATATTTCCCCACGGATTTAACATATCTTAGGTGACTCTCAAGATTTAGGATTTAACAACATCATGGTTTAAAAAGGATAATTTCATTTAGTACAAAACGCTCATTTTAACTTTATTGATTCATAAAGTCTTTCAATATCATATTATACTTTTCAAAACAAGTATTTCAAATTTGAGTCATTACACATGTCTTACTTACCATAACACAGTAGGCAATTTCCCAAATTTCAGAAGTTCATATATATATATATTAAATACTCGTATAATATATATATTCTAACAGCACCCCACATAAAAATTATGGTGCGGGCAAACTCTGCTATCCAATCCCCGTATCAATCACACTAAGGGAATACAAGTTCGGAATCACTCACGAACTGTATAAATACATACACAAAAAATATTGAGGCGAAGCATAGATTCCAAGTCCAAGAGGTCAGTACATACCCTCACGTCTCATAGGACAGTAACTACAGATTCGATAGTCTGTACCTAGGATTTCTATCTTCTAGGGTCGAGTCAATATCCCCCATAAGGCAACACAGGATAAGATCGTCCCAGCGCGGTAACCTCAGGGATAGCAAGTAGCGCGGGCATGTTTTTTCATACATAGATAGCATATGCATACACAATCATATAACTATACTAATATTACCATATCAATATTAGGTATATTCTCAAATCCCATACTTACAAAATTATTTCTCATATCTCATTATTTGTTATCACATGTAACAGTTCATTTATAACCTTGATTCGATTTTATTCCAACTTACCACATAACTCTCATGGTTTTATCCTCCCACCTATAAAAATTCAGTAGGTATTCATCTATTCTCTTTTGTAACTATTTTACGAAATCTTCTCACTTTAAATACGTAGTTTTATCATTTCTTATATATGAAATCTCCCAAGGATACAACTCTCGTCTAACCTTAAAGGTCCCAAAACTTATTCATATACCCTACTGGTTCTCTTTATTTCTCAAAACATATTTATAAGGGTGTCCATGAATTATTCCTCATTAAAGTGAATTTCAACTAATTAAGAAGGGAAAACATGAGTCTGCCAGGAGGTGTCGATCGATCGAGGTCTGGGGCTCGATCGATCGAACCTTCGATCGATCGAAGCTCTGGGCTCGATCGATCGATCAAACATGTATTGCGATTTCTGCAGTTTTGCAGTTACGGGTTCTAACACATATCTTCATCCAAATTAAAGTTTTGCACTCCCAAACGTCCAGAGATTTGTACTACTAACATCTTAACATAATATTGTTCATTTCCTACGTAAAACATGTCAATTTCCGTCACTAAACATGGATTAACAAGCCAAAATTCATTTAAAACTCAAGAACCCTAGAAATCTCTTAATCATGGTTCTAATCTGTTTTCCCAGAATCTCCTTCTTGTACAACATCAAAATTTCATGGTTTAATCTTCTACATCACAAAAGGTTTCCTGAATATCATTTAAGTCATCACTACATGCAATTTCCTATCTCAAATTCGGTTTTTCTTCCATACAATTCATCCTAATCATTCCTACACCAATATGAAAGATGCATCAACAAAATAAGCAAGATAAACACTGGCCTGGGATTTTCAAAAATCTGGTTTGGTGTTGAATTTGGTTTGGTTGCGTTCCCCGTCTCGCGATCTATGCATTGGCGGTGGCAGCGGTGCAAACGGGTGAGTTTTGAGCCTTGGAATGCCTTGAGAGCTCTCTCCTCTCCTCTCTAATGGCCGTTCTAGTGTTTTGATCTTTCTAACCCTAGATGATAACCCAGATATATTATATAACCCTTTTAATTTTCGTGGGTTTAATTACCTAAAAATACAAAATGACTAAAATGCCCTCCCGGGGTACTAATTTAGCCTAAAATAGCCCCGAGACTCAAACTAAACCCCCGGGTACACTTTTCTGACTATCTCGACCCTTCCAGACATGTTGGTGCACTCAAAAAATAACTAAAAATATTTCACTTTTATTAATCAACATTTAATCCCGACGCGACACAGGCGCGTCCCGACTTAAATTTTCATAATTGTCATTTTATTCACACGTGACAATATTATAAAAATAAATCTCATATATTACTATACTCATCCAGTAATATTCAACAAATAACAAATTTCCAATAATTACTAACTCTCGTCACTCTAGTAAATATTTAAAACAACATTCCGGATTAAAATTAAATTAAGTTATCTCAATTAAATTTAATAAATCCCATAATTTAAAAGTTATAAAAATACGGGGTATTACATACTTCCCCCATAATAACGGAATTTCGTCCCGAAATTCGGAAAATAAGGCCTATCAGGTAGCACAGTTCTAGATATCCTTTTTTATACACAAACTAACTACACATTACGACGCTCAATCACTATAGCCCTTTCTTCACAGTAACATTATTTTACATTCTCATTGGAGACACTTCACATTGTGCTCCCAACCGACAACATTTGCAGTGGTCACGCCTATACGTTATAAATTTCATTATCTCACTATCATTAGGAGGCCACACCTCACTACATGACAAATACTCGAATTTATTCATATACAAAACTCCCATTCTGAGAAAATATTACGAACATTTGATCACTCTTGCTCGCCTAAGACAGTCGTGGAATTCTACCACAGTTATTGGATGTTCTCTCGATCGATCCAAAAACTCTGATTATCTACTCAACTCTAAACATACGGAAGGAGAATAGTCGAGGTTCTTCCATAACAAAACCTTAATAAGAACCTTGCACGCGACAAACGGGTACGGGTGTTTCTACCAAGCATTCCTGAAATCACCGTACCAAGATTCAAAAATCTCCTTCATGTAGCTCCCCAAATCTTTAATCACCGTGCGCCCAATCCCTGGCTACGGGTGATACATCCTACTCGAAACGAAACCTTATCTCCGCTGGTTTCTGAAATCCCTTATCAAAGGTGGGATTCACCAATCTCATCCTTATTTAGAAATTTATACTGCGCCGGATCATGCACTGGCGCAATCCTTCCTTTCAAAGGAAGTATGGGTCATACTAGTTAATATTGTAAACCATCCCAAAGGAATATCAATCACTTCCTTCTCGGTGGCTTAATTCACATGTTCGGGATGAACCCCTGATCTTTTTTTGAGGATGGCAACCCATCCAAGGACTGTACTGACTTTACCGCCCTCTTCCAATTTCAGCAATTGTAGATACACACAAAATCCCTTGGTGTATGTCGGAGGATCCACTCGTGCTCTTCTCTTCACGAAGCGTACTTCTGGACCTCTTATACCGTACTAACATCATCACTCTTTATATGTGTGAGTCTCTCTCACATTTGATTACTAACAATTTCTTTTCTGAGTGTTCTTCATAATCATTTAAATTTTGCTCCATTCAAGGAATACTCTTCTTAAATGGCTTCCCACAGTCTTCCAATTCAAATTTGGGTGTGTTATTCTAATTGCACACCTATGTATGGATTATCGCCCCTCATATGACGTTTACTCCATTATATCACTTCCACTTCGTTCTGTTAGCCCCACAAACACATTTTCCACATGTCCATTGCCACGCCCCTTCATCTCGAACGAGTTTTAACATCAGTTAACCAAGATGTCTACACACCCTATAAACCGGGCATACTAGCGTAAGCATCACATACGCTCCATACTAATAAAAAAATTCTTTGTTTTCCCTGATGCTTTCAGCGTGATTACAACACTTTAATCACCCTAAAAATCAAATTTTAAATCTTCCTTATTATCATTCTGCCCCCTTAACTCGTGGTGAAAAAGCAAAACTTTCAATGCTTTCTTACCACACAACCGGCTCCAATGGCTTTAAATCAAAATTTAACTTCCCACTTAAAGATATAATCACTTGATCCCCTTTCGATTGGGGTACCGAACTCATGGAATAGTGACCAAACGTCTCCCTATTTCCAACCTTACGCTAAGTTTCATGCGTGGGATGTCTCGCAAAGCGAAATCCAAACAAGGAACCGCCCCGATACACTACTACCTAGCATTGTCGGTTATCGAAATCCGTTAGATCCTCCGTCCGTGGCATGTACCCCTTTATTCCGTCTTTTGACAGAAAAGTTACAATTTCTCCCGTAATTATGCTTAACAAAGAACGTTTCACTAATTGCACTATTGTTCAGTATAGGTTGGTGGTAATAGCATTCCATAAACCTCGAATACATACAATGGGAATTCTCAAAATTCCTTTCCCTAATAATAGGGGTATAAATATTAACTCCCACATCTCTAAAGGATAAATATAACAATGCACTTTTCCTATCAGTAAGTCCGGAGTGCTAAACATAATACTGAGTCAAATCTTTTCGCTCAACGGTAAATCCCGATACATACGGAATTATACTAACAAAGTCTATACATACTCTGGAATCGAATATCTCGAGCCCACTATCTCCTCCGAAGTCTCTAGGATAGATAAGATAAATGCGAGTCCAACCTTTTTACAGGTAAAGCCTCGCCAAAACAAACATAAAAAATGTTGCGCTAATGCAACCACTCTGATAGCCTTGCAATAAATGCTCATTATCATACTAACCATTTCTATAATGTTTTAACAAAGATAATATCATACTCGTATATCGCATCACTACAACGAGTAGTCTCAATAAAATACGTAACACTATTAATATACACATCAATCCTCTGCGGATATCACCAAAGAAAAATCCCGCTACGCCAGGGAAAAATACTTACATAATGGTAACATTTATAACTATATGCATTAAACTCGTCTCACGTGATAATCTAGCAATGAACAAAATATGGTGACTCGCTCGTGACACATAAACACGCCGCATCCTCTGAGGATACAGCTTACACTTCTACCTTGTCAATCGTCTTGACTGCGCAAATGGTTTCCGGACGTAACACGTCTACTCAAACTAAATAAATTTACTTTAATCATTGCCTTTTACTAGGCATCGTATTCTTGTCCTTTTCTCACTTTGGAACATATTATCGCGAGTGATCTCACTTCGCACAAAATACCTCAACACATAATCCACTTATCACCTGTCCTACTAACCAGGTTAGGATTTGTCCTTCTCTCGGACTTTAGTAAATCTGATTCCTGTTAGCCATCCCGGTTGTTCCCTTAGCTTTTTAGGCCATAAAGATCATGTTACTATTCGTAATAGTATTTACTGACTTTACCATCACTTGGTAAGAATTTAACTATCTGAAACACTTAAATGGGTCCCCCGATGTGTATCTACATCCCTTTGTGGTGCTACACTACCACCCTCGTATTCAGTCTTATTCTCGACTAACTTCTTCGATTCCTTTAAGCTTCCCACACAAGGAGCATTATCATCTTTATTGACAAAATACAACATTGTCAACCTCTGAATCAGCCGTCCATCATAATTTCCTCCTCGAGTATTATCAATTATTATTACTAGTTGGTCTCCCACTTGGAGTCGTTTCCTCCACTCGTATATACATCTTCCGATACAAAATTCGTTAACGATTTGGATTCATATTCATAATTGTATTTCTTCCATGCCTTCCCGCGATGAGTTCAGAAACATGTTTGCTTCTCACCCTGGACAGTTGAGGAAGGAACATACGGTCAACACTGTACCTAAGGTTCTCCTATAGGCATAGCATTCCACTCCTAAAATTGGTGGTTGACTCCAACCATTATAATTTTGTCCCGAAAGCCAAGAAAATTTTCTCTAAATTTTCACTTTCAGTTTGTCACACTCCGTCCTATATCTAAGCCTTTGGATACTTTACCTCCTTTGGTAAAGACACATAATTTCCGCATTTCTAGAATTTCCCACTGACAGTCTCTACACGTTTTTGTAATACGTTGGGTAAGTTTACCCTCGCACCTCATTTGACTATAACAGCATTTGGAAATCATTACTGCGCCTTAGTCACCTTTCTAGTCTTGGCTTCTCGTGCCACAATGGAGTTGGCCTCAACTACGGTCATCATCCTCGGATATATTTTATAATCTCAACTGATCCCTGCCTCCTGATGTACTCTTAACGGTCCTCTTCTGACATCCGTCATCGCTCGACACACGCACATATCCGAACGAAATTATAATTCACTAATGTATACACATTATAATAGGAGAACGAAATCTCGTCAAAGGAATCGACAATCCTAAACATAGGGCTCTATATCAAACAAAGCAACGCTGAAAGCATAATAAGCCGTACAGATCCTAAGGACACTAGAACGTGATGCTCTGATACCACCTGTGACACCCCGCCTAATTAAATACCCGACGATCACTCCTTTATTAAATTAATTCAAGGTGAACAGTTGGTTCATTCTCAGCATCACTGTCGAAAAATAAAAAAATTTCCAATTTAAACACCCTAGTTAATTAAGCTAAGTGTCAAAACCATTTAAACCTTTATTCCAATTTTATTAAATCCGGTTATAAAACCTTAAACCATTAACGTCTAAAGAGTCACACAATAAGTAGAAGAATAAAATGAACATTCAAGAGTGTACCCAATAATAATAAATCCCAACATTAAAATACTAAGGAAAACATCCTGACATTAATGATCCCGAAATAAAGGTACTGAAATTAAAAGAATTACAATCTCTGACAATATCAACTAAATAATGGAAAAAGGGGGACACATGCCCCCACTGGATAAAGCTGAACTAGAAGTAGAGTCAACAATGAGGTCATCTAAACAATGGCTTGCAACTCCCACAAAAGCTACAGCGCGTTCCATCCAAAGGATCCTATGCAAGACGCCCCTGTGGCTGGGCACCTGTAATACATTCATATATATACAAGAGAGAAAGAGAAATGGAAACGGGTCAGAGCCCGATAGTGTATATGATTTAAAAATTCGTTTAGCAAGTATTTAAATTGATTACAGGTCAATGCAACAACATATCAGTGCGACACTCTCTTGAGAAATTCTCACCTCTCTTCTAATGTGCACTCCTATCGCACTAACCTTCCCAATGGTTTATCTCATCATATATCACACTATCTTTCCCCACGGATTTAACATACCTAAGGTGACTCTCAAGATTTAGGATCTAACAACATCATGGTTTAAAAAGGATAATTTCATTTAGTACAAAACGCTCATTTTAACTTTATTGATTCATAAAGTCTTTCAATATCATATTATACTTTTCAAAACAAGTATTTCCAATTTGACTAATTACACATGTCTTACTTACCATAACACAGTAGGCAATTTCCCAAAATTCAGAAGTTCATATATATATATATATATATATATATATATATATATTAAATACTCGTATAATATATATATTCTAACAGCACCCCACATAAAAATTATGGTGCGGGCAAACTCTGCTATCCAATCCCCGTATCAATCACACTAAGGGAATACAAGTTTGGAATCACTCTCGAACTGTATAAATACATACGCAAACAATATTGAGGCGAAGCATAGATTCCAAGTCCAAGAGGTCAGTACATACCCTCACATCTCTTAGGGCCATAACTACCGATTCGATAGTCTGTACCTAGGATTTCTATCTTCTAGGGTACGAGTCAATATCCCCCATAAGGTAACACAAGATAAGATCATCCTAGCGCGGTAACCTCAGGGATAGCAAGTAGCGCGGGCATGTTTTTTCATACATAGATAGCATATGCATACACAATCATATAACTATACTAATATTACCATATCAATATTGGGTATATTCTTAAATCCCATACTTACGACATTATTTCTCATATCTCATTATTTGTTATCACATGTAACAGTTCATTTCTAACCTTGATTCGGTTTTATTCCAACTTACCACATAACTCTCATGGTTTTATACTCCCACCTATAAAAATTCAGTAGGTATTCATTTATTCTCTTTCGTAACTATTTTACGAAATCTTCTCACTTTAAATACGTAGTTTTATCATTTCTTATATATGAAATCTCCCAAGGATACAACTCTCGTCTAACCTTAAAGGTCCCAAAACTTATTCATATACCCTACTGGTCCTCTTTATTTCTCAAAACATATTTTTAAGGGTGTCCATGAATTATTCCTCATTAAAGTGAATTTCAACTAATTAAGAAGGGAAAACATGAGTCTGCCAGGAGGTGTCGATCGATCGAGGTCTGGGGCTCGATCGATCGAACTTTCGATCGATCGAAGCTCTGGGCTCGATCGATCGATCAAACAGGTATTGCGATTTCTGCAGTTTTGCAGTTACGGGTTCTAACACATATCTTCATCCAAATTAAAGTTTTGCACTCCCAAACGTCCAAAGATTTATACTACTAACATCCTAACATAATATTGTTCATTTCCTACGTAAAACATGTCAATTTCCGTCACTAAACATGGATTAACAAGCCAAAATTCATTTAAAACTCAAGAACCCTAGAAATCTCTTAATCATGGTTCTAATCTGTTTTCCCACAATCTCCTTCTTGTACAACATCAAAATTTTGTGGTTTAATCCTCTACATCACAAAAGGTTTCCTTAATACCATTTAAGTCATCACTACATGCAATTTCCTATCTCAAATTCGGTTTTTCTTCCATACAATTCATCCTAATCATTCCTATACCAATATGAAAGATGCATCAACGAAATAAGTAAGATAAACACTTGCCTAGGATTTTCAAAAATCTGGTTTGGTGTTGAATTTGGTGTGGTTGCGTTCCCCGTCTCGCGATCTACGCGTTGGCGGTGGCGGCGGTGCAAACGGGTGAGTTTTGAGCCTTGGAATGTCTTGAGAGCTCTCTCCTCTCCTCTCTAATGGCCGTTCTAGTGTTTTGATCTTTCTAACCCTAGATGATAACCCATATATATTATATAACCCTTTTAATTTTCGTGGGTTTAATTACCTAAAAATACAAAATGACTAAAATGCCCTCCCGGGGTACTAATTTAGCCTAAAATAGCCCCGAGACTCAAACTAAACCCCCGGGTACACTTCTCTGACTATCTCGACCCTTCCGGACACGTTGGCGCACTCAAAACGACCATACGGACAACTAATAATATTTCACTTTTATTAATCAACATTTAATCCCGACGCGACACAGGCGCGTCCCGACTTAAATTTCCATAATTGTCATTTTATTCACACGTGACAATATTATAAAAATAAATCTCATATTTTACTATACTCATCCAGTAATATTCAACAAATAACAAATTTCCAATAATTACTAACTCCCGTCACGCTAGTAAATATTTAAAACAACATTCCGGATTAAAATTTAATTAATTTATCTCAATTAAATTTAATAAATCCCATAATTAAAAAGCTATAAAAATACGGGGTATTACAATCTTCAGCACAAACTCATCATAGGCTTGGATGGATACACTTTACACAATATTCTATGACTCAAAATATTTTTTCCGTAATGAAGCCAATAATACAAATTTACTCGATTTTAAATTTGTCCTTAGAAATCTCCCCCTTTGGCTATTCAAGGACAAAACCAAGGCAAAAATCCTAAAGGGTCGTCAAGCTCATCTAGACACCACATCCCACCCAAAAAAAAAAGTACAGATGCTATTGACACGACCCAAGGATTAACCACTTTGCCGCTTTAAAGATGCCTCTAACATAATAAATAAATTCCTGCATACTTAAGCTAACCATTAAATGCATAAGGAATATCCAGATATTAAATGCCATTTAAATAAATACTCCCCCTAATTAAATTCTGCCTCTTTTATCTAACATTGACCGACTTAAAAGGTGACGTCTCGCCCTAAATTAGATCTCCTAAACTAAAGGTTTAGATACCATTTCTCCCCCTTTTTGTTTAGGAATAGACAAAGGAACATTACTTATTTCTCCCCCAATTAAAGCATATACTATTTCTCCCCCTTAAAACAACACAAGGGATATAAAATATGGGAAAACAAGTAAAACATGATGGTGCATAACGTGATAAGAATATTAAAGCATATGGGCAACAATGACGCACAATTAAGCCATACAAAGGTAAATAGATACCAACTTATGATGCAAAAAAAATGATACCAACTAAAATGTATTTAACATAAGCATGGGATATCAACTAAAATTCGCAACAAGATAGATACCCACTATGAATTAAAAGAAAAATGGATTAGCTAATATGGCAAATACTCAAAACAAACAACATATTATATATATATATATATATATATATATATATATATATATATATATATATATATGAATACATAATAGATACAAAATAAGCATAATCACACATATATAGATATAAATACACAAATGACACAAAATAAAATAACATGAGTTTTCCACACTCTTATAGCATAAATGTGTCATATGGAAATGGAAGTGAAGGGGTCTCAACAAGATACTAATGAATTAAAACCCAATCACTTAACCATGTTCACGAAATTCTCATTTAGCCGTTTGTGACAAGATAAGTTAAAATCTATAAACAAACAAGCACAATGCGTATAAGCCTCACATATTGATGATTATACAAACCAATAGAGTCATGACAATGATAGCACAACTAGGAAACAAGGACATTGTGTAAAACCATTGATATACCATCCAAAATCCCTCAAAATATGCATATAATACTTTTGAATGAATATACCAAACTAAAAAAAATAGGCCTTGGCAAAACAATTTCTTTTAATGCTATATTTTTATTTTAGGCCTTTGGACCACGTATTTTTTAAGTCCATCCCAAACGGTGGCTTATTCGCAAAGGATAATTTTGCCTTTCGGAGCCCTTCCCCATGCACATTCATATATCAATTTTTTTATCGCATAAATCTCACATGATACGAATTTAACATGCACAAATCTCCCTAGGTCACAAGATATGTAGATGACTAGATTGGTAGGGGAATACCTCACAAAGCTCAAATATAAATGTGAAGTTAAAATTTCAAAAGAGCTCATGCATGTGTGTGAAAAGGCATATAAAAGCGAATTCATTAAGCAAGTTAAACATAAACTACTCCATGTAACCATTACAAAGAACATTTTAAGGATTGAAAATTTTAACCAAAAGTTCTTGCCACATGGAAGCGAAATGATAGGATTCAACACAAACATATGCCACAAAAGGTGTGTCAAACAAAAATACACACATTTTTTTTTTGAGTTTTTGAAAATTTAAACCAAAAATATTATTGCTCAAAAGACAAACAAAAATCATTTTGTATTTTTCATTAAGGTCAAATAACTCATAAAATAAAATACCAATGATAAACAAAATCTTTTTGTATTTTTTATTTAATGAAAACTAAAATGAAAAGAATATAATATAAAAAATAAACAAGTCATAAAACTAGCAACGTATATATAAAGTGACATAGGCTAGAAAATGACAAATAAGCATACAAGCAGCAAGAATATATGACATGAAGACCAAAAGCTAGAGTGTGCAAAACAAAGCTAATATATTTAACCTTTTGATTTAGCATGGGAGGTTTCACGTGCAAGAAAATGAGAATCATAAACCCTATTTTGTAAAGATACCAAGTCGGATCTCCTAATCCATACAAGTGAAGAGTGACAATCTCGGGATTTGGGGATCTTGGCTACCTCAGTTACCTTACTTTTGAATTTCCTAGAAATTCTTTTAATATCAAAACAAAACTTCCTAAGATGACCTTTTCGACCACAATATGAGCAAGTAAAGACACGTCGAAAAGTAGTACCTAAGGATTGACCTTTATAAGCTTTTCTATATGATTCTCTCAAAACATGGGTTTTGGCTTTATTAGTGGAATCGTTACAAGAATCGAAGCCTAAACCACAAGTGTCATTTTTTACTTGGACGGTTCCTAATATTTTATCTAATTTAGCGGACCTACATTCCAAATCAAATTTGACCTCACTAGTGTCTCTCAACTTTTCTTCCAATTCTAAAATTCTAGACTCTAGTAAAACCTTCCTCTCTTCAAACACAAGAAGATCCTTATTCATTAACTTCATCAAACCTCTAAGTCTATCTCTCTCGCCTTATACATATTCAAGTTTCTCTCAAAGAGCTCTCTCACGTGTCCTAAGGTCTTCCACTAAGGCACTCTCATCAAAGACCTTGGCACGCTCTCTTAAACTAGCTTCTAACTTTTAATTTGCTCTTTTTAATTTAATAAATTCTTCATATAATTCCCTAAATGAAATTTGAAGTTCACTCTCATTAACCTCTTCACCACTTTCACTCTCTCACTCTTCTCCACTCTCACTACCATCATCTTTTTGGTATTCACAAACAAAGGCCTCGGAAGAGTCATGTAAATGTATATCTTCATGGGAAGATTCATTATTGGTGCTCACATGACTTTCCATGAACGCGGTAAAGTTGCGCTCAATGGGGGAATCGGGTCCCTATTCCTTTTCACTATCATCCCTAAGGGTGGAATTATAGAAAATTTGTTGTTTGCCTTCCTCCTTAGTTTAGTGGGGCACTCTCTCACCCTATGGACATAACCCTCACAACCATAACACATATTTGACTCATCCCTATTAAGATTTTCATTACATATTTTAGGGATATTTTCGTCTTTGTCATGCTTAGAATTTTCAAATTTCTTATAATCATTTTTTAAATTATCTTTATTCAAATTAAGAAATTTTCGAAATTTTCTTGCAAACATAGCCATGTCCTCTGAGTCACTATCACTCTCATTAACCACAACTTGTTTATCCTTCTTTCGGTCATTCAAATTGATTCCCTCATCTATTTTCTTTTCAATTTTGGAGGGGAATATATCTAGTTCATAGGTTTTCAAGTCACCTCCTAACTCCTCAAGTTTGGTAGAGTTCAAGGTGGGTAAAGAATTTAAAATGGTCACTTTGGGGATAAATCTATCGAGTAGGGACCTTAAGATTTTCTTTACTACATGGTAGTTGAGTATTTTCTCACCCAAAATAAATGATGAATTAAATATGTCAGAAAGTCTAGCATAAAATTCATCAAAGGTTTCATTTTCAAGCATTTTGATGGTTTCAAAATGAGTGGTGAGGTTTTGGAGTTTTGAAGCCTTAACGACACTAGTTCCCTCGTGAGTGAGTTGTAATATATCCCAAACATCCTTAGAGGTTTCATAAGCCATGATATGATGGAATTCACCCGGTGTAACCTCACTAAAAAATGCATTTAAGACTCAAGAATTAAAGTTAGCTAGTTTTACTTCATTCTCACTCCAACGCTCGATGGGTTTGGGGACACACTCATTTTCTACCAAACATGTGGGTGGGGCCCACCTGTTAGACTTAAGTGCCAATTTCATATGCGCTTTCCAATACGCGTAATTGGAACCATTGAAAATAGGAAATTTTGAAAATGGGGAAAATTCCATTTTTGACAACAACACAACAAAGGACCTGAACGTAATAAATTAGCGCTCCGGCTGTGATACCAATTTGAAGACGTGAGTTTTTTATACTTAAAGCTCTGATACCAATTTGAAGACGTGAGTTTTTAATACTTAAAGCTCTGATACCACTTGTTGTTGTATGTGGCCCCCAATTTTACAATTCGCTTTTCAATTAAAATTGAATTTCCTTTAAATGCGAAAAAATGATGGTTCAACACAACACACACAAACTTAAAATTTTAATTTCTTTCAAATCAAAATTAAACTAAACTAAAAGTGACATAAAATTAAACAACAAATAAATTTTCACATAAACCCAATTAATTTAAACGAAGTCCTAAAATTTGCCAAACAAGATTAATTCATTTGTCTATTTAGTCCAAATCAACTTTTATTAAATTAAAATTGTGCCGACTTGAATTAAATTAACTTAAACTTCACCCAAACTAATTTTAATTACCAAATTATGCAAGTGTGATAATTAAACAAATTTTATCTTGAATTATCCTAAGCATGCATTCTAAGTGATTTTGCCAGAAAAAAGATAAACCAATCACGCCACACGCCGATGTACGAGGAAACCCCAAATGGGAAAAACCTCAGACGGCCCCTAGCCTTAAGTCCACTAAGTATGGATTTATTATTACAAGACAGATGACTTAATTCCTCGACTCAATTCCGTCCAAGCCTCGACGCGTCTTCTTGTAACTACCTCCGCCTAGTCGACAACCATGAACTCCTCCACAGTCTCGGAATCCACCTATGAGGCTTTTGGCCTTCATCACCCTCACGCGAAGCCTTTCTTAGAGTGGGAAGACCGCAAAACGCAAACCAACTCCTTTTGGGTGGAGAAAAACCCAAACACTCTTCTTGGATGGTGTAGAGATGAACCAATGGTTCCAAACACTCCAAGCAACAAATATATATATGAAGAACTTGGAATAAAACAGAACAATGGGTGTATGTATTTTAAGAATTTAGTCCATGAAAAATTAAACACAAAAACATGAACTTTTGATTGAAGAGTTTTTCCCTAAATGTGTCTCACTCTAAAAGACTCAAAAGTTGTCTTCTAAAGACTTGTTCCCGCACTATGTAAAGGTGGTAAAAAGTAGTGGGGAAAAAGTAGTGGAAAAGTGGTTAAAAAAGAAAACTGCCAGATTTTTAGCTTTCCCGCCAAGGTCATTCAAAGGACTTTACTAACGATAAAACAGGGATTAAAAGGCAAAGTCGTTGGAAAATTCGTTCGAACGATATTGTCATTCGAACGAAAATTCAGAAATTCCAATTTTTCATTTTAAGTCCAAAAACTTTTATACAAAGTTCTAAAATCAATATGTGAACATAAAAGGTCATTTTAAACAAACTTACACCCATAAAATATTCCAAGTCTCCTACATATATAAAAGTGCATGCATACCTTTTGGAGACAATGGAATCCTCAACTTGATGACGTAGAAACGAAGCACTAGAAGCTCGGCAATGATGAAGCTTTAAAAATTGGGTCGCTACACCTTCAACACAAACTGACATGATTTTATGACTCAAAATGTTTTGTCCGGAATTAAGCCAATACTACAAATTGACTTGATTGGAAATTTGTCCTTACAAACTTGACACACCTTTATTAAAAAAAATAAACGTTGTTACATGATTTTGTGAATAAAACCTGAACAACTACCATCAAATATAGGTTGATAACCATCAATAGACATACCTTAGAGGATCATTGTATTGAACCACTCGGATACCAGTTTGAAAAAATACGTTACCTAGGAATGTAGTCAAGTATTTCCTCTAAAGTCAACGTTCTCCCCTCTAAAGAAGCAAATATATCTCTACCCTTTCCAAGTAAGTTCAAATATCATTCCCTTATCAAGACAAATATCTCTTCCACTTTTGTCATGGAATTGATGAAGAAAAAGGCAATAGAATTCATAAATAGTGTCATTGGGAATATAATGAAACATATAATAAATAAGTGAACTAGGAAAAAGTAATTCAAAAGACTGAAATCAACATACCACAATAAATAATTGAGATAAAATTTAAAAACACAATATGAATAAAAAGTAAGTATATATATATATATATATATATATATATATACAGTCCTGCTCTTGTGCGGACCAGTTCGCATTTTAAGAGTGCGGACCGAACATGTGTCACCTGGCGGTGAGCCCAAAAAAAAGAGAGAGTGTGCCTACAATTTGGGCGATAATTTATAGGCTCACCGTCAAGTGATAAATGTCCACTCCGCACTCTTAAAATGTGAAATGGTCCATAGAAGAGCATTATATATATATATATATATATATATATATATATATATATATATATATATATATATATATAGAGAGAGAGAGAGAGAGAGAGAGGCAGGCTCTTGTGAACACCAAGTATGCATACTTGCTGGCGCAAACCTATTTTTTTTAAATATTGAAAAATAATTATTGATTTGAATTTTTTATGTGATATTTAAACATTTCAAGGGACCCATATAAAAAAAATCAACTCAAATTTTTTTTTTTGCTATTTTAAAAAAATCGATCAAGCTTTCACAACTTTTAAAGTGTTTTAAAAGCTATGAAAGTTTGATCAATTTTTTTTAAATAGCTAAAAAAAGTTTTTTGAGGTTTTTTTATGTAGGTTCCTTGTTTTGTTTAAATACCATAAAAAAATCAACTCAAAAAAGTTTGTTTACTATGTCAAAAAATCGGTGTGCAAACTTAGTGCACAAACTTCGGTGTGCACAGGTCTCTCTCTCTCTCTCTCTCTCTCTCTCTCTCTCTCTCTCTCTCTCTCTCTCTCTCTCTCTTCGTTATATATATATATATATATATATATATATATATATCATAAAATGCAAATTATTTTATTCCTTATTCAACAATTCACATCATATTATAGCATATAAACTTTCCCCTTTAAAAGTACAATATAAAGAGTACAACCTAAGAATGCAAATATTCTCTCCTTCTATCATATAGTTTTGTTCCTTTTGTCTCAAAGTGATTCTCAACCTTAATAAAATTTTCTCTCCTTTGTAACTAAAGAAAAAATAACAATATCATGAAGAGGAATCAGCAAGTACACAAGAAGAACAACTATAAAAAAATAAAACAGTGTAGAGTATAAAATATGTTATGTATCATAATAAGAAAAAGAATATAATAGTAATGCGGGATATAAATCACAGGGTATAGTATAAAATGATAAACAACTCACATATATATGAACCATCATCAAGATTTTAACACTAAAAATTTTAATATAAAAATCACAACAAAAGGAAATTGGGGCTACTATAAATAAAAATTGATATGCAAACTAGTAAACAATATACTATTTAAATCTTAATTTCATAAACCTCACAAAGGTCAATGATGAATGTCACAATAAATACCACTATAGATATATAATACACCAAAAATAAGATATAAGACAATTAATCGATCATCCTAAGCTAAAATCATCAACACAAAGATGATTAAACCATCTTTTAAAAATATTTGCAAATGTACAACAAAAGTACAAATATACTCAAAGACCACAAGTATGTTATTCCAAAATGTAAACACAATGACATTATCATATATTCAATTCAAATATCTAACATCAATATTAAAGATAATATCACAAACTCTATAAACATAAATAAGTAACAACAAGCCTAAGGTCAATTAAAACAAAACTAGAATATTAATACACCAAATAAAATTATGATTTAAAATCAAGTGATATTACCAATTATACACAATATCACATTTAAGATATGAGACTCTAAGTAGTAAATAACATAAGTGAATAAAGATAATCAAACCATATGAATAATTAAATCAATAAGGAAATATGCAAGATATACCACATTGGGAATATGAATATTAGGTGCAAAGTAATTGAAAATAACTATATCTCAAGCAACCTATCTCGATAACGATTTTACATGAGGAAATGAGAATATTTATTAAAAAAAGATCAACTCCTAGACCTAATTTTTATAAGTAAATATATAAGCAACATTTATTAGACTTACCAAAAATTTGATCTTATGTCAAACATTCTTAATCATGATAACAATATTTTTAAAATCTGATAACATAATGAGATCATCAACCACACATCATATCATGTCTCGTTTGTGCAAAAAAAAGCTAAATGAACACCATTGAGATAAAGATTCAAGATCGAGTTAAATTAAGAGTTATCAGTCATATAACAAAAAGCAGCGACTCAAGTGATATCTCCGCCACCCTTTTAAAATCATTTTTATTATCACTTATTTTCTCCCTCAATCAGATATTTTCGGTAGAAATTTTTTGTCTCGTATCTTTGATGTTAACCAATTTTGTATAGACGAAAATATTCAATGCATATCTTTTGTTCAAAATTTTCTTTTCCATATGGTGTATTTCTAGAACTTAGATAGGTATCTCTTTCCATAAATGGTATATCACATTATCCAAAGTTGCAGTCCTTTCCATATCACTCATAATTTTTTAAATATAGACTTTTGGTTTTTAAAATCTTCAAATTATGAACCAAAAATCCTAAACAGATACTTAGGTAATTTTACACACTCCACAAGCCTTTTAAATATATAACCATTTTAAAAACACCATAAAACTTTATCATTGCTCGTAAAGTGGAATCACAATAATGTGTAGTATAGTGTAAAGTGCCACAATATATGAGAAGGCATTCTTAGTTATAAAATATGATGGTGTGATAATTAATTAAATTCACAAATTTCTAATTTGGCACATTTATTTAATTCGAGTCTATTTTTAAACCAAATTAATTCAGCCACTAAACATGCAACTATGTATCAAACCAAATAAGATATATCACGTGACACAAAATTTAAGGAAAAACCCCGAAGGGAAAAACCTTTTATTTCTAGAAATCTGACAAGTTTACAAGACCATTGACTTACATACCATCTTGCTTTCTCCCACAAGAGTAACGCACGGTGTCTTCGTCAAAACTCCAAAGAAACGGCTAGAAATAAATCAGCAATGGTTCTCAGCAGCTATACCACCAGGACACGCAGTCTAAAATCTTCATAAGGACTCCCCCACAATAGCACGCAGTTGTCAGTTATAGAGCTCTCCCCATAAAGAATGAACAAAGGAAAAATATGTTCTTGGGTTCAACAAAACAACTCACACAAAAGTAATTGGGATTTTTATGAATTGTAAACAAAACAAAAATTTGAACCCTCAAATGAGAGAAGTAAACATTCCGCCAAAAGTATTAATCGAAAAGGTGTTGGCAGTTAAAAAAAAACCAAACAATTGTCTAAAGGTTTGGAAAACTTTTCTCTGCGTCAAAATCATAAGCTGATAGCCCTTTTTATAAGATTTTTTGAGTCGGCCAAAGGATAATGATGAAATCAACATGTCAACCAAAAAGTTAACTCGCTCGAACGAAAACAATCTCGTTTGAGCGAGATAGCTATGTCATTTGAATGACATAAGTAGGTCGTTCAGATGACCTATCAAAAGAGATTTCACACGTGCTCATAGATAATTTCGATACGAATGCGCGGCCGCCAGTTTCGTATTTATCTAATTTTTTTTAATTAGTTATGATTTTTCTACGAAAACGTATCCGAGACAAAATCTTTGGAAAATATTTTATAAAAATATCCCAACAATTTAATATGAAATGTAAATGAAACTTTAAACATTATCTTACCAAATGTCTTATTGTTGGACTTGAATGTTGAAGACCACTTGTAATTCGGATTCGTCTTTTGTCGATGAAAACTTCTTCAATTCTTCGACGACTTGTAGTGGATACGACATACTCAAATTGTGACAGACATTTATAAAATTATGTCCTTACAAATCTCCACCTATGTCTATGTCGGTACATACATAAAAACATCTGAATTATCAAATACCAAATGACCTATAAAAATCTACCCTCACATGAATAAATTTACAAGATCTCAAACATTTCTTCAAAAATCTTCAACTTCAAATTTCAAAGCTACAAGTTTTTCTCATCAGGATTTGCAATCTTCAATTTTGTATTTACATACATGAGATAAAGCAAAAACATTCGTGATGAATCGAGTTTGAAATGATATAAGAATAAATCAATCAATATAATCAAATCTCCCCTATAATGCAAAAACTCCCCATAAAATCATAATTCGTTATCCCCCTTTTTATGATATCCCTAAATAGACAAATAAGAAGAAACAAACTAGACATGGAGTGTCACGATAAAATGCAAAGGAAACATGAATCAAACTACGCGCATGCAAAGGTATATCTCAAAAAACATCCACAAACAATTTTTTATTTTTCAATTTTTTCAAACAAAGCAAAAAAATGATACAAAAATCACACACCATGGATTTATACTAAAACAACCAAGTCATGGAAATGGAATGAATGGGCGTGGACACATTCGATAGGAAAATCAACTCAATCAATCATATGTGTGCGATGAATACATATACTCCTAACGAATGAACATAAAAAATATCCTTAGGTGTAAAAATTATTGAATTTAGATGATATCATCTTAATCAAATCAACAAATCAAAGCCTAAGTGATTTCCACACCAATAATGTCCAAAACTATGTAGCGCTTTTTCAAGACTTTTAAGGACGTGCAAACCCGTTTTAAATTCCATCCAAACTCCCCCATGCATAATTTCTTTTAGAGGTAATCTAAATTCTCAAACATTAGAGAATTGGTGCAAAACCCTAATGGCCCCTTTTTGGTATGAATTTTTTTTATTGCCTTTAAATTTTTTTCGAGCTCTTTTAAACCTCTTTGGACTCCGAATAATAAAATTCCTTAATTTTTTAGGTCCGATATAACGGTGACTTAGTATTCGCAAAGGCCAAATGAACCTTTTGCAGCCCTTCCTCGTTTTCAAATAAAGCACACAACCTTGCCAAGCGGTTCTTACATGCATTACTTTCTTGTCAAGTTTTATCGCGCTTGGTTCGTTTTTAAAGACATGATTGAAATGAAAACACCCAACCAACACGTGATAAGACAAGCACAATAATTAAACAAATTCGTGCACATGTGCAATAAAGAAAGTCATGAGTCAAACATTTAGGAAGTAACCCTTAATTACATCTCAATGACTCCACACATTATAAAGAAGAAAGATGACATGATATATTGCCTCAAAACACTATCAAAGAGTCACATAAAAAATGGAATGATGTTATGACTCGGTCATGCTAAGTGACTATCCATAAACAGTGCAAACAAAATACAAAAATCTTTTTAGATTTTTAAAATTTTATCAAAGTAAAATCTATTTGTATTTTTTAAAGACTTTCAAAAAAAATAGAAGACATACAAATAAGATACAAACTATAAATAGGAAAATAATATTATCATGCAAATCAACCTATGCTAGTAAACAAGTCAAACCTCAATCGTTAGGTGCAGAAGGGTTTTCCAAAGGTGGTGTCAACTTATGAAAAAACCCATCAAATTTTGTGAAGTTTTGACTAAAAACTTAAATTTCCCTCCTAGATGTCAAAACTCTCTCATGTAGTCTCCAGGAGCATGTAAAGTATCATGTGTGAGTGCATGCGTGGAAGAAACACGTGTAGTAGCAAAACGTGACACATAATCCAACTTAAAACAAAATTCCCTAAGGTGTTCTCCCCTTTTGTAATGGGAACAAACATATATAGGCCTAGGAACACCTCTATAAAACACTCTAGGATGTGCTATTCTAATAGTAATGGGACGCCTAGGTGGGCTAAGGTGAGACTCATGTGAATTTAACACTAAAGTGGGAACCAGCTCGGGTACTACTTGGGAAGTAGAAGCACCGTCATGACTTATTCCTAAACTCTCATCACTACCCAAAATAGGTTTGAGAACCATCTTTCCAACCTTCTTAGATGTGTTCTCTAAAGGGACTTTGACATTCCGGGCACGTTCGAGATCACTCTCGAGTTGGGATACATGTGTCGTCAGACTAGACACCGTGTTGGTCAAATTACACTTCTCTTAACCTAAAGCAATCAACTGCTCACTCAAACTCACTTTCACCTTCTCAAGTTGACTTGCTTGGGCCTCAAAATCACTCAAAATCTCAATCTCTCTCTCCAGATTTTTCACCTTGAGACTTAACTCTTTATTCAATTTTTTTGCCTTTAAAGTCTCAACATACAAATCTCTAAAAATAATTTGGAGCTCACATTCATCTCCACTTTCACACTCACCTTCACCCTTACTCGAAACACTCAAATCATCCTCCTCGGGGGTTGATTAGGCATAAATTCTACCAAATTTATCCCTTTAATTTAGTTACTTTTAGCACCTCGAACAACATAATCGATTTGATTTTATCTCATAATCTTGCTATTGACTTATTCTAATGAGTACATCGAGTTTTTTGTATTTCGTGCCAATTTTGCAGGTATTTAATGTCAATAACGAAAGAAAGAAATTGGAAGAATCGAGAAAGAAAAGAAGGAAAAGTCAAAAGGGAAAAGTGTAATTTTTACGTGGAATTAGGATGAGGCATCTAAGAAAACTTGAAGAGCTTTCAATTACGAGTGCATAGGAAGAAACGGCACCTCAATCAGAATTCCGATGTGAAAGTTATGAGCCTTCAAAGTCTGAAGAAAAAGTCAAAGGAAGATCGGACCGATCGGGATTGACAAATTCCAGAGAACCCCGGACCGAAGATGAACCGAAGATGAAATAAATTAAAAGAATCGATCCGCACCAGATCGATCCACCCAGGAAATAAAAGAACCGATCCGAATTCCAGCCAGACCGAACCGCAGGAGGATCGGACCGGTCCGACTGTCGAATTTTAATTTTCTAAACTTCATCTAATGGAGAGTCCTAGTGAAACTAAAATTCTTGAAGTTTTGTAGGGTATTTAAACCCGTTTTATTATCATTCTTAGTACGGAGAATTTATCTAATTTTCCATTCTTTTCAGAAAAACCCTAGTTTGGAGATAGCTTACAAATTTAATTCCAAGTTTGAAGATTGTTCAGATTTCAGTGATTACCAGTAATTGTAGTTAATGCTTTGGGTTCTTTGATAAGATTAGTGAGTAATTTCCTCTGTTTAATCTCCTTTTTACATCATTCTACAATTCTTCCTTAGTTTAATCATGACTTCCTGCAATTCCAAAATCGCTTTCGTTAATTTGATCATGGTAGGCTATACTTTTAACCGTCGGGATGCATGAACCCAATCCGATGTGGTAGTTGCATGTGTATAAAATTAATCCTCTAAATTTAATGGTTTATTATTACCGTATTATGTAAAAACACGACAATTGTAGATCTTTGGATCCCGTTTGCTTCCGGGTAATCGAGATGCTTTAGAATGCAATTCCAGGTGACTATTGAAAGAGTGCTCGTGCGTTCAAATTGAAATATTATTTAATTAAACTCAGTTTTATCAGTTAAGTCCTAAACATGCAGCTATATGTGATTGAACAGGATGATGAAACATGCAAGAACATTCAAACACACATATTTGAGGAAAAATCCCCCAAAGGGGCAAAACCATTTATTTTCATTATAATATTGTAACATACAATTTCTCGGATTACAATGAAAAAATACAGTGACACAGAATTAGCCGCAGGCGTCGGATCTGTAGTCGGCGGATGGAAGTTTCCCTTTATAGGAGGGAAGCAATGAAGAAGAAGAAGGACGGTCTCCTCCACAAAGTATGAACAGCAAAAGTGTGTTCTTGGGTTGCAAAGTGATTCACAAGGGTTTGGCTATGTGGAGTGAATCAAACAAGAGTCTTGAGACTCAAAAGGTGAAGACTTAGAGTTTGAAGACTCTAAAAATCGCCTGTCTAAGTCTTAGAAAACAAATCCCCAAATTCGGTTTATAAAAGAAAACTTGGGCCAAAAATAACTGAACACGATCTGCACGATTTTATCCCAGGCGGACCGGTCCTGTAAAGATGCGGATCGGTCCAAGGACGGACCCATTCTTTTTTGAAAGTGGTCTCTTTGGTTCGCATTTGTTCCGGGGTCTACTGGTTCAAGAGAAAGGTGGACCGGTTCGGGTAGAGGGAGGATCGGTCCGGGGGCGGACCGGTTCTTTTTCTAAACAGGCGAACCGGTCCGGCCGTCCAGAATTTTGATTCCTTACTTGAATTATTTGATATTCGAATCCGTTGATGATGATGTTGTCTTGAATTTCTTCAATGATGTAACGGCGTATGACATAAAATAGAAAATGGACAAAAATGGCCTTACAAATCTCCCCCTGTGTCTATGCCGGTACAAACATAAAAACAAACATCCGAATTATCAAGTATAAAATTTCCTATACAAATCTACCCTTCCATGAACCCAAAGCTGAAAAGGTATAAATGAATAAGACTTCATCGATTATTCTTCAACACTTCAGGAATCTTAATGATTTTCTCATCAGGTTGTGCAATTCAGAGATCATCAAAGAAGTACCTACACACATGAGACAAAGTAAACTACCAAGTGACATATCGAGTTTGAAATGAGATACACATAGATACCAAATTATGACGAACTCTAACAAATCTCAAAAACTCAAATCAAAACTCCCCCATAATGATAATTCTTTCTTCCCCTTTTTACGATGTCCCCAAATAGACAAAAAGGAAGAATAAATTAAGCAACCAAAGCCGGGGTGGCACAAGGAACAAACTACTATTTTTGAATTTTCAAATTTTTGAAACAAACAAAAAATCACACGATGAACGAACACAAAACAACCAAGTCGATGATAGCGTAAATGAATGGGTGTGATTAAATTCGATAGGAAAAGCAATGCATAAAAACATGACATATGTGCACGATGAATATCGGATACTCCTAACGAATGAACTCAAATGCTACCTTTGGTGTAAAAAAATGGAAATAAGAGACATTGACTCAATCAAATCAACAAATCAAAGCTCACAGTGATTTTCACACCAATAACGTCCAAAACAATTTCAGGCTTTTTCAGGACTTTCAAGGAAGTGCAAACCCATTTAAATTCTCCAACCAAACTTCCTCATATATATTTTCTTGTAGAGGTAATCTAAATTCTCAAACTTTGGAGAATTGATGGTGAAACCTAATGGCCCATATTTGGCATGTATTGTTTTTTACTGCCTTTAACTATTTTCGGTCTCTTTTAACATTTTTGGACCTCGGATAATAAAATTACTTCATTTTTTAGGTCCTTTTGAACGGTGGCTTTTGCGTAAAGAAGAGATAATTACCTTTCGCAGCCCCTCCCCGTTCTTAATTAAACACACTGTCTCACCAAAATGTTTTTTTACATGCATTCCAATCTTGTCAAGTTTTATCGCATATTGTACATTGTATAGATAGAATTGAGATGGAAACACTCAAGCCAATATGTGATAGATAAGTGCAATAATCAAATATAGCCGTGCATGTGTGCAATAAAGGAGATAGGAGTCAAACATGTAGAAAGATATCAGTAATCACATCTCAAAGACTCCAAACAATGTAAAGCACATGGATGAAATGATGTAGCATCTCAAATCTCTATCAAACAGTCACACGGATAAATGGAATGAAATTGTGGCTCGGCTATCTTAAATGCTCATCCATAAATGGTGCAAATAAAAAATCTTTTTGGATTTTTCAAAATTTTATTCAAAATAATATATTTTTGAGTTTTTTCTAAAAAAATTTATAAAAAGAAAATCTTTTTGGATTTTTCAAAAAATAAAAAGAAAAACAAAATAAAGCAAAACATATGATACAATCTAGCAATAGGCATCAGATGATATGAGAAAAATGCATCCTATGCTAGACACGGACCAACCCCTTAGCCGAGGGCGACCGATTCTTTTTTTAAAGTGGTCTCTTCGGTTCGCATTCGATACGGGGTCTACTGGTTCAAGAGAAAGGCGGATCGGTCTAGGTAGAGGGCGGATCGGTCCGGGGGTGGACCGGTTCTTTTTCCAAATAGGCGGATCAGTCTGACGGTCCAGAATTTTGATTCCTTCCTTGAATTCTTTGATATTCGGATCCGTTCATGATGATGCTATCTTGAATTTCTTCAATGATGTAACGTCATATGACATAAAATAGAAAATGGACAAAAATGGCCTTACAACTATCACAATACCAATTTACTCATCCTCTGATTAAGTATGGTGCGGGCTTCAATCTCATATACGTAATGATTGGGAGAACTAAATTCTGGGTTTAATTAATCATTTAAATTTAAGATTAGTATTATACTTGTGATACACTAGGGTTGGGGGATTGTATTCCCGTCCCGTTTTCTTCATCATATAGTTTAAAGTTTTAAATCATTCTTCATTAGTATTTTCGGTAGTTTAGAATAGTTGCACTTTTACATAATTTTACAATTGCATCTAGTGTAGTTATTCCACAAATCAAATCATTTTTTCTTTTTCCTTTAGATTCAGAGTTAGGATGTCCTTATCTATCCAACGTCATCACAACTCTGTTGTCCTATTTCCCTGTGGATACGATCCCGACTTACCAGGTTTATTACTAACGCGATAGGCTTGCACTTGAGCCATGAAGAGAACGCACATTAGAGACACTTTCTGAGTCGCGTCAAGTTTTTGGCGCCGTTGCCGGGGAATTTGGTAGACTTAGGATTGGATTAAGTCAATCTAAAACATTGACCAAAAAAAAATTCTAAAAATCCAAAAACATAAAAAAAAAATTAAAAATCACAAAAAGATTCTTCGTCATCTCTCATAAGTTGTTAATGCAAAATTCGGAACTCACTCCAACTCACCATAACACTCCAACCCACATTCATGAAAACACGATTGTTGAGTACGATCCTGATAGCCCTCACACTCCTAACGCTCCACAGTTCTGGGTTCTACCTCCCACACCGTCACACTCAATCTCAAATAACACCCCGGTTTCCTTCTTCGGACACACTTCAGAGCACACTCCTAGTATACCAAGTGAGGATACCAAATCTTTGAGAGAGAGAGATGTCACAACACGGTAGTGCAGCTGTTGATGAGGTAGAGGCCCCATATCGCCCTTTGAGAGACGTCTTATATCCCAAGCGCACTGTTACTCAGGGATGCATTTTACTCCTGTACTTAGGAATGGGATAATCCAGATACTTCCCACTTACTATGGAATGGATTCAGAAAATCCATATGCCCACATCATGGAATTTGAGGAGGCGTGCGAGACTCTCAGTGATCAAACTTGCACAAAAGATGTTCTCCGCCTTAAACTCTTTTCATTCTCGCTAAAGGATAAGGCTAAGACCTGGCTATGGTCTTTACCTCAAAATTCGATTTCATCATGGAACGAATTACAATCCAAATATCTCAAGAAGTTCTTTCCTCCACATCGAACGAATTCTATCAATCCTCAAATTCAAATTTTTCGACAATTAAAAAATGAGTCATTTGATCGATGCTATGAGCGGTTCAATGAGTTAATTGCTTCGTGTCCCCATCATGATTTTGATAAAATGCAAATCATTTCCTTTATCCATAATGGGTCGAACATTAATTCCAAGAAACTCGTTGAAACCATGGGTCGTGATCTGTTTGTCGACTTAGACGCCCACGATGTTGAGCTTCACCTGAGGTATGTCACCGAGACTACCCAATCCTGGGATACATCTGACCCTAATGCTCAAAATCTAAATCGTCAAGTGACCACCACTCCATCGGCGTCCGACCTATTTCATGTAGAAAAGAATTCTATAACGGACAGTCAACTCGATATGCTTGATAAAGGACTGCGAGACCTACGTGAGGTATGTGGAAGAGGACCAACTGGATCCATCCCAAACCCTGTTGAGAAGGTGTGTGTGATTTGTGAGGCGGTTCATTCAACTGAGGAATGACCGACTATACCCGCCTACAAAGTGATGCTTCAAGAGAAAGTAAGTGGTATAGGAGGATTCAAGGGTAATTTCGGTGCCCCGCACGGGAATTCTTACAAACCTTCATGGAAAAACCACCCTGGTTTTAGCTATGGGCAAGAACATGCTGCGATGAATCCTAATTCACATGTTGCCCCTCCTCCACCACCGTATTTTCAACAAGCTCCACACATGAAAGGACATGTGAAAGCACCACCACCTCAAGGAGCATACATCCCTCCACCGCGGAGAAGTCTCGAGGATACGATTAACCACTTTATCAATACCCAGACTACAACTAATGCTAGGCATGAGCGCATGATGAACGACATGAATGCGAACATCTCACAGTAGCAATCATCGTTGAGTATCCAAGAGAAGGGAAAGTTTCCTTCCTAGGGCCAAAGACCTCCCTAAGGTCAAACTAGTGTTAGCTCCACCTCTACTGAACATCAGGAGAAATGCTAAGCTGTGATCACTCTTCGTAGTGGGAGAGTAGTTGATTTATCACCTCCCCCACACGATGCAACCAAAGATAGGGAGATTTCACCCTACACGAGAGAGGCCTAAGATGTCCCCTTCATGGAGAGTGATAAAGAGGACACTAGTGAGCCCGAGGTAGTGGTGAAACCACCCACCGCGGCACCGTTTCCTCAAAGGTTGGTTCCTTCCCACAAAGGAAATCCCCGTGCTGAAGTGCTAGACGTACTAAATCAATTGAAGCTAAATTTACCTTTCCTCGATGTGATTAAGCAAATTCCATCTTATGCAAAAATCATCAAAGACTTGTTGACGGTAAAAAGAAGGATAAAGGTAAAGAAAAATGTCTTTCTAGCACAGAACGTGAGCTCCATCCTACTCAATGATCTCCCACCCAAGTTCAAAGATCCCGGTGCACCCACCATTTCCTACATCATTGGAAAAAATAAAATCGAGAAAGCCTTACTTGATTTGGGAGCAAGTGTCAATATTCTCCCTTACGCCATCTATAGGCAACTTGATTTGGGCGACCTTAAGCCCACAAAGGTCACTCTCCAGTTAGCGGATCGAACCGTGAAGATCCCACGAGGCATAGTTGAGGACGTGATCGTCCAAGTTGACACTTTCTACTTCCCGGTAGACTTTATCATTTGGTACACGAAGCCCTCCTTCACCTCGAGAAACCATGTTCCCATCATTCTTGGGCACCCGTTCTTAGCTACGGCTAATGCAATCATCAATACTTGGAATGGGAAAATGCAACTCACTTTTGGGAACATGACTTTAGAGACTAACATCTTCCATATCGCCCAACATACGGGGGAAGAAGATGATCTTCACGCGGTGAGCCTAATAGACGAAATCATAGAGGAGTATTTTGAGGAAACTTATTGTGGAGATGCCTTAGGCTCCTGTTTAGTGTCGAGCCACGAGAGTTAGGGGATTTACACCTCATTCGAGTGGGAAGTTGAGTAGTTGAGAGAGTTATTTGATGAGAGAGCATCGGACGAGGACGCGAGAGATGTAAGTTGGGTTTCTAGGTTCGAGGAATTGCCACTGAGGGATACACGCATGGTTCCCTCTAATAAAAAATTTCCAACCCTCGAATGAAGAAATTCCCCTCCCATATTAAATATGCATACCTAGGAGAGGATGAGACATTTCTGGTTGTTGTCTCCTCTAGCCTAGACGAAGAGCAGGAGGGTAAATTACTAAAGATTCTGAGGAAGCACCAAGGTGCTTTTGGTTGGTGCATTTATTATTTGAAAGGGATAAGTCCTTTGATTTTCACCCATAAGATCCATCTCGAAGAGGATATCAAGCCCTCGAGAGAAATGCAAAGAAGGCTAAACCCTAATATAAAAGAAGTGGTGAGGACCGAAATAATTAAGTTATTGGATGTCGGGATTATCTACCCAATCTCAGATAGCAAGTGGGTGAGCCCTATTTAAGTTGTCCCGAAGAAGTTGGGCATGACAGTGATTGAGAATGCTAAGGGAGAGCTAGTTCCTCAACGTACCACCAACGGGTGGCGCATTTGCATTGATTACTGGAAACTCAATACGGGAACTAGGAAAAACCATTTCCCCTTACCATTTATTGATCAGATGCTTGAGAGAGTAGCGGGCCACCCTTACTATTACTTCCTTGATGGTTATTCCGGATATAACCAAATTAAGGTAGATGTACTTGACCAGGAGAAAACAACCTTCACTTGCCCTTTTGGTACGTTTGCCTACAAACGTATGCCATTCGGCTTGTGTAATGTACCCGCGACATTTCAAAGGTGCATGTTGAGTCTATTTAGCAACATGGTCGAGAGAGGACTTGAAGTGTTCATGGACGATTTCAGCGTTTTTAGCACCTCTTTCGATCTTTGTCTTGAAAAACTGGAAAAGGTACTTGCCCGGTGTGTGGAAAAGAACTTAGTGCTGAATTGGGAGAAATGCCACTCCATGGTCACCGAGGGAATACTTCTTGGCCGCATAGTTTCATCCAAGGGGATAGAAGTTGATAGAGTTAACATAGATGTCATAGCCGATCTACCCCCACCTAAATCGCTCAAAGACGTGTGCTCCTTCTTGGGCCACGCGGGGTTCTATATTAGGTTCATTAAGGACTTTAGCGCCATCACTAGACCCTTAAACAACCTACTTATGAAGGACAACCCATTTGAGTGGACAGAAGCATGCCAAATCGCTTTTAAAAAAAAGAAAAACCATGCTTGTGTTCGCTCCATTCATGCAAGTTATGGATTGGTCTTTACCATTCGAACTTATGTGTGATGATAGCTATTATGCGATAAGGGCTATTTTGGGCCAAAGAAAAGACAAACAGACTCATGCCATCTACTACGCTAGTCGGACTCTTACCGGTCCACAACTCAATTACTCCCATACCGAGAAGGAGTTGTTAGCGGTAGTCTTTGCTCTTGATAAATTTTGGTCCTACCTTATCGGTTCTCCCATTACTTGCTTCACCAACCACGCGACATTGAAATACCTACTTGCGAAGAAAGACGCAAAGCCAAGCATCATAAGGTGGATCCTACTCCTACAAAAGTTTAATCTCTCCATCAAAGATAAGAAAGGGGTAGAAAACGCCGTTGCCGACCACTTATCACGGATTTTGTCCGACGTACCTAGTGATCCAATACCCATAGACGAATACTTTCCAAATGAGAAACTCTTTGCTACCTCTTCTTTTCCCTGGTTTGCGGATATAGTGAACTACCTTGTCACGGGAGCCGTCCCTCCCGACTGGACACCGCAAGATAGGAAGAGGTTTATCACTTGGTCGCGCATGTTTTTCTATGATGATCCCATCCTGTTTAAATATTGTGCCGTCCAAATCATCCGACGATGCGTACTGGATGACGAGATCACAAAAGTCATCCAATTTTATCATTCAGAAGCTTGTGGAGGCCACTTTTCGACGAAAAAGACGGGTGTTAAAATTCTGCAATGCGGCCTCTATTGGCCCACAATATTCTGGGATGTGAACAATGTTTGTAAATCTTGCAATAGGTGCCAATGGATGGGAGATATTACCCGATGAGACATGATGCCTCTTACCCCCATCCTTATTATTGAGATATTCGACTGTTGAGGTATAGACTTCATGGGTCCTTTCCCCCCGTCCTTTGGTTTCCTATACATCCTTGTCGCGGTAGAATACGTTTCTAAATGGGTGGAAGCTATAGCTACCAAGACAAATGACAACAAAGTGGTGATTAAGTTCCTGCAGGAACACATACTTTCCCTCTTCGGTGCTCCGAAAGCGAGAATTAGTGATAATGGCACGCACTTTTGCAATTGGCCATTCGCTAAGATCATGAGAAAGTGTGGTGTCATTCACAAGATTGGAACGTCGCATCACCCACAAACGAATGGGCAGGATGAACTAGAGAATCGGGAAATTAAGAACATTCTTGAAAAGACCATCAATCCTACCCGAAAAGATTGGTCACTTAGAGTGAACGATTTGATATGGGCCTATCGTACCGCATACAAAAATCCGCTCGGCATGTTCCCTTTTCGCTTTGTGTATGGCAAACTTTATCATCTTCCCGTATAATTAGAGCATAAGGCGTATTGGGCAATTAAGGAATTAAACTATGCCATGGATAAGGCCGGTGAAAGTTGCGGTCAAGATGGTCTGGCCCGTTTGTTATAAGGAATGTTTTTTCTCAAGGAGTTGTTGAGTTAGACAATTTGAAAGGGAGAAATACATTCAAAGTAAATGGACAATGCCTAAATCCATATCTAGAGGCGTGTATGGAAGAAGTCGACACCGTTTGGTTGTTGGACCCCGTTTATGGGGTAGAGTGAGCTGCTACAGTGAGGTCGTCACACCCCCGATGCGTATGGGGTGAATTATTGTGTATATTAGACAGGAGTCATGTGAGTAGTGAGGGTCCATAGGATTATGGTAGAAAAGGTGAGAGCATTGACATGTTTCGATAAATTGAGAGTTGCATTGACCATAGATATCGAAAGGATTTTGAGTCCAAACTGATAGGGAGCATGATGAGAATTGAAATTTTTTGGAGAAGAGCAATCGCAATTAAGTTAAGGGGGAAATCCAACTCATTACAAGAACTGGATCGATTCCTTTCTTTTAGAGACGAATCGATCCGGCAATTGAAAAGCTCAAAGATTAAAGGACCGGACCGATCCGGTCACCAGGCGGATCAGTCCGCCTTCTGCATAATTTTTTTCCCTATTTCGTAGGTGCACCCCCTTCTGCCCAATCCCTTCCCTTCCCTCCCAATTTACCCCCCCATAACCAACCCTTCCATTTCCCTCCCAAATACACCCCCTCTTTCCCTCCAAACCCTTTCCCTCCAATTCCAAAACCCTACCCACACCCCTCACCTATATATACCCACCCATAGCCTCCCTTTCTCTCCACACCTTCAACCACATAACTCCTACCTTCTCTCTCCCTAATTTTCCAACAAACTCTCTCTGTTATCATGGACCAATGACCCACCCCCATAAAATATGACTCCATCGAGATCCTACCCTCCGACCATGGTGAATTCCGTCACCGCCCTCTTCATGACTAGGGGTTAGTGCCGATTCCTTAATCAACCGTACGAAACGGTTTGGTCAGTCGAGGTCTGATCATTCTATGGCTCCCTTGTTCAGACGGGCCAATTCGAGTCTCAAGCATACGTTGATGGTATCGTCATCCCTTTTTCTTTGGCCGTTCTCACGGCCAAGTTGGCCTAATACGACGTTCTTGATGTTCAAGATTTCACCTACCCAAGGAATGTTGCCCCTGTCGCCAAAGAACTGATTATGGAGCGTATTGCCCTCGATGTTGCATGGAGGGGTAAAACGGTCGCTGTTGGCCGTCTTAATGAGAAAGAACGCCTCACCTTACAAATAGTGTGTGCAAACATTTTGTAAACGTCCAACGATTCAGTGATACCTCCCCGTCAGGCCACATTGACGTACCACCTCTTTGATCCCAACACTTCCATTCACCTGGCTCGCACCCTTTACGCCGACATCGTCGTTGCAGCCCTGGATGAGAAAGGTGCAGCACCACTTCCATATGCACGTTTGATTAATTCCGTCCTCAAGTACGCTGGCATTGAGGCGCCGCTTGATTTTACTCGCTTCCTGATTAGGCATAAATTCTTCCTAATTTATCCCTTGATTTAGTTACTTTTAGCACCTCGAATAACGTATTTGAGTTGGACTTATCTCATAACTGTGCTACTGACTAATCCTAATGAGTACACTGAGTTTTTGGTATTTTGTAGTGATTTTGCAGGTATTTGATGTCAAGAAACGAAAGAAGTTAATTGGTAGAATCAAGAAAGAAAGAAGGAAAAGTCTCGAGGGCAAAAGCATAATTTCTACACGGAATTCGGATGAGGTACCTAAAGAGAAGTTGAAGACATCTCATTCACGAGCACAAAGGAAGAAACGGCACCCCAATCGGAATCTCGGAACAAAAGTTATGAGCAGTCAAAGATGAGCCAGAAAGTCAAATAGCTGGACCGGTCCGCCCCTGCCTCGGACCGGTCCGCCTTGCCAAACTCCAGAAGACCCCGGATCGCATGCAAACCGAAGGAGGCCAAAATAAAAATAACCAGTCCACCCCCGGATCGGTCAGCCCCAAAATAAAAAGAACCGATCCGCCTTGGGGGCAGATCGGTCGGCCTAAGACCCGGACCGGTCCGATCCTCGAGATCTGGAAATATTTTCTCTTCCTAAAAAGTCTCCTAGTGCAGTTGACTTCCGATATTATTGTAGGGTATTTAAGACCCGATTTATGGTTGTTATTAGGACGAAGAATTAGTAGGTTTTCCGGCTTCTTTTCCAAAAACCCTAGTTTAGCTAAGAATTGCAGTTTGAATTCAAGGATTGAAGATTTATCCAGTAATTGTTGTGAGTATCAGTTTCATTCATTGTTGCACTTATTGATTGAGTAATTTTAGTGAGTAATTTTTATTTCTAATTCGTTTCTACATCTAATTATCATTTTTCTTAGATGAATCATGAATTCCTGCACATGAATTATTGTTTTCATTAAATTCAACATGTTAGGCTAGATTTACCAAGGTCGGGGTACATGAACCCAACCTGAGGTGTTAGTGTATGTGTATAAAATTAATCCGATGAATTTATTGATTGACTATGATCGTATTTCATAATGATACAATAATTGCAGATCTTTATATCACGTTTGCCTCTAGGTACTCATGATGATTTAGAGTGCAATTTGAGTGTCACTATCGCAATACTGATTTACTCATCCTCAGATTAGGTATGACGAGGGCTTGAACCTCGTATACATAATGCTTGGGAGTACTAAATTCCGGGTCAGATCAATCAGATAAATTTATGATTAATATTACCATCGCACTGCACTAGGGTTGGGGGATTGTATTCCCGTCCTCGCTTTTCCCATCACTTTGTCAAAAGTTTCAAAATCAATTTTTATTCATATTTTAGGTAACTTATTGTAGTTGCATTTTTCATAATTTCATCTTTGCACTTAGCTGTAATCATTCCCAAAATCAAATCATTTTCTCCTTATTTTTAGAGTCAAGGTTAGGATTCCTCCGTCTTTTTCGTCGTCACAACTTCGTTGTCCTTGATCCGTGAGGATTGATACCCGACTTGTCGGATTATTACTTGAGCCACAGGCTTACACTTTAGCCTAGAGTGAACGCATTTCTGAGACACATTTTCAGTCGCGTCAAGTTTTTGGGGCCGTTGCCGGGGATTTAGGTAGACTTAGGATTAGATTGAGTCAATCCAAAGCTTTGAACAAAAATTTCAAAAAATCCAAAAACATAAAAAAAAAAAAAAAAAAAAAAAGATTCACCATCATCTCTCCTAGGCTTTAATGCAAAATTCTGAAACCAATCCCACACCCCATAACACTCCAATCAACATTCACGAAAATCCAATTGTTAAGTATAATCCTGATAGTCCCCATATTCAAAACGCCCCACAGTTTTGAATCCCACCTACCACACCGTCGCACTCAATCTCCGATAACACTCCCTTCCCTTTCTTAGGACACACTTCGAGCACGCCCAGTGAGAACACCGAGTCAATAAGTGAAGGAGAGATGTCACAACACGGCAGTGCACCCGTCGGTGAGGAAGAGCCCCCATACCGTCCGATTATAGAATTCTTATATTCCGAGCGTACTGTCACTGCGGGATGCATTATACTCCCGTATAATGCCGGGCAATTCCATTTCAAAAATGGGATTATCCAGATGCTACCACATTACCACGGTATGGATTCTGAAAAGCCATACCTCCATATTATGGAATTTGAGGACGTGTGTGATACTCTAAATGATCAAACCTGCACACAACAGGTAATCCGCCTCAAACTCTTCCCTTTCTTGCTCAAAGATAAAGCTAAGGCCTGGCTATGGTCTTTACCTCCAAGCTCGATTCCATCCTGGAATGAGCTACAGTCGAAATTTCTCAAGAAATTCTTCCCACCACATCGAACAATCTCCATAAAGGCTCAAATTCAAGCATTCAGACAAGCTGAAAATGAGTCCTTCCATCGATGTTATGAACGTTTCAACGAGTTAGTTGCTTCATGCCCCCATCATGGATTTGATTCAGCGCAAGTCATCTCTTTTATCTATAATGGGTTGAATCTTAACTCTAAACAACTTGTTGAAACAATGGGAAGTGGTCCGTTTATCGATTTAGATGCCTAGGATGTTGAGCTTCACTTGAGGTATGTTGCCGAGACTACCCAATCCTGGGACACTTCTGATCCCAACACTCAAAATCGAAATAGACAAGCAACCACTACTCCGTCAGCATCCGGCCTATTCCATGTAGATAAGAATTCTATGACGTATAGCTGATTGGAGACTCTTGAGATAGGATTTCGAGATCTGTGTGAGATATATGGAAAAGGACCATCTGGACCCATTCCAAACCCAGTCGTAAAGGTGTGTGCTATTTGCGAGGCGGTACATTCAACTGAGGAATGCCCGATGATACCCGCCTACAAAGCAATGCTGCAAGTTAGTGGTGTAGGAGGTTTTAAGGGTAATTGCGGTGCCCCGCACGGGAATTCATATAACCCTTCTTGGAAAATCATCCCGGTTTCAGCTATGGGAAACAACATGCCGCAATGAACCCTCCTTCGCATGTTGCCTCTCATCCACCACAACACTTTCAACAAGCTCCACACATGCAAGGACATGTGCAAGCACCGCCACCTCAAGGAAAGTATATTCCACCACAGCGGAGAACTCTCGAGGATACCATGAATCAATTCATTGCAAACCAGACCGCAACCAATGAAAAATATGATCGTCTGATCGGCGATATAAATGTGAATCTGTCTAAAATACAATCCTCATTGAGTGTTCAAGAGAAGGGCAAATTTCCTGCCCAAGGCCAACGACCTCCCCAAGGTCAAACTAGAGTTAGCTCCACCTCCACTGAACATCAGGAGCAATGTCAAGCTGTAACCACTCTTCGTAGTGGGAGAGTTGTTGATTTATCACCTACCCCACCCGACACAATGAAATCCAAGGAGATTTTGCCCGGCACGAAAGAGGCCGAAGATGTCCCCTTGAATGAGAGTGACCAAGAAGCTGCTAGTGAGCCAGAGGTAGTAGTGAAACCGCCTTCCGCAGCACCGTTTCCTCAAAGGTTGATTCCCTCCCACAGAGGAAACCCACGTGATGATGTGTTAGAAGTGCTAAAGCAAGTCAAGCTTAATTTACCTTTACTTGAGGCCATTAATCAAATTCCAGCATATGGCAAAGTCATCAAAGACCTGCTGACAGTTAAAAGAAAGCTGAAAGTGAAGAAGAACGTCTTTCTAGAACAAAATGTGAGCTCCATCCTACTAAATGAACTCCCGCCTAAGTTCAAAGATCCCGGTGCACCCACCATTTCCTTCATCATTAAAGAAAACAAAATCGAAAAAGCCTTACTTGACTTGGGAGCAAGCGTAAATATACTCCCTTACTCCATTTATAGGCAACTTGACTTGGGCGACCTCAAGCCCACGAAAGTCACTCTCCAATTAGCGGATCGAACAGTGAAGGTCCCATGAGGTATAGTCGAGGACGTGATCGTTCAAGTTGACACTTTCTACTTTCCAGTGGATTTTTTCATTTGGGACACGGATCCCTCCTTCCACTCGAGTAATCATGTTCCCATCATCCTTGGGCGCCCTTTCCTAGCTACGGCTAACGCAATCATCAATACTAGGAATGGGCGAATGCAACTCACATTTCGGAACATGACCTTGGATACCAACATCTTCCACATAGCCCAAAATGCAGGGGAGGAAGACGATCTTCACGCGATGAGCCTCATAGATGAGATAATAGAGGAGTACTTTGAGGAGAATTACTGTGGCGATGCTTTAGAATCCTGTTTAGTGGTGAGACACGAGAGTGAGGGGACGTACACCGCCTTCGAGAGGGAGGTTGAATAATTGAGCGAGCTACTCGATGAGAGTAAGTCGAATGAGGACGTGAGAGAGATTAATTGGGTTTCGAGATTCGAGGAATTACCTCTGAGGGATACGCACATGGTTCCCTCCAGTGAAAAATTTCCAACCCTCGAGTTAAAGAAACTTCCTGCCCACATTAAATATGCATATCTAGGAGAGGATGAGACATTTCATGTTGTTATATCCTCTAGCCTAAATGAAGGGCAGGAGGGTCAATTATTAAAAATTCTGAGGAAGCACCAAAGTGATTTTGGTTGGTGCATATTTGATTTAAAGGGGATAAGTACTTTAATTTGCACTCATAAGATCCATCTCGAAGAGGATGTCAAACCTTCTAGAGAAATGCAAAGAAGACTGAATCCCAACATGAAAGAAGTTGTGAGAACCGAAATAATAAAATTATTGGATGCCGGGATCATCTACCCAATCTCGGATAGCAAGTGGGTAAGCCCTATTCAAGTCATCCCAAAGAAGTCGGGTATGACTGTGATCGAGAATGCCAAGGGAGAGTTAGTTCCCCAATGTACCACCACCGGGTAGCGCATTTGCATTGATTACCGGAAACTCAATGCAGGAACCAGGAAAGACCATTTCCCCTTGCCATTTATTGATCAAATGCTTGAAAGAGTAGCGGGACACCCTTACTATTGCTTCCTTGATGGTTATTTCGGGTATAACCAAATTGAGGTAGATGTACTTGACCAGGAGAAGACGACCTTCACTTGCCCTTTTGGTACGTTGGCCTTCAAACGTATGCCATTTGGCTTGTGTAATGCACCCGTGACCTTTCTGAGGTGCATGTTGAGCTTATTTAGCGACATGGTCGAGAGAGAACTCGAAGTGTTCATGGACAATTTCAGCATTTTTGGCACCTCTTTCGATCATTGTCTAGAAAAACTGGAAAAAGTACTTACCCGATGCGTGGAAAAGAACTTAGTGCTGAATTGGGAGAAGTGCCATTTCATGGTCACCGAGGGAATAGTTCTTGGCCACATTATATCATCCAACGGAATAGAAGTTGATAGGGCAAAGATAGATGTCATAGCTGACCTTTCCCCACCGAAATCGCTGAAAGATGTGCGCTCCTTTTTGGGTCACGCGGGGTTTTATCGAAGGTTCATTAAGGACTTTAGCGCCATCGCTAGGCCCTTAAGCAACTTACTCATGAAGGACTCCCCATTTGAGTGGACTGAAGCATGCCAAAGCTCTTTCGATAAATTGAAGAACATGCTCGTGTTCGCCCCCATCATGCAAGTTTCGGATTGGTCCTTACCATCCGAACTTATGTGTGATGCCAGTGATTACGCGATCGGGGCTATTTTAGGACAACGTCATGATAAGCAAGCTCATGTCATCTACTACGCCAGTCGGACTCTTATCGGACCTCAACTCAACTACTCTACCACGGAAAAGGAGTTGCTAGCGGTAGTCTTTGCCCTCGATAAGTTCCGGTCCTATCTCATTGGTTCTCCTATTACTGTTTTCACCGACCACGCGGCTTTGAAATATCTACTTGGGAAGAAAGATTCCAAGTCGCGCCTCATAAGGTGGATCCTACTCCTACAAGAGTTCAATCTCTCTATCAAAAATAAGAAAGGAGTAGAAAATGTCGTTGCCGACCATTTATTTCGGCTTTCTTCCGACGTGCCTAGTGATCCCATACCCATAGATGAACATTTTCTGGATGAGAAGCTTTTTGCTACCTCTTCATATCGCTGGTTTGCGTACATAGTGAAATATCTTGTCACAGGAGCCATCCCTCCCGACTGAACACTGCAAGATAAGAAGAGGTTTCTTACTTGGTCGAGCATGTTCTTTTAAGATGATCCATTCCTTTTTAAATACTGTGCAGACCAAATCATCCGATGATGTGTACCGGATGACGAAATCCTAAAAGTCATCCAGTTTTGTCATTCGAAAGCTTGTGGAGGTCATTTTTCGACGAGAAAGACGGCCGCTAAAATTCTGCAATGCGGCCTCTATTGGCCCACAATCTTCCGGGATGTGAACGATGCTTGCAAATCATGCAATAGGTGTCAACGGATGAGAGCCATCACTCGACGAGACATGATGCCTCTTACCCCTATACTCATCATTGAGATATTCGACTGTTGGGGTATTGACTTCATGGGTCCTTTGCCTCCATCCTTTGGTTTCCTATACATCCTCGTCGCGGTAGACTACGTTTCTAAATGGGTGGAAGCTATAGCTACCAAGACTAATGACAACAAAGTGGTGATAAAGTTCCTGCAGGAACACATACTTTCTCGTTTCGGTGCACCGAAAGCAATAATCAGCGATAATGGTACGCACTTTTGCAATAGGCCATTCGAGAAGCTTATGAGAAAGTATGGTGTCGTTCACAAGGTTGGAACGACATATCACCCATAAACGAATGGACAGGCCGAGCTAGCAAATCGGGAAATCAAGAACATTCTTGAAAAGACCGTAAATCCTACCCGAAAAGATTGGTCCCTTAGATTGAACGATTAGCTATGGGCCTATCGTACTGCATATAAGAATCAACTTGGCATGTCCCCTTTCCGCTTTGTGTATGGAAAACATTTCCATCTTCCTGTTGAGCTCGAACACAAGGCATATTGGGCTATTAAGCAATTGAATTATGCCATGGACAAGGCCGGTGAAGCCCGCAAGCTTCAATTGAATGAGTTAGAAGAACTACGCAATGATGCGTATGAGAATGCCAAAATTTCGAAAGAGAGGATAAAACTCGCTCATGATAGCATCATTTGACGAAAAGAGTTTCTCCCGGGGCAAAAAGGTCTCCTCTACAACTCTCGGCTTCACCTCTTCCCAGGCAAGTTGCGGTCACGTTGGTCTGGCCCATTCGTCGTGAAGAATGTTTTCCCCCACGGAGCTGTTGAACTAGACGATTTAAAAGGGGGAAATACATTCAAAGTGAATGGACAACGCCTAAAGCCATATCTAGAGGCGTGTGCAGAAGAAGTCGGCACCGTCTGGTTGTCGGACCCCGTTTACGGGGTTGAGTGAGCTATTAAAGTGAGGTCGTCGCACCCCCGACGCGTATGGGGTGAGAGTCTTGTGTGTGAGAGTTGTGTGTGTTTTGAGAGTTGTTAGGACTAGGTTTCATTCGGGAGAAGCATTCGTGTGTTTTGGGGAATTCTGAGTGAAAGGGTGTTGACCAGTGAAATCGAGAGGGTCCTAGTTCAATTGGATAGAGAGGATATCGGGAACGTGAAATTTTTTGAAGAAGAGAGCTCGAAACTGAAGTAAAAGAAGTCCAGCCCAAAAACCCTGGGCGGACCGGTCCGCCCCTACCCCGGACCGATTCCTTTTATTTTTAAAGGAATCGGTCCTCCTGTCGAGGGTTTGAAAAGTCCAAAGGCCGGACTGGTCCGCCCCTACCCCGGACCGGTCCGCCTTCTGCAGACCTGCCTCTTCCTCTTCCCTAGATTCACCCCCCTTTCCCCCCAATCCCATTCATTCCTTCCAACCCATTTTTCCTCTTCCCAACCCCAACCTTTCCCTCCCAAATTCATCCCCTTTTCCCTCCAAAACCAACCTTTCCCCTCCCCTTTCCATTATAAATACACCTCCAATACTCCCTTTCTCCTCACACCTTCAACCCAAATACTTTCTTCTTCCTCTCTAGTTTTTCCAGCACTACTTCCCTCCTATTTCCATGGCCCCCCGTGCTTCCCCCACCAAATACGACTCCACTGTGATCCACCCCTCCGGTCACGGCGAATACCGCTCCCGCCAAGAGGAGCGATGGTGCGCTCAATACTTCGGTATGGGCCACAAACTCCATATGGAGCGCGCGGTCCAATGGGAATCTCTGCCCAACTCCGTCACCGCCCTTTTCATGGCCCGGGGATGGTGTCGTTTCCTCAACCAACCCCGCGAAGCGGTTTGGGCAACTGAAGTCCGCTCATTCTATGGTACACAACCGAAATAAATAAATATGCTCAAAAAAAAAAATTAAAAATACAAAAAAACAAATTTTTTTTTGAGCAATAGCCCGAAAAAAGAACAAGTGGACATCATTAATGACTTTTCCAATTCCAACCTTCCCGACAATTGTCATTGTACCCCATGTACCTTGAAACCCGAAAAAGTCCTAACCGAGTCTAAATTGTGAAATTGGTTACCGCGTGGAGAGCTAATACACCAAAAGATAATAAAGGAGATTAAGTGCGCGAAATAAAAGCAATGTTCCCATTTTTAAAACCGTAATCCTTTGATGAGGTCCTTTCACCACAAAATTTCCGTCTTTCTAACCGTGTGCGTGATTTTGCTTCCATTACATTTACTCTTTATATCAGGCATACCAAGAGAATAGCCATAATTCGAGAGATTCGTATGTGAGAGCATTCCGTGAGAAATTGAAATCAAAACAAATTTTCGGATAAGTAATGTAATGATCAATCAGTGGAAATTAGCGGTTATATTTCTGGCTACGCACACACACCACGGTTTGAGACTTGTAAATATGACTTGATGATAACTATTTTCTGGAAGAGTTTGAATTGCACAATTTTTGCATATTTTGAATTCTCTTTGAGTCGAATTTTGTGGGTATATTCTCTGCAAACCCTCACGAGACATCACTCGTCCTACTAGGGTAACCTAGGGGTTTAACGGCTTGTTGCATACGCTAAATGCAATCGCTTGCCCGCGAAAAAGGTATTTTATCCCAATAAAATGATTTTTTAAAAGAGTTGAGCCACGCTAGGATTCTTTCACATTGCTCGGGACGCGCAAAGTTCTAAGTTAGGGGGGTTTGATTAGGCATAAATTCTTCCTAATTTATCCCTTGATTTAGTTACTTTTAGCACCTCGAACAACGTATTTGAGTTGGACTTATCTCATAACTGTGCTATTGACTGATCCTAATGAGTACACCGAGTTTCTGGTATTTTGTAGTGATTTTGCAGGTATTTGATGTCAAGAAACGAAAGAAGGAAATCGGTAGAATCAAGAAAGAAAGAAGGAAAAGTCTCGAGGGCAAAAGCGTAATTTAGAGTGCAATTCGGGAGAAGTCTCGAGGGCAAAAGCGTAATTTATGAGCAGTCAAAGATGAGCCAGAAAGTCAAATAGCCGAACCGGTCCGCCCCTGCCTCGGACTGGTCCGCCTTGCCAAACTCCAGAAGACCCCGGATCGCATGCAAACCGAAGGACGCCAAAATAAAAATAACCGGTCTGCCCCCGGACCAGTCCGCCCCAAAATAAAAAGAACCGATCCTCCTTGGGGGCAGACCGGTCCGCCTAAGACCCGGACCGGTTTGGTCCTCGAGATCTGGAAATCTTTTCTCTTCCTAAAAAGGCTCCTAGTGCAGTTGACTTCCGATATTATTGTAGGATATTTAAGACCCGATTTATGGTTGTTATTAGGACAAAGAATTAGTAGGTTTTTCGGCTTCTTTTCCAAAAACCCTACTTTAGCTAAGAATTGTAGTTTGAATTCAAGGATTGAAGATTTATCCAGTAATTGTTGTGAGTATCAGTTTCATTCATTGTTGCACTTATTGATTGAGTAATTTTAGTGAGTAATTTTTATTTCTAATTCGTTTCTACATCTAATTATCATTTTTCTTAGATTAATCATGAATTCCTGCACATCAATTATTGTTTTAATTAAATTCAACATGTTAAGCTAGATTTACCAAGGTCGGGGTACATGAGCCCAACCTGAGGTGTTAGTGTATGTGTATAAAATTAATCCGATGAATTTATTGATTGACTATGATCGTATTGCATAATGATACAATAATTGCAGATCTTTATATCACGTTTGCCTCTGGGTACTCGTGATGATTTAGAGTGCAATTCGAGTGTCACTATCGTAATACTGATTTACTCATCCTCAGATTAGGTATGACGCGGGCTTGAACCTCGTATACATAATGCTTGGGAGTACTAAATTCCGGGTCAGATCAATCAGATAAATTTATGATTAATATTACCACCGCACTACACTAGGGTTGGGGGATTGTATTCCCATCCTCGTTTTTCCCATCACTTTGTCAAAAGTTTCAAAATCAATTTTTATTCATATTTTAGGTAACTTATTGTAGTTGCATTTTTCATAATTTCATCTTTACACTTAGTTGTAATCATTCCCAAAATCAAATCATTTTCCCTTTATTTTTAGAGTCAAGGTTAGGATTCCTCCGTCTTTTCTGTCGTCACAACTTCGTTGTCCTTTTTCCCTGAGGATCGATACCCGACTTGTCGGATTATTACTTGAGCCACAGGCTTACACTTGAGCCTAGAGTGAACGCATTTCTGAGACTCATTTTCAGTCGCGTCACTTCCCCGATCCTTTTGGAAAGGGAACCCGCACGCGGAGCGCCAAACAGCTAGCCATCCTTCGGGCGAGGCAGGGAAATGATGATGAGGATGATGCTGTCTCGAGTGAGGACAAGGAAGAGAAAGAAGAAGCCGGTGATGTTGTGGAGATGGGTGACGTAGGTGCGGATGAAGAGTTGGCGGAAGAAGAAGATGACCCAGATTTTGAATGGGCGGGTAGCGACCTCACTAACCGTATGTCGGCCCTTGAGACGAGATTCGGCAACTTTTTGACCGACTATGGGCGCGATATAAGCATGATGTTTCGTTTCCAAGCAGACTTGTATCGACGCCAAGGGATCCCAATGAGCCATTGCCATCCTACTTCTATGACCTCTATGGCCCTGATGCGCCCAGCTCTTCCCAACCACCACCCTAGTGAAGCTTTGGTTGTTTGTGACAGTTTTTAATTGTTTCCCTTGTCCACATGATGTATGCTCTTTGTTGTTGTTGTACCATGTCCTGTTTTATAAAAATCTGCATTTTCTCCATTTGTTTGTTTTATTTATCGCACTTCTTATTTTGCCTTGTTTATATTTTAGTCCTTTTTGCTTGAGGACAATGCAAAAGTCTAAGTTGGGGGGGGGGGGGGGGGGTCACAAGTGCGTATTTCTAAAACTTCATAAATTTCAAAAATGCGCAGAAATTTCCAAAAAAATCATAAAATTTTGAAAAACCCAAAAATATTTTTTGTTCAAAATAAATAAAAATAGGAATTCAAATTTTTCAAAAATATTATTAAAAGCCGGATTAAAGTCTCAAGTTGTAAAATTCAACACACACAAAGCCGAAATTAACCTAAGATGGAAATTGAGCGAAAATTGACGACTTAATGAATAAGTGTGGAGATTAACAAACCCGGTGAGATTCGAGCCTTTCATCTTTGTTAAATTTATAAATCAATCCGAGTTAATTGTTAACTCAAAGTTCTTTTCAGTGCCTAAAAAGTCATCGTGGATCTCAATCCTTTAATTTTGATCGGTTATGAAAAATGTGTGTGGTATTGTCTTAAAAAGTGCGCAACAAATCTCTAAACTTAATTAATCTCGAGACGCATATGGTGAATTAATAAGTAATTTGGACAATTAAGTAGGCCATCGTTTGTTACCCAAAAATATTGGCCATAAAAAGTTGTGAAAAATCATCACTTTTGTAACCCAAATTGAGCCGAATAACTTTTCCCTCTCGTTTGACAACCCGAAAAACCCAAGTAGCCTGGAATTGCGAAAATGGAATATTCAATAAAGTCCGGAATGTGCATGAAAAGGCCAAGAAAAAATAGATATGCTCAACAAAAATAGCAAGAAAAGAAAAGAAGTGAAAAACAGAAAAAATAGAGAAAAATAAGAAAAAAATGAGCAATAGCCCGGGAAAGACACAAATGGACATCACAAATGACTTTTCCAATTCCAACCTTCCCTACCATTTTCATTTTACCCAATATAACTTAAAACTCGAAAAAGTCCTAATCGAGTCCAAATTGCGAAATTGGTGACCGCGTGGAGAGTTAAAACACCAAAAGATAATAAAAGAGATAATGCATGAATAAGAGGCAATGTTCCCATTATTAAAACCGTATTCCGTTGATGAGATCCTATCACTATAAAAATTTTGTCTTTCTACTTGTGTGTGTGACTTTACGTCCATTACATTTACTCTTTATATCACGCATACCGAGAGATTAGCCACATTCCGAGTGATTCGTCTGAGAGAGCATCCCGTGAGCATTTGAATCAAAACGAATTTTCAGATAAGTAACGCAATGGTCAATCGGTGAAAATTCGCGGTTAAATTTTTGGCTACGCACACACGCACTACGATTTGAGACTTTTACGTATGAATTGATGATGATTATTTTTTGGGAAAGTTTGAATTATATAATTTTTAAGTATTTTGAATTTTCCTTGAGTCGAATTTTGTGGGTAGATTCTCTGCAAACCCTCACAAGACACAACTCGTCCCACTAGTGTAACCTAGGGGGTTAAAGTCTTGTTGCATACGCTAAATGCAATCGCTTGCCCGTGAAAAAGGTATTCTATCCCAATAAAATGATTTTCAATACTTGAGCCTTGCTAGGATTCTTTTACATTGCTCAGGACGTGCAAAGATCTAAGTTAGGGGGATTTGATTAGGCATAAATTTTTCCAAATTTATCCCTTTAATTTAGTTACTTTTAGCACCTCGAGCAACGTAATCGATTTGATTTTATCTCATAATCTTGCTACTGACTTATTCTAATGAGTACACCTAGTTTATGGTATTTTGTGCTAATTTTACAGGTTTTTAATGTCAATAACGAAAGAAAGAAACCAGAACAATCGAGAAAGAAAAGAAGTAAAAGTCAAAAGGGCAAAAGTATAATTTTTACCTGGAATTCAAATGAGGCATCTAAAGAAAAGTTGAAGAGACTTCAATTAAGAGTACATAGGAAGAAACGGCACCTCAATCAGAACTCCAGTTTGAAAGTTATGAGCCTTCAAAGTCTAAAGAAAAAAATCAAAGGAAGACCGGACCGATCCGATCCCGACCGATCCGCATTGCCAAATTCTAGAGAAACCCGGACCAAAGACGAACCAAAGCTGAAAGATATTAAAAGAACCGATCCGCACCAGATCGATCCACCCAGGAAATAAAAGAATCGATCCGGATTCCAACCAGACCGAACCGCAGGAGGACCGGTCCGACTGTCGAATTTTATTTTTCTAAACTTCCTCTAATGGAGAGTCCTAGTGCATCTAAAATTCTTGAAGTTTTGTAGGGTATTTAAACCCATTTTATTATCATTCTTAGTACGGAGAATTTATCTATTATTCCATTCTTTTCAGAAAAACCCTAGTTTGGAGATAGCTTACAATTTTAATTCCAAGTTTGAAAATTGTTTAGATCTCAGTGATTACCAGTAATTGTAGTTAATGCTTTGGGTGCTTTGGTAAGATTAGTGAGTAATTTCCTCTATTTAATCTCCTTTCTACATCATTCTACAATTCTTCCTTAGTTTAATCATGACTTCCTGCAATTCCAAAATCGTTTTCATTAATTTCATCACGGTAGGCTAGACTTTTAAGGGTCGAGATGCATGAACCCAACCCGATGTGGTAGTTGCATGTTTATAAAATTAATCCTCTAAATTTAATGGTTTATTATGATCGTATTGTGTAGAAACACGACAATTGTAGATCTTTGGATCTCGTTTGCTTCCGAGTAACCGAGATGCTTTAGAATGCAATTCGAGTGTGACTATCGCAATACCGATTTACTCGTCCTCTGATTAAGTATGGTACGGGCTTGAATCTCATATACGTAATGCTTGGGAGAACTAAGTTTTGGGTCTAATTAATCATTTATATTTATGATTAGTATTATACCTACGATACACTAGGGTTGGGGGATTGTATTCCCATCCTGTTTTCTTCATCACATAGTTTAATGTTTTAAATCATTCTTCATTAGTATTTTCGGTAGTTTAGAATAGTTGCACTTTTACATAATTTTACAATTGCATCTAGTGTAGTTATTCCACAAATCAAATCATTTTTTTTCTTTTTCCTTTAGAGTCAGAGTTAGGATTTCCTTATCTATCCAACGTCGTTACAACTCTGTTGTCCTGTTTCCCTGTGGATACGATCCCCACTTACCGGGTTTATTACTAACGCGGCAGGCTTGCACTTGAGCCTAGAAGAGAACGCACATTAGAAACACTTTCTGAGTCACGTCAGGGGTCCCCCGAGAACTAGTCCCCTCACCTCCATCCAAACTAGGTGTTTTAACCCGACTAGCTAAAAATGCGCCACATATACCGTGCTTTTTTTCATCACCCGAATAAAAAACCTCTATGTCGCTATCACTAAGTGTGGTAGTCATAGCCACTTTATTTCCCTCTCTCCTAAGTCTAGTGGCACACTCATACGCCTTATTCCCTTTACCCCCACACTCAAAACACGTCAAACTGTCTAAATTTTCCTCACTCTCCTTTTCTTTTTCTCTCTCCTTTTCTTTCTCACCGCTTTCTTTGGCCTTTTTATTTTTCTGAGAAAATCTCTTATTGAAAGAATTATTTTTGTTCATGTTGAGAAATTTTATAAAAATTTTCACAAATAAGGCCATATCTTTAAAATCAAAATCATCCTCAGACTCGGACTCACAAACTCTTTCTTTATTTTTCTTCTCTCTCCTCTCAGAATGTGTCCTAAGCGCAACTCCACTCTCCTTAGTCTTAAGGGTGTCAGGAAACATGCCAATCTCATAGGTTTGAAGATATCCTACCAACACTTCTAACTTGAGATTTTTTAGAGTACTCATGTAATTTATCACCGTGACGTTAGGAATAAATCATTTTGGGAGAGATCTCAAAATCTTTTTAACGACACGCGTGTTATCAATCACCTCACCCAAATTAAAACTAGTGTTTATAATGTCCGACAAACGTGCATAAAAATCACCAAAGCATTCAAACTCAGACATTGTGATAGTCTCAAATTGGGTGGCCAAATTTTGTAATTTTGATTCTTTAACCGCGTCCGTACCCTCATGTGTTAATTTCAACACATCCCAAGCATCTTTAGACATGGTGCACATCATAATTCGGCGAAACTCATCAGGAGTGACGGCTCCAAAAATAGCACTCAGTCCACGGAATATAAAATTCGACATTTTAAAATCGTTCTCAGTCCGATCTGACACAAGTTTTAAAGATGTGATATTTTCAACGATGAGAGTGGGAGGATTCCATCCATTTTCACAAAGCAACCAAACACGCACGTCAATGGCTTTTAAACTAGATTTCATGCTATCTTTCCAATAGGCATAATTTTTCTCATATAAAATAGGCACATTATTAAATGAGCGTTCCATTGGAAAAATTGCAATTTTTCACAAAATTAATTTTTTTAAGAAATCAATATCACACAATTTTTGCGTAAAATAGGACTACACAATAAAGTAGTGTAACCTGCTCTGATATCAATTTATAAAATATGACGGTGGGATAATTAATTAAATTCGTAAATTTCTAATTTGACACACTTATTTAATTAGAGTCTATTTTTAAACCAAATTAATTTAACCGCTAAACATGCAACTATGTATCAAACCAAATAAGATATAGCATGCGACACAAAATTTCAGGAAAATCCCCGAAGGGAAAAGTCATTTTATTTCTAGAACTCTGACAAGTTTACAAGACCATTGACTTACATACCATCTTGCCTTCTCCCACAAGAGTAACGCATGGTGTCTTCGTCAAATCTCCAAATTAATATCTAGAAATAAATCAGCAATAGTTCGCACGCAGCTATACCACCAGGACGCGCAGTCCAGACACGCAGTCTAAAATCTTCACAAGGACTCCCTCCACAATAGCACGCAGTTGTCGGTTGCAGATCTCTCCCCACAAAGAATGAACAAAGGCAAAATATGTTCTTGGGTTCAACAAAATAACTCACACAAAAGTAATTGGGATTTTTGTGAATCGTAAACAAAACAAAAATTTGAACCCTCAAATGAGAGAAGTAAACATTCTTCCAAAAGTATTAATCGAAAAGGTGTTGGAAGTTAAAACAAAAACCAAACAATTCTCTAAAGGTTTGGAAAACTTTTCTCTGCGTCAAAAGCATAAGCCGATAACCCCTTTTATAAGATTTTTCGAGTTGGTCAAAGGATAATGATGAAATCAGCGTGTCAGCCAGAAAGTCAACTCGCTCGAACGAAAATAATCTCATTGGAACGAGATTTCTATGTCCCTTGAATGATATAAGCAGGTCGTTCGAATGACCTATCAAACGAGATTTCACATGTGCTTGTAGATAATTTCAATACGAACGCGTGGCCGCTAGTTTCGTATTTTTTTTTAATTATTTATGATTTTTCTTTGAAAAGGTGTCCGAGAACAAAATATTTAGAAAATATTTGATAAAAATATCCCAGCACTTTAATATGAAATGTAAATGAAACTTTAAACATTATCTTACCAAATGTCATATTGTTCGGCGTAAATGTTGATGACCACTTGTAATTCGGATTCGTCTTTTGTAGATGAAAACTTCTTCAATTCTTCGACGACTTGTAGCGGTATACGACATACTCAAATTGTGACGGGCATTTATAAAATTATGTCCTTACATTAGTATATTTATCTCAAAGTTTATAAGACTGTAAAGATCATGGAATTTATTTCACAAATCACATTTAATAATGCCAAACAAATAAAAATGATCAAACAAGTAATTTTGATATTCAGCAATATGTCATAGGGGATATTATCTAAAATGCATAAACATGATCGCGTCAAAAATATTTTGGGGTTTCAATGAAAGATATGTAAACAAAAAAAGATCAAGTCATATGGCTAAAAGATGTATAATAATCACAAATCATAAAAATGTTACTATAAGCTTAATAAATCAAGAGGATAATCAATTAAATCCTAAGATATTCAAATATAGAGAATTATAAAGAATCAAACTAAAATAGCATGCAAGGCCTAAATACAAAACAGTAAAAGCCAAGGATAATAAGAGTATGCAAAGAATATCAATCCAAGGTAAACAAGAAAACACTCTAATATGAAAGTGATATATAACTTCATAAACTAGCAAAAAATCAACTAGATGTATCTATCCTAAAAGCGCATTGTTGGGATAACCAATCAAAAGAGCCTTTTCAAAATAAAATCTTGTTGACTTTTTCAAGATATAAAGTAAGAATAAGTCAAGATAAATAATTACAATGTTAGGTATCTAGAATTCAATCATTAAATACAAATATTCAAATAATAATTAAAAGCATATCGGGTAGTACACGATTAAAGATATGTGAAATGCTAACAAGGATATTGAAAAAACAAAAAACTTTAATGTTTGGAGATGGAGGGGAACAGTTTCAGATTATTTTAAGTTTCAATTTCAATCTAATCAAATGAGGAGACTTGGGTCTTGATCGTAAATGAGGTACATTTTTTTTTTCTTTGGTTCTCTTTCCTTGATTCTTCTTCTCAATAATTCTTTGATCCTTTTTAACAAAAAATTTTCTTTCAATCGATTTAGGAACAAGTTTGTTTGATATAAAATATTCCGAGCCTTGTTGTGCCTCATAAAATTCTTACCACTCTTACCATGGTGAAAAGATTAGTTTGGTTTCGATAAAATATAAAACTTTCATAAATCACCAGCTCATTTATAATGATCACATATAAAAAGTTATTGTCAGCTCATATGGGTTTTAATTTAAGAAAACTCTTTTTCAAGATATTGAATTTCAAATAAAAATATCTAAGGTGACCTTTATTGTGGAGATAAGAACAAACAAAGTACTTTTTAGATCTTTTAATAAAATCAATTTTATTAAAACAAATGGAAGGTACAATATTATTACCCTTTAAATAATTGGCAACATGTTTCCCTTTTGTGAGGCTTTGATTAAAAAAATTCAAATCGTGTCATCTAATTTAAAGATGAAGGTTTTATAAAAAAATTGTATCCCCTCTAGGAATGTCTAATTTTCTAGTTCTCAGTTCTTTTTGTAATTTTTAGTTTTCTTTATAATATTGGCAATGGATTTTTCACAATATTGATGTTCCCTTTTCAAATTGTCCAAGGATATGGTCAAAATATTCTCTTTCCATTTTCAAACTGGATAAACAATCATCCTCTTCTTTACTAGCCTCCTTTGATCTTTTAACACATTAAGAAAATTTAGGTTTACACTAAAGTCAATGTCAATGTATTTAATTTTAGAAATGAGGTAGCGACCATGATCTTCTAAAACTTGAATAACAATTATTTTCTTCTTTTAGAATAAGATCATTGGAAATTTTTATTTTCTCATTTTCAATTATTTTGATTTTTCAATAAAACGCTTTCAATGGATAACCAAACAAAATGTGATCTTCGCTTTTCTTGATGACACTTTGAAGCCCTTATACCTTTGACTCACTTGAGTCTATATTGTATAAATGCTCATCTAGTTTGGAAAATTGTGACAAAATTATGTCCATCCTAGAAACCAAAGAGCCTCAGAAATTGCTATGCCTATTCATCTCTCCTTCTTGTAGTGATCAAGACTATTGCCAACACTCACACACTTAGAATTCAATTCATGCATGCCATATTGCATTATAATGTGTGTACATGGGTTGAGTGTGTTTAAATCCCTCAATTTGATTTTTAATAATTTTTTGAGATTTTTTAAACATTTTTTTAAACATGTTTTAATAATTAAAACTTGATTTAAAAAGTTTTGGGGTCAATAGCTTAATATCATTTGTTGTATATTATGGACTAAAGTTACCTTGGGTAGAATCCAAAAGCGCCAGAGACTTCAGGGTATTCTTTATAATTAGTTTGGACGCGCGTTTTACATCCCTTAACTGGCCAACACATGTCTGCCTCTGATTGGATGGAGGTGTGTTTCTTTACTGAGACAATAGTCGCGTGTGTTATCAGCCCTTGGATCATTTCTTATCAATGTTCTGCATGTTGCCTTGATGAATCCCCGTGTAGCTTTTTAAGCCAATCAGCGTTCGTTTAAGCACCGCCTTGTGTGAGCCCTTAGATTCAAGTCAATTTAAATTGACTCGATCTTAGGCCCTTGGTTTTGATCAGATATCTCGAACCTTCTCCTCCCACTATAAAAAGGACCCTTCCCTCAGACTTCGAAGACTTTTGCCATTTCATTTCCTTTGAGAAGTTGAGAGAGAAGAGAGAGAATAGAGAAAAACAGAGAGAGAGTTAGAAACCCTAACTTCGTCAAAATCCTCTTCAAACCTAACCCAAACACCATATCCAAAAATACTACCCTGAGTGTTCTTGAGTGTTTGAGAGTTTGAGTTGAGTTATTTTTCGTTGCTGTAACCTTGTGTTCGTGAGATCTTATTTCCAACTTAGAATTTTACTTAGATCTAGTTTCTGTTTCCATAGAAATCTCAGATCTGAGTTATTCATGTTACATTACACTTAGTTTCATTTTATTTCTCATCTTGAGAAATATATTGTTGATTATTTGCTCTAAAACGTTTTCTTACTTTGAAATCAACAATAAATGCTTTCTGTTTCTTGTTCTTGTAAAACTAAACCTTTGACCTAGTTTGGAATCTCACTTGGAGGTTTTCAATCTCAAAAAGTTTTTGTTTCAAATTCTGAGATTGATTAAGACCTTGTCTCTCTTCCTAGCAAGGTATCCGTGGATTCTGGGAATGATTTAAAGGTCAAATAATGTGAAAAGTTTTCTAAGAACAAAGAAAAAGAAAAGATCACAGCATATAGTGTAACTGTAATTTGTTAGGACTGTTTGTACTTAATAAGTGTGTGTGTGTGTGTGCATGCATGTGTTAGAAAGCACCTCCACAAACACTTACACCCTACAACATGAAAAGTGTTGGTAATAAGATCTTATGATCATAAGTCGACGTAAAGTGCTAGAACAAATAAGGAGTTGACAAACTGAGAGAACTACATCTACAATCATAACTGCAGATAAGTTATAAGGACACTAGAGGGTACATTCCTAAACTTATATAGGTCTGAGTTGTTTGCATGTTAGTTATATAGGTTGTAACTCATAAATTTGTTTTAGTGGATTTTTCATTTTACTCTGTAGAGGGAGTCGTGGATGTTTCCTCAATTGGTGAGGTTTTACCACGTAAAAAATTGTGAACAAAATCTTTTTACATTTTCTCATCTCAGTCTTGGTTGTGCTGTGTTTAAAACTTGTTTAAACTATCTTTTAAACTTGTTGTCCAAATCTTGAATAAGATCTCGTACATACTGTTTTATTAAACACATCTTGTGATTAATCCTTTTTTATTTAAGAAAAGAGTTTCTTCAAAAAACAACTCGGAGTTACTTAAATAGTTTATTTTCAATAAACGGCTTTAGTAACGCATTTTTCACACTTTTCTCTTGGGTTTCTTCCATTTGAGAAAGTGAGAATAAATTTTATTTTAACAACCTTTTTAATTCTTTAAAAAGTTTACCATATAATTACTCAAGAATAAAAAAAATAATTTTATCACATTCTTCCTCAATTCTAATATTTTCATTATTAAGAAAAGGATAAAAAATAAAATCGTATGAAGAAATAAGTTAGGTAAAAGCATGATTTTTTAATTTACCTGATAAAATCTATCATTTAGTCATACATGCCTAAATAAAATTCAACACACGTGTAATATTCTTTTAGGTCGTTAAACATACAAAAAATAGGGATAGGTTTTGATACCAGAAAAGAATGTTCATGTAGTGTATGAATGACTAATAGAAACTATCTAAACTAATCATTATTACCAAGGCTGTGGTAATATCTTTGTTTTAATTCATTTTATGGAAAATTGACAATACTATGTGTGTATGATAATATCTAACAAATTGAATTAAACCAATTTTAAAATAAACAATCATACAGCACAAAGATGTACAAGGAATACATCCACAATTTAAGAAGAAACTTAGGTTGAAAAAATGATGGAATCATGTATTACACTATCTGTTGCATACCTTCCACTAAAGCTCATTTATGCCATATCTTCCACAACGGGAAGGTGCTAATAGTTCAAGGACGCTTCACAATCATCACTGATATTGGTCATTAATCATTGCCTTTGTAACCCAAATCAAATATCTACTTTTAAGTTAAAGATACAAACTTTTGTCCAGTTATATTGGAACCAAGAGATGTCACAAATGTGTTAGGATGTGAGAATCCTAAAGGTTGAAGGAGCTGTTTAAAGGGTTTCAACTTACAAAAAATAAACTCACATATTATTTTTTAGATATGTAAAACAAAAATTTGTCAAGAATAAAAATGAAGTAATAAAACTTCAATAAAAAAAATTGATCAAAGTTAAGAAAAATTACACAAATATAATCTTGAATAAAACTCTAATAAATAGTAATTATCAGCAAATATATTTCTCTCTTAAAAACTCTAGCTCTAAAAAAGATTAACCTTTAATTATGTTCAACCATTGGGTGTTATAAGGGTTCGGGATTAACATAATAAAAACCTTTGTTTCCTTAAAAAATTCGATCGATCATGTTTCATAAAGTAAGAGAAAATTATTATATCCAACTAATGAATCTAGGATTCGAATCATGATATCTTTGCGGATCTTGTAGGTGACCCGAATGAGGAGAAATATTTGATGAAGAGGATAGTGGGGTTGATTTTCTTCACGCTCTAAATACCCCTCTAAAATTCTCTAAATTCACTGAATCTTCTAGTATATGATCTCCCCCAATGTAATCCTTGTGTGTGGGAACTCTAGGAGATAAAACTTGATGATACCCCTTCACAAAACATGAATATTGTTTTTTTGTTCCCTCTCTAACCCTAAACAATGTCTTATGCATCTTAAAACCCTTCAATTTACCTATATAAATAGTTGCATGAAGTGTGCTGAGGCCAATTAGGGTTTTCAAATACTTTAGGCTTACTACTTGGCTAATGAACTATACTAAGGACCCGAGAATAATAAATAATTGAATTCAAAACATAAATATAAAAAACCTATATTAATCCTCATAAAATATTTCATTTTCCATTTAACTATAATTTATTTTACTAAATAATTATAATTTAACTTCATTTATTAGTTATCTCATAATTACTCTAATAAAGAAGTTTTGTTTGCAAAGTTAGAGAGTGCATAAAAAAATTCCCCGTGTAAAGAATACAATACCCGTTTGGTGAAATTCAATTTGTACTAATCTAATATCACCAATATCTTATGTATTCCTAGATTTTAAAATTAACTTATTCAATACTCTATTGGATTATAAAATCCACTAGTCGGGTTACTGGTAGAATAAAAACACATAAGTTTATCGAGCGGGATGACCATATCTCTATGATGAATGTGGTATCGATGTTCGATTCTTTTGGAAAATAGTTCAGTCTTAATGCAAACGATGAAAATGGTTTCCATGATATTTCCCAAATGTAGATTCTTATGGAATATTATCTTTAACATGTACACATAATGATTAACCAACTTGCAAAGATTTAGATGCAAGAAATTGGATCACACCCATAACAATTAAAACATGAATTTTATACACATTCCATTTCTCATAGTCCTCGAGATTAAGAATCTATGCACCCTTCGTGAACATTATGAGATCGTGAAAGTCTAATCTAGTTAGCACCTAAAATTTAATCTCACCCATGGTCATATTATGAGAAGGCCCCTATATGTTCTTAGGTAGGGATGTTCACAAATGAAAACCTATTTTTATATTTCAATTTTAATGATAAAAAAACTTTAAATAGATTAAACCCAATGAAAGTTGTTCACCAAAGTAAATCATTTGTTATGAAAAATCTATATACCCAATTTTATATTTGTAACCTAAAACATGTATCTAGGTGATAAGAAGATAAAAAAAAATCATCCGCAACATGCAGAAGTATCAGGAAAATTGCAAAGGGAAAAACTTCGGACGACCCTGCTAAATAGATCACTATGATAAGTTTTTATAAAGACTAGACAGGAGACTTACTCAACAACTCATCTCCCTAACAAGATTTGATGCTCTTCTATCCTTAACCTCTCCTCCACAGTGCAACGTATGAGTCCACCCACACAAGATGCCATAATGCACGAATACATGCACGCCTCGGTATCTATCAATGAGGCTTAGCAACCATCTATGAAATCGAAACAAGGAACACCGTTTCTTCACCGAAATACAAAAAACACAATTTCAGAGTCCATTAAATGAAACTTCTTCTCTCAAGATGAATAGAAAATAAACTTTGGTGCCCAACAAAAATATCTCAAGTCATATGAATATGTAAACTTGGAACTTTAAACTCAAAGGATGAAACTAGGGTTTTGAAACTTTGGTAAATAAGTAGGAGTTTATTTTTGCAATTTTTTTTTGAAAAAACAGAGTCTAACACGTCGTGTATTCAACTTTGAAGCTTGTCCACTACGTCTTCATCAAACATGTCATATGCTTACGAGGTCGGGAATATAAATCCTATCATATGACCAAATATTTTGTTCAAAATTAAACCCATTACAAACAAATTGACTCGATTGGAAATTTATCCTTACAAGTCACCCTTTTTGTCTATTTCGGGATAAAAACTAAAAAAATTCCTGTGGGTCGTCAATCTTTCTAAATAGAGTCAATCCCCAACCCAAAAGGAAAAAATATTGAGAGTGCAGCTATAGCGGAAATATTGTGACTTCTCAAATAAAAACCAATTTTAATTAAACCCAAATTTTAGTTAAACCCTAAAACATGCATCTAGATGATTTATCAAATAAAATATAGCATGCATGATAAAAACAAACAATTTCAGGAAAAATCCCCCAAAGGGGCAAAACCTTTTATTTTCATTATAATATTGTAACATACAATTTCGAATTACAATGAAAATACAGTGACTAAGAATTACCCCCAGGTATCAAATTCTGTAGTCGGCGGCTGGAAATATCCCTTTCCAGGAGGGAAGCAATGAATCCACACGCAGCGAACCCACATGAACCTCAGTCCAATCAACAAAGGAAGAACCGCAGCACTCCTTAATGACACGCAGCCATGAAACTTTGTAGAGACTCCTTCAGTAATGACACGCAGCCCTCGGTTGCAAAGATCTCTCCACAAAGGTTTGAACAAACACAAGGTTGTGTTCTTGGGTTACCAAAAAGATTCACAAAGGATTGGCAATTGTGTGAATCAAAACATGAGTCTTGGGACTCAAAAAATATGAAGACTAGAGGTATTTGGACTCTAAAAAACGTCTTCCAAAGTCTTGCAAAACAGCTCCCCCGAAGTTGGCTTTTATAAGGAAACCAAAAGAGTTTTAAAACTTAGGGACTCTTGCAGCGTCAGGTACCCCGAACCGGTTCTGTGGTACCCCGAACCGGTTCGCCCCCCCGAACCGGTTCCCCATGCGGTTTGGGGTACCATTCTGGTATGGGGTAAAAAAATAGCATTCTTCAAGTAATTTTCTCCAACTTCAAAAGGTCATAACTCCTTCACCTTAGCTCGGATTGAGGTGTCGTTTCTTCCAGTATCTTCGTTACGGCGAGCTCTTCAACTTTCCAATTGACCATACCTCCGGACTATGGCTGTAAAATTACGAAAATTCCCTTGAAGTCTCCTATCGTGCCTTTTTTCACTATTTTGACTTCTCTTATGTACCACTTGCATTAAGTCCCTAAAATCTTGGAACGTGAAGTCGTTGAGACAGATGTAGGACACATTAATGGAGATGTTGAATGCTTGATTCTCGGAATTCGAATAGAGGCCGTCATGTGAGATCGTGAGGTGACGTGCCAAATGTAACGGCGTACGACATACACAAATGTAATATGTTGGACATGAGAAAAATGTCCTTACAAGTATAAATACTCAAAAGACACAAATGCTGAGTAGCTTTACTCGCTTGAAAAACTTTGATGCATGTTGTAAACCAGCACACTTAAACAAGCCTTCAAATGCTAAGAAAATATATCAAGTATAAAATTTGCATATAAATGAATTATAACTATGTCCAACAATCTCAACCGAGGTAAGACGTCTCCCCCTAAGATAATAATATCTTAATCAGGAAAGGGGAGATACCATTTCTCCCCTTTGTTTAGGAATAGACAATAAAATTATTTCTCCCCCATAAACCAAATCTCCCCCTAAATGTGTGAACATATGATTCAAGAGAAATAAGGAGGAAGGAATAAAATCACGTGATGGTGTAAATTGCAACAAAAATAAAATCATGGCAACTTAATCACAAATAATCAAAAAAGTGATCAAATAATATTAATACCGATGCAAAAAGATACCAATATGAATAAGCAATGAAGTATGATACCAATTATGAAATTATCAATTTGAGATATAAAATTTCAATGCATCAGATGAGAAATACTAATATGATCATATAGCATGCCAGGTACAATCGAACGATAAAGCACATGGCAAACATGGATTAAATGAAATCCGTAAATACTCAAATATAAATGATACCTTATATATCAATATGCAGAAGATATACCAATGGCCATCCGGCACATATATATACATATAAAAAATCTTAAAAACTTGACACAAACACATAAGCTTTATACACTAGCATAGTATCAATGTGTCTAAACATATGGGGTGAAATAAATGGGCATGAACTAGGTGTAAATGAATTATGACCCAAACGCTCAAATATGTTCAAACTAAGATTTAGCCTCTAGTGACAAGATAAAGTGAAATATATGAACACACAAGGACAATGTACACAATCTTAAAATATTGATGATTTTATAAATCACTAGTGACATGATAAAATAAGCATAACTAGGATTCATTGTGCAAACCCATTGATATTCAACTATTACCTCCTTAAAAGATAAACATATGACATATTTTCTTTTCACTTGATTCGTTTGAAGCTATCACTTTTGAAAATCAAACAAATAAACTAAGTTGGCCTTGGCAATTTTCCTTTTCTGATTGCCATTAAATCTTTTTATTAGGATCTTGACATGGGTGACTTTCCCGTATAGGAGAATTTCTCCTTTCTTAGTCCTTTTATGTGCACCCTCATATTTGTAATAAACACAAACACTCTCACGGGCAACAGTTCTTACATGAATAAATCCCCCATAGTCACAAAATATCTAGCTAACAAGACTGATGGGAGAACATCTCATAAATATCAAATATAACATGTTAAGTCAATGTTCAAAATCTCGTGCAAGTGTGTGCGAAGGCATATACAAAGTGAATCCATTAAACAAATCAAAGTCGAAACACCTCCATGTAAGCATAATTAAGAACAATTCAAGGATTGACAATCATAACCAAATGTCCTAGAAATATGGATAGCATGGAATGAGTTGGATTCAAACACACCAAAATGCATAAAATGTGTAAAGATAAAATACACAAAACCAAAAATCTTTTTGAGTTTTTCTAAAGTTTTCAAAAGAAAAGTACCAATTTGAAAACAAACCAACTCAAAAGACAAAAAAAACTTTTTGTATTTCTTAATATGACTCCATAAATGAAAAATCAAAATACAAAAGACTCAAACAACATACAACTAGAAAAAATATATATCATGAAACACAAAAGCTAGTGCATGCAAATAAGCAAACACAATCAACCATTAGATATAGCATGGGATGTATCCTGCGCAAGTAAACGAAAATCAATAAGTCTAATATGTAAAGCCTCCAAATCGGATTTATTAACCCACATAGGTGTAACATAGATCTTAAGGGTTGGGGGAACCTTGGTGACTCTATTCTTATACTTTCTATGATTATTTTTAAGATCATAGAAAAAAAAACCTAAGGTGACCTTTCCTACTGCAATGTGTGTAAGTGAGACAATGACAAGAGGTGTTATCTAAGGGTTGACCATCACCAACGTTCCTAGAAACGGTTGACTCTTTCAAATGCATGGTCTTGGCTTGGGTAGAGGAAGAATCTTGATCATCAAAGTCAATCCCATGATTGTCATATTTGATTTGGATGGTGCCTAATATCTTATCCAATTTTTCTAACCTAGATTCCAAATCAAATTTGACAGGACTCGAGTCTCTCAATCTCCCTTCAAGCTCAACTATATAATACTCAAGTAAACGCCTATACACCACAAACTTAAGAATATAGTTCTTCATAACCTCCATCAAACCTCTAAGGCTATCTCTCTCACCCTCTATATACTTTAGCTTCTCTCGAAAAGTCTTCTCGCGTTCTTTAAGAACTTTAATAAAAAAACTATCATCATTTTCTATAGCACCTTCTTTCAACTTAGCTTCCAAATTCAAGTTATCCTTATTTATTCTAAATGTTTCCGCTTATAACTCACCGAAGGCAAATTGGAGTTCACTATTGTCCTCCTTTTTTTCATCCTCATTCTCTTCTCCACTCTCTCGACCATCACTCACTTGGTATTTAAACTTAATGGCCTCGAAAGTGTCATGTTTAGAAATATCTTCATGGGAAGATTTCTCATCAAGGCTCACATGACTAGCTATGAAAGTGGTGTAGTTCCGCTCAATAGGGGAATTAGGTCCCTCTTTCGGATCACTATCACTAAGGGTGGCATTGTACACCTTCGATTTATTTCCCTCCTTCCTTAGCTTAGTGGGGCACTCAGCAACCTTATGGCCATAACCCTCACAACCATAACACCTATCCGACTCATCCCTCTTGAAGTTCTCACAATGATTCTTAGGAAAATGATTGACCTTATTGTGCATATTTTTCTCAAACCTTTTACCATCTTTCAATTGCTTTTGGAATTTGAGAAAGATCTTTAATTCATTTGCTAACATGGACATGTAACAACCCAGGCTTTTGAGCGACTATCTTATATTATTTTGCCCGATGGGATAATTCTATAAAATAGGGAAAGTTGGAGTAAATATTATTTCCCATGATATTAAGGGATAATATTTACTATGTTTTGTCTATTTACCGTTATGAGAAGGTAAATAGCATTATATTGTATTTTATTGCATCGTTATATGTTATGCGACGGTTATGACTCATATTTAAATTGGAGCCTAATTAATGAAATAAAATAAAGTTGGAACACAAAAAAATAGTTCACATTTTTTCGAATTCCAAAATAGGGGGTGCGATTGTTTTTAGAATAGTCGAGATAGTCGAAATAAGTGCCAAGTTGTATTTTTGAGTTTTGGGCACTTTTGGCATTAAAAGAGGGGAATTAATGTTTTAAAACCCAGTTAAGTTCCCCACCCCCTTCTTATTTCTCATTTGTGGTATAAACCAAGAGAGAGAGAGAGAGAGAGAGAGAGAGAGAGAGAGAGAGTTGGTAGAAAATGGGAGAAAATGAGAGAAAAATGGAGATTTGGGTCGGATTTCGTTGCTACCGGAGGAGGATCCGAGACTATGAACTCGAGGCAAGTTTCTTACTTTCTTGATATTGATTTAATGTGATAATTTGCATGTATAGTTAGTTTTTGGGAGATATAAACCATAAATGGGTTCTTTGTTGATTTTGGTCATTAAACCCTTAAATCCTTGTTTTAATTTAATTTGAGGAGAATATATAAGTTAGTTATAGTATGGAACTGATGTAGTATGAATAATTGTTGTTGATGTTGGAAGAAATCAAGAATTTAAGGGTTTTGAGATTTTAGGGTTCAAACAACACGTAGCCCAAACTTGGGATTTCTGCAAGACCGAATCGATTCGCCCCTAGCGAATCGATTCAATAATGGGAAAGTGTTAGGTATGGATTGACCGAATTGATTCGGACCATACGAATCGATTCGGGGTTATGCAGAATGTCAAGGTCTTCTTGACCGAATCGATTCGGTCCATCCAAATCGATTCGGCCAGGGCGAATCGATTTGGAATGCCTGCATTTTTAGGATGTTAGCATGGGGTTATTTGGGTTTATCCTAAGGTTAGTTTTGAGAGGTTAAGGTTCCATAGGATATAGGAAGTTAACCTAAAACTAATAGAAGATAAAAATGATAATGTTGGCGCTTTTGGGAGACAATTGTTGAGGGAGACTCACTTTGATGGCTTAGGATATTGTGTTGAACTCTTGGAGGCTAGTTCGAGGATATTGGCACTTCGGGTCTTAGGTCATTATTAAAATATGACACTAAGAATAAGAAAGACATATTCTAAAATGTGGTAGTAAATGAATAAGTACAAATGATTTTTGAGAATGTAAAAATGGATGTTTTAAAATGGAAAAAAAAAAAGTAATGATTTTCATAAATGTTAATTTATGGATACACGCCTCTCTAAATCGCTATCATAAGGGAAGTTGCGTTCGTATGGTGAAGCCCCCTAGCTAATGAATGCAGGATGGATATAGTCCTAGGACATATGAGCATTTATTGTATGTTTTCTGCACTGGTGAGGTGATTCTGGGTGTGGTCATGACTCTCCCGCAGGAATATGGCCGCTTCCCGACGTTTCGTTAGGATCCTAGGTTGTCTTAGTGATAGGACCTGGAAGATGATATCCATTTAGGGGCGCGCACAGTCTTAGATTTCGTTGTATAAAATGATATATAACTATGTGCAATAATGTGGGACATTATTGGTTATTAAAGAATTTTATGATAATGAAATGGCTTTAATTACATTTCCCGGATGGAAGAAGGGAAATGGGAATTTAAATACATTTCCAGGATGGAAGAAGGAAAATGGAAGATATGAAATGAAAAGGTAAAGCATTTTTATGTTAATAAAACTTGCTTTAAATTATATATTTTTCCTAGATGGAAGAAAGGAAATTCAATTGGTAAAGAAAGTTTTGAAATGAGATTAATTGGTAAACATTTGATAAAATGAATTGCCATATAGGTATTTCCTAAAGAAATATGAATTGTGCCTTTTGATGGTGAATGAATTTATTTATGTCTCCTTGAGTAGCAGTACATGAGACCTCCCATCTATATATATATATATATATATATATATATATATATATATATATATATATATATATATATATATATATTAGTTATGGGTTGAGGGTCTGATGGATCTCGACGATCAACCTTGCCCAGTAGTAGTGTATCGGGGGGTTCCTTGTTTTGGATTTCGCTTCGTGAGACACCCCACGCACGAACAGGGCAAAGTGTTGAGACTGGGGAGAAGTTAGTCCTTAGTACTTGGGTTAACCTAAGTAATGTAGATGAGTTCTCCCATTTCTTATAGGTTTCATTGAGCATTGCATTGATATTGCTCTAGGTTGTGCTTCTATAATTGAGAGGTGAGAAATATTATGTTAATTGCGAGAGAACTACGCACTTAACTGTCATACATTTTAGTCACATGGTAATCATATCAAACCGGGACCTGACCCGTCTATATTTCTCTATTTTTTCATATAATCCTTACCGTACAGCTGCTCTCGCATGGACACCCGTATTTACATTTCCATTCCAGTTGTCTTGGAGCTATAGCATTTTGCGGATGTTGTATGTTATTTGTCATAGACGCTTCTTTCCATTGTACTCTAGTTATGTTCAGTTATATATTCGGGCGTGTTGCCCACGCTTTGCATTCATTTATTATATTGTAATAATTGAATTGTAATATTCGGTGTAACTATTTGTATTGGTTTGTTCACTGACAGCTTATTCAGTGATTACTTATTATATTGTCTTTCAGTTACCAGTTGATTTTTGGTATCTACCGTTTTTACAAATGGGATTGTCTAAGTGTTTTTCTTTTATTTTCAAAGTTTTAAATTTGATAGTCCGTTTTCTAAAATTATTGGTGGTTATCTCGTACTATTATTTTAATCGACAATGATGCTGAGAATGGACCATCTATGATTCCTGTGATTATTAGAGTATTGGACTGGCCACCTATTATTTTAGTAGGTGGGTTGTCAGAGATGGTATCAGAGCATTAGGTTCTAGAGTCCTTAGGATTCTGTGCGGACGTACTACGCCTTCTGCGTTTCTTTTGATTTGATATAGAGCCTTAGGATTAAGATCGTTGATTTCTCTTGTGAGATTTCATTCTCCTCCTATGATATGAGATCCCCAAAAATCTTTTGCACGTTCGTGTGAGACTCGTAAGTCGTTAGATGAAGGGCATCAAGGAAGGCCGTTGTGAAGGCGTCATGAGACGGGATTACTAAGAGTTGTGAGTTGTATTCGGGGATGAGGGCCACTTTAGAGGTGGCGCCCTCTGTAGCATTATCTTATATTGCTACCGCGACTACTAAGTACAGTAGATATAGTTTCTCGAGTAACACTATAAGTAGAGAGTGGTGTTAAGCTTGGGATTCCATGCGACATTAAGTTGGAGTTGAGAGGTCCTTGACGAGGACCAGATGTTAAAGTTTGGTCGGATGGAGGAAGTGTAATCTCATTCGGTGAGAACATAAGGCCTGAGGGATTTGGTCTAGAGAGGGATATAGAAGTGCCCAGGTGCGAATATTGGAGGAAAACTTTCACCCATTGGAATAAGGTTGGAGTGGCGGAAATGGTAGTCGTCATATTTCGGTGAAGCCGGAAGTTTTGACCATAGAGAAACTCGTTAGATGTTTTCAACAGTGAGTTTCACTCGGATGTTAGGAATGATGAGAAAGTAGATTCTCAAGTATTCACGCGAGGTTCGATCAGAGGCCGACAGTGAACAAAGAGTTACAGGGTTAAGGAAACCTTAAATTGAAGTCGGTTGATACAAGGAAGAGAGATCCCTTCAGTGGAAATGACGGGCTCACGTATAAGTGTTGCTAAGACTTATAGAGAAGTAGTGTTCATGAAACCCCACTGGTGGACATCCACCTAGGGAAGACTCATTGAACTAAGGCCGGAGAGGCTAGTAAAATGTTCTCTTTGTTGAAGAAGTTAAGGGAACTACGCGAGTAATCGCTAGAGTAGCTAGAGATGGAAGTAGTTTGGTTCGGTTAAGACTAGAATATGTGTCTAGGAACCATTAGTAGTGGCCAAAGATATTGGCAAGTATGTTGGTGGGAATTTCCACCTTTGTAAAGGACGGTGGAGTATCCCTTATGATAAGATGGAGTAGTATTGTATTTACTTTAGATTCGGGTGTGTAAATCGAGCTTGTGGTATTATCGATATTATTATAGTGAGTATACCTATATGACTTCCGTGATAGGGAAGCTCTATATTTTCCTTCATTCGCTAATGGAGAGTGACGATATATAAAGTATATGCGTGGTGTGTGCTACTCGTATCATATGTGTTATGCGAGTAAGGATATGCTTGGTTTGGTTGGTGCAATAGCAAGTGAATAAATCGTGAGGCTATCCTATTTCTAGTTCTAGAGAAGGACTAGTTGTTCTATAATATCTCTCTTGGATGCAGGTTTAGACTTTATAGAGGTGGATAAAGGTACGTAAAGATATTTTCATTACTTGTTTTGTTTGATTGTTTGTTTTCTTTGTTTGTGCATGATATTGCCTTATCTCCACGACCAATAAAGTTAAGTAGTAATGTATAGGAGGGGTTCCTTGTTTGGATTTCGCTTTGCGAGATGCTCCACACATGAACCTTAACGACGTTGGGAGTGTAGAGATGCTATTCTTTCTTCTTTTGTTTTATTTTATTTTATTTTACTGGTTAGATGTTGAGTTGGAAGGTTTAGCCGAGAATCACGTGATTGAGTGATTTAAGGGCTATTAAAGTGCGAGATAGAAGCACTGTGAATAGTTTTTCCTCAGATCGATGTGGGGGAGACTAAGTGAAATAGCGTTGCCAAAGCCGTTTATGAAAATAAACTATTTAAGCAACTCCGAAAGTTTGTTGAAGAAACTCTTTACTTAAATCAAAACGATTTTGAACACAAGATGTGTTAACAAAATTATGTACGAGATATGGACAAGATTTGATAACAAGTTTTAGTAAACAGTTTAAAATGTTTTAAACTCAGCACACAAACAGAAAGGGATGAGAAGATGTAGAAATATTGATACTCAGGATTTTTAACGTGGTAAAACCTCAACCTTGAGGAAACATCCACGACTCCCTCTACGGAGTAAAACAAAAACAATCACTAAAACAAATATATGAGTTACAACCTATTTAACTAACATGCACACAAAAACAAATCTATACAAGTTCAGGATTGTACCCTCTGGCGTCCTTAACTTTTCTGCAGATCTTGTTTGTTGATGTAGTTGTCTCAGTTTGTCAACTCTTCTTTGTTCCAGCACTTTACGTCGACTTATGTTCACCAAATCTTATAGCCAACACTTTGAGTGTTTGTAGTGTGAAGATGTTTGTGAATGGTGTTCTAAATCACATGCATGCACACACACACACTTATTAGTTACAGACGATCCTAACAAATCACATATAAAGTCTATATGCAGTGTATTTGTTATTTTTCTTTCTTACAAAACCAAGAACCTTTTCGACCTTTCAAAATAACCCAGATTCCACGGAGATCTTGCTTAAGAAATCGGTCAAGACCTTTCTCAATCACTTTTGAAAATATTATGTGGATTGAGAACCCTCCAAGTGCGAATCCCACTAGGTCAGGTTAGGTTTTGTAAAAACAGAAATAGAAAAACATCTATTGTTGATCTTTGAAAAAAAATGTTTTAACAGAAAAGAATCAACAACGAAATTCTCAAGATGAGAAATAAATGCAACTAAGTGTTCTGTGACATGAAAAACCTCAGATCTATGATTTCTATTGAAAAAGAAACAAGATCTGAGTCTATGTCTAAGTTGGAAATAAGATTTATGAACACAAGGATTTCAGCAACCCAGAAATCACTCAACTCGAACTCTCATAACTCAAGAAACACTAAGGATGGTGTTTGTCTGGTTATGGTGTTTATAGAGAGGTAAGTGGTTTAGATTTAGAGGTATTTGGACGAAGTTAGGGTTTCTAACTAGGGTTTGGTTTCTCTCTCTAACTTCTCTCTTCTCTCTTCTCTCTCTTCTCTCTCTCTCTATTCTCTCTATTCTCTGAGACTTTGCAAAATGGCAAAAGCTTTCGAAGGCTGAGATGAAGGGTCTTTAAATAGGGAGAGGAGAAGATTCCAGAGCCTCGTTCAAAAACAATGGCTGAGATTGAGTCAAGCTCCATTGACTGCAATCCAAGGGCTCACAACAGGCGGTGGATTAAACAGCCTATGATTGGCTTAAGGTATTACACGGGGATTCACTCAAAAGACATGCAGGCCATCGATAAGGATAGATCCAAGGGCTGTAAGCGTGCGATGGTTTGTCTCAGTAAAGAAACACAGTTTGGTCCAATCAGAAGACAGCAGGTGTTGGCCTGTGAACGAAGGTAAACGCGCGTCACAAAATAATTACAAAGCCAACCCTAAAGTCTCTAGCGCTTTCGGTTTCTACCCAGAGTAACTTTAGGCCAATAAACACAACAATCCATATTTATATAATAACCCCAAGACTTTATAAATCAAATTTTAATTAAATAAAACCTTGTTTAAAATATGTTTTAAATTCCCAAAAAATTATTAAAAATCAAATTGAGGGATTTAAACACACTCACAACATTAAAACACATAGGGGTGCAATATGATATGCAAGAATCAAATTCTAAGTGTGTGAGTGATGGCTATAGTCTTAGGATCATTACATGATAGATAGAAGAAGAAGCAACCCAATCTCTGAAGCTCTTTGGTTTCTAGGATAGACACTATTTTGTCACAATTTCCAAACTAGATGAGCTCTTATACAGTCTAGACTCAAATGAGTCAAAAGTATAAGGGCTTCAATCTCCCCCTTTGGAAATATGAGACAAAATCTCCTTTGAGTCATCTCAACTCGTAGGGCGACAACAAAAAAAAACTTATTCCTATAAAGGTTCTATCTACCCAAATCCTAGAAAGCAAAAATTACATAACTCAACTATATACAGTTTAACATCCTATTATTACAATGAAGAATGACTGTACAAGAAGAATACCTGCAAAAAATTACTAAGATCAAGCTTTTTAGTATATGCAGTAGACTCAAATTTCTCCCCCATTTTGTCTCAAATGGACAAAGGGAAGAAACTTGGCAAACATAACACGTATTTACTCAGCACAAATCATACCAATAGATTTACGTAAAGAAATGAATCTACTATAATCAAGAGGTTTGGTAAATAAATCTGCAAGTTGTAGATCAGTAGAAAGATAATTGATTTCTAATTCCTTGGTTTCAACTAATTCACGAATAAAATGATGTCTTATTTTAATGTGCTTAGTTCGCGAGTGTTGAACTGGGTTCTTAGAAATGTTAATCGCACTTTGATTATCACAATAGAGATGAAGTGTGGGTTCTAGAATACCATAATCACTTAGCATTTGTTTAAGCCATAACAATTGGGCACAACAGCTACCGGCGGCTATGTATTCAGATTCAGCAGTCGAGAGAGATGTGCAGTTCTGTTTTTTACTACTCCATCCTACCAAGTTATTACCAATATAACAACATGCGCCTGAAGTGCTTTTACTATCATCAGTACACCCAGCCCAATCAGCATCAGTGTACCCAATAATAGTGCTAGGTGTGTCATTCGTGTACCAAATTCCTAAATTTAGAGTGCCTTTAACATATTTAATTATGCGTTTAACAGCGTTTAAATGGCTCTCCTTGGGGTTATTTTGATAACGCGCACAAACACAAACAGCATACATGATATCAGGACGCGAGGCAGTCAGATAGAGTAATGTGCCAATCATACTACGATATAAGGTAGAGTCTACAGATGTTCCAGTTTCATCTCTAGATAATTTCTCTGTAGTACTCATAGGCGTTTTAGCACTTTTAGCACTCTCGAGGCCAAATTTTTTAACTATCTCTAATGCGTACTTAGTCTGCGAAAGAAACAAGCCATCTGGTTGTTGTTTGACTTGGAGACCTAGGAAGAACTGTAACTCCCCCATAAGGGACATCTGAAATTCCTTACTCATAATTTCAGCAAAAGATTTTACTTCTGAGGTAGAAGTGGATCCAAATATGATATCGTCTACATAGACTTGAGCGATAGTAATGTGTTTGCCAAACTGTTTGACAAATAAGGTTTGGTCATTTCCACCTCTTTTGAAACCTTTGTCCAGCAGAAAACTGGAGAGTCGCTCATACCAAGCTCTAGGAGCTTGCTTAAGACCATATAAAGCCTTTTTTAACCGAAATACATGAGTAGGATAATTAGGGTCAATGAACCCTTTAGGTTGTTCTACATAGGTTTCCTCGGCAAGTATACCATTAAGGAACGCAGATTTAACATCCATTTGATATAATGTAAAATGCATGTGACAAGCTATAGCAAGAAGCAGACGAACTGATTCTAAACGAGTAACGGGAGCAAACGTCTCATTAAAATCAAGTCCTTCTATTTGGGAGTAACCTTGAGCAACTAGTCTAGCTTTATTTCTAATTATCATCCCATTTTCATCAGTTTTATTTTTGAAAATCCAACGAGTACCAATAACCTTTTTGTGATCAGGACGTGGAACAAGAAACCAAACATCATGAATGACAAATTGTAAAAGTTCATCCTGCATAGCAGAAATCCAGTGAGAGTCATTCAATGCCTCATTTACATTCTTTGGTTCCAAGAGAGAAACAAAGCAAGCATAGAGAGCATAATTTCTAAGTTGGGATCTTGTACGTACTGGTTCACCAGGGTTACCAACTATGTTGTTTATGGGATGATCTTTAGAAACCCAGTTAGGTACTTCAGGTGACTCAATAGGTAATGAATTATCTATTTCAGAAGAGTCATTTTCTAAAATATTTGACGATTCTTCTTCTATAGTTAATTCACTAGTCTTGCTTTCTACAGTAGTGTCACTAACAATTACATTTATGGATTCCATTAAGGTTTTAGTGCGAAGATTATACACTCGATAAGCTCTACTGTTAGGTGAATAACCTAAGAATATGGCTTTATCTCCTCTACTCTCAAATTTAGATAAGTGTTCCCTATCTTTGCAAACATAGCAGGTACTACCAAAGGTTCTAAGGTACTTAAGATTAGGCTTTTTATTGTACCAAAGTTCATAAGAGGTTTGTTTCGAATTCTTTCTAAGATAGACTCTATTAATAAGATGGCAGGCTGTACGAATAGATTCTACCCAAAAATACTTAGGTAATTTCTTAGCATGGAGCATGACACGTGCCATCTCTTGAAGAGTTCGATTCTTTCTCTCAGCTATTCCATTTTGTTGAGGGGTCTTAGGAGCACTGAACTCATGTTTGTAACCATTATAGTCACAATATTCTACAATACCAGTGTCTTTGAATTCACCACCTCTATCACTTCGGATTCTATTCACTTGAGTGTCTTTTTCATTCTCAATCCGTAAGAGAATCTTTAAAAAGGTTTGAAAGGTATCGGATTTTTGTTTTAAGAAAGCTACCCAAGTGAATCTGGTGAAGTCATCAACCATAACAAGAATATAACTGTGTCCACAAAGACTAACAGTTTGAGAAGGACCCATTAGGTCCATATGGATGAGTTCTAAGGGATTAGAGGTAAGGATATCTTTAACCCTTTTATGAGGTGCTTTAACAATTTTTCCTTCTTGACAGGGACCACAGACAATGTTATGAATAGGTTTAATTTTTGGTATTCCTCTAACTATCTGCTGAGAAGACAATTTACTCAAATTTTCGTAATTAATGTGACCCATTCTGTTATGCCATATCTCGTTGTCATCCATTCTGGCAACACTACAGATTTCAGAACTAGACATGACAGTATAACAATTGTCAGGGGTCCTGAATCCTGTAATTAAGCAATCTCCATTTTCATTTAAAATCTTGCAATTGTTCTTTGAAAAGGTAACAGTGTAGTTTGAGTCACAGAATTGTGAAATGCTAAGTAAATTAGCCTTAAGACCTTTAACTAAGAGAACATTTTCAAGAAGAGGAAGTCCTTTTTCTTTAAGGGTTCCTTTGCCTATGATCTGGGATGATATACCATCACCAAAAACAACTTTTCCACCATCAAAATGGGTTTTATTTAAAAGTTTTGTATCATCACCTGTCATATGCTTGGAACATCCAGAATCCAAGTACCAACCAGAAGATGTAAGTTCAGCTTTTAGAGCAGAAACAACAATGTTACATTTCATCTGGGGTGCTAGATCATCTTTTCTAACCCAAATTGCCCTTGTTTTTAGTTTGCGCTTGTTTGCTCTTATTTGATAAAATTTGCGAGCATTAGATTTTTGTTGAAAAACATTTTGCGCATGATTTTGAATAAATTTGAATTCTTGAGCATTTGATTTAGAAAAGGTTCTGGTAATTCTTCTAGTAAATGTCCTTTTAGGTTTAGTCCTTCTATTCCTATAGTTAGAGTTTTTGTCTGGTGGCCTGGGAAGGACATAATTGTTACGACTCCTCCTAGAATAGTTAAAGTTATGATACATAGGAGTGTTGTAGATAGGTTTAATCAGTCTCCTAGCATAGCAATTATCGAAAGAGTGACCATATATATCACAATAGGAGCAATAAAGATTGCTCAAAATAGGGTTTTCCTTAGGAAGGTCTCTAATCAAAGATTTTGAGAAATTTTGAGGCTGAATTTTATTCCTAGGTAGCACAGATTTGAAAGCAGGTTCACTTTTCCTAATAGGGGGGCAGACATATTTTCCCTTTGGTAAACTTTCATGCTTAGAGCAACTTGCATCTTCAGTGTTAGTGTTTTGATGGTCAAACTTAGTTTTTAGAGAATGAAAGTCTGGACATGTTTCAATAGGTCTTTTGCCTCCTGACACAAACTTGATAGGTTCAACATGTTTAGTTTGTGTCTTCAAATTGGGGCAAAACCCTATTCCAGTTCTATCATCAGAATTGGTTTTAGATTCAGCAACGAATTCCTCAAAACATTTAGAATTATTTTCAAATTTGGTAAATTTTTTGAAAACAGTTGCTGTCTTTTCTTTTGTTTGTTCCAATTCTAATAATGTCCCTTTGTATTTTTTCTCCAGAATTTCATTAGCTTCAGTCAAAGTTTTCAGTTTTTCATCAAACACTTTAACTTCACTGTCATGAGACATGCATTGTGTAGTATACTCTTCAGCATTCAGTTTTACCATTAGGCTTAGATCCTCTAGCTTTTTGGTAAGATCTTTAACAATCTTTTCTAGTCTAGTACTTTTCTTAAGAGTTTTAGTATATAGAATGTGAATGTCTGGGAGATCATCATTGTCAGAGTCACTAAGTGAAGTGTGTGAAGTGACCCCTAAGGTTTCATTTCTTAAACTCACGCACCCATTGACATCAGCAGTATCGATTTCCCTTTGACTCACACACCCCGAGGAAGAGGTATTAATGTTCTCAGTAAGTAAAGCATCTAAACCAGTTAAAGTATGATTCAAAGCAACAGAACTAGAATTACTAAACTCATCCTCACTATCAAGCATAGGCATATCATCATTGTATATGATTTTGGCAAAGAAGGCTAAACAAGGATCAAAACCATCAGATGTCTCAAGTTCCTCATTTTCAGAATCACTTGAGTCATCCCAGGTTTTGCAGATATTGGCTCTAGAGTGTTTGTTTTGGGCATTTAAATTAACTCTACAGTCTTGAGCTATGTGTCCTAGTTTACCACATCTATAGCATTCAGTCTTCTTGAGGTCTCTGTGAGGTCTTGTGTTGTCCTTGTTCTGTTTGTCATGAGGTTTGTGATTTGAAGGAGTGGTATAATTAGACTTGCCCTGTCTATTTGCAACACTGTTTCTAAATTTAACAATTTTCTTAAATTGTTTTGTCATTAGGGCAATCTGATTATCTAGACTTTCTAAGTCACAGTCCTCATCAGAATCATTACTAGAGGTGTTTAACTCAGGTTTAATCATCTTAGAGGTAAAGCTAAGATTGGAATTGGTATGTTTCCTATTAGTGTGGGTCAATTGTTTCTTAAACTCTAATTCCATTTCCACAGTTCTTAATTTGCTACTGAGTAATTCAGGAGTAAGATTTGTATCACACATCTCCTCAATAGCATATCTTTTATTGTCAAATTTCTGTGGTAATGATCTCAGAATTTTAGACACAATTTCTTGTCTATCATAAGTTATACCATTGGCATGAAGTCTAGTGACAATATCAGTAAGGTTCATATAGAAATCATCGAAAGACTCAGATTCAGACATGATTAAGGTATTATACTGTTGGATTAACATCTGAGTCTTAGCAGCTTTTACCCTAGAGTCTCCTTCATGTGCAGTAATCAAGGTATCCCATGCTTCCTTGGAAGTGGTACAGGATGAGATTCTCTTGAACTCATGTTCGTTAATAGACATAAATATAGCGTTCTTGCCTTTGTTATTATTTCGAGAAACCTGTTTCTCTTCTTGAGTAAACTCACTCAATATTTTCTTAATCCTTTCATTGCTTCCATCAGTGGCTGGTTTAGTTGGATAAAAGTATCCATTTTCAATAATATCCCAGACATCATCTCCCAGAGTGCCTTGAATGAAAGCAATCATTCTTACTTTCCAGTAAGAAAAATTGGTTCCATCAAAGACTGGAGGTCTGGTCAAGTTACCATATCTTTCGTTTTTCTCGTCCATAATTGATTTGAGAAAACAGTTTCAGAAACTCAGGATCTTTTTGAAAAAAGTTCACCAAAAGCTCTGATACCAATTGAAATAGCGTTGCCAAAGCCGTTTATGAAAATAAACTATTTAAGCAACTCCGAAAGTTTGTTGAAGAAACTCTTTACTTAAATCAAAACGATTTTGAACACAAGATGTGTTAACAAAATTATGTACGAGATATGGACAAGATTTGATAACAAGTTTTAGTAAACAGTTTAAAATGTTTTAAACTCAGCACACAAACAGAAAGGGATGAGAAGATGTAGAAATATTGATACTCAGGATTTTTAACGTGGTAAAACCTCAACCTTGAGGAAACATCCACGACTCCCTCTACGGAGTAAAACAAAAACAATCACTAAAACAAATATATGAGTTACAACCTATTTAACTAACATGCACACAAAAACAAATCTATACAAGTTCAGGATTGTACCCTCTGGCGTCCTTAACTTTTCTGCAGATCTTGTTTGTTGATGTAGTTGTCTCAGTTTGTCAACTCTTCTTTGTTCCAGCACTTTACGTCGACTTATGTTCACCAAATCTTATAGCCAACACTTTGAGTGTTTGTAGTGTGAAGATGTTTGTGAATGGTGTTCTAAATCACATGCATGCACACACACACACTTATTAGTTACAGACGATCCTAACAAATCACATATAAAGTCTATATGCAGTGTATTTGTTATTTTTCTTTCTTACAAAACCAAGAACCTTTTCGACCTTTCAAAATAACCCAGATTCCACGGAGATCTTGCTTAAGAAATCGGTCAAGACCTTTCTCAATCACTTTTGAAAATATTATGTGGATTGAGAACCCTCCAAGTGCGAATCCCACTAGGTCAGGTTAGGTTTTGTAAAAACAGAAATAGAAAAACATCTATTGTTGATCTTTGAAAAAAAATGTTTTAACAGAAAAGAATCAACAACGAAATTCTCAAGATGAGAAATAAATGCAACTAAGTGTTCTGTGACATGAAAAACCTCAGATCTATGATTTCTATTGAAAAAGAAACAAGATCTGAGTCTATGTCTAAGTTGGAAATAAGATTTATGAACACAAGGATTTCAGCAACCCAGAAATCACTCAACTCGAACTCTCATAACTCAAGAAACACTAAGGATGGTGTTTGTCTGGTTATGGTGTTTATAGAGAGGTAAGTGGTTTAGATTTAGAGGTATTTGGACGAAGTTAGGGTTTCTAACTAGGGTTTGGTTTCTCTCTCTAACTTCTCTCTTCTCTCTTCTCTCTCTTCTCTCTCTCTCTATTCTCTCTATTCTCTGAGACTTTGCAAAATGGCAAAAGCTTTCGAAGGCTGAGATGAAGGGTCTTTAAATAGGGAGAGGAGAAGATTCCAGAGCCTCGTTCAAAAACAATGGCTGAGATTGAGTCAAGCTCCATTGACTGCAATCCAAGGGCTCACAACAGGCGGTGGATTAAACAGCCTATGATTGGCTTAAGGTATTACACGGGGATTCACTCAAAAGACATGCAGGCCATCGATAAGGATAGATCCAAGGGCTGTAAGCGTGCGATGGTTTGTCTCAGTAAAGAAACACAGTTTGGTCCAATCAGAAGACAGCAGGTGTTGGCCTGTGAACGAAGGTAAACGCGCGTCACAAAATAATTACAAAGCCAACCCTAAAGTCTCTAGCGCTTTCGGTTTCTACCCAGAGTAACTTTAGGCCAATAAACACAACAATCCATATTTATATAATAACCCCAAGACTTTATAAATCAAATTTTAATTAAATAAAACCTTGTTTAAAATATGTTTTAAATTCCCAAAAAATTATTAAAAATCAAATTGAGGGATTTAAACACACTCACAACATTAAAACACATAGGGGTGCAATATGATATGCAAGAATCAAATTCTAAGTGTGTGAGTGATGGCTATAGTCTTAGGATCATTACATGATAGATAGAAGAAGAAGCAACCCAATCTCTGAAGCTCTTTGGTTTCTAGGATAGACACTATTTTGTCACAATTTCCAAACTAGATGAGCTCTTATACAGTCTAGACTCAAATGAGTCAAAAGTATAAGGGCTTCACTAAGATATGAAAGTCAGATTGAGACTTATGGTTATGCCTTAATGAGAAGGCCATTTATAAAGATATATGTGTGTATATCGGGATAAGACATTTGTGGCATCTTACAGAAAGTAAATGCCACATTAGTTAAATTTTCATTTTGTTGAAATGGTAGGACATATAAGCAGAAGTGAATTAGTAGTGATACGAGTTAGGATTTTAGCGATCCCGATTATGTGTCTTCGATCGTTACATCTCGATGACCGACGATGCGAGGTAGTAGTGTAACGGGAGGGTTCCTTGATTGGATTTCTCTTCGGCAAGACGTCCCACGCATGAAACCGAGTGAATGTCAGAAGTTGAGAAAGGTCTTGGACACTAGGGATATAATTAGTATAGTATTTATACGACTTGATTAGGACATATATAGACTTTAGGATTATTAGGACGTAAGGCCCTTAAGGGATGTGACGTTATTTTAGGAAGGAGGTAGGGAGTTGACCACAATAGGTTTGTGGGTTAACTCTAAGTAGGATTGGGTTCCCAGAACGAAGAACTATGGGATCTCGAGTGATTTGGAACGGTAGGCCATAAATGGTGGGGCCTCTCTGAGATAGAGAGTTACGTCGGTAACCTATCTTTTGGGGAGTTAAATGGGTGAGTTGACTTTTACTCCTGCACCCGTGTTGCTAAGATCGAGAGTGGATTTAACGAATGAGTCTCTGCCAAGAACGGGAAGTATTAATACTGGATCATGAACCCATTGTTTATGCGTCTCAGAGACTTAAACTCCATGAGAAGTATTATCCCACGCTTGATTTAAAGATTGTAGCAGTAGTATTCGCCTTAAAGAAACAGAGGCACTACTTCCTGGGCAGGAAACTGGTCTCTTCATGAGCAACAAGTTGGATTTCGTAAAGGACTCTCAATTGGATATTCCCTTTCGCTAAGGAAGTGCGAAGGGAGTGGTAGATGCCCCGAGTAGAAAACTCATCGAAGAGATTAGTTATGGTATGGAATGACAAGTAGAACGAGCCTAACTAGGAGGACTTTGTATCAAGAGCATTCATTTTCTTGATTGACCCTTTCACCTACTAGTGTGAAGAGAGTAGTGTGGAACGAGGATGGGTATATCCATGGACATCTTCATCGAATTATCGATATTGCAATGGTCATGATCCGATTTGAGAAAATTGTTGATCGTTTGACCAAGTTAACATTTTTTCGGCCTATACGGGCGGACTAATTTCAGAGAAGTACGCCTTGCTCTTTATGGTGAAGTTGTGGAACTGTATGAGGTTCCTATCAAAACAGTAGCGGACCTGGACGAGATGTTTGTGTCAAGGTATCGGTAAAGTTTCTAGGAAGAAATGGGAAATGTATGGATATGTCCTACCACCCGTAAGTGGATGGGTGGGTTCGATTTAAAGGAAGGACGGGAGTAGTAGCTTTTCTGGATCGAATTTTTGTATAATAGTTCGAATCATTTCTTATAAGTATGGTGTCGTGTGTGTGGCCTAGTATAGTCGGTTGAGCAATTCGCCTGTTCGTTGTAATGGAACCAGCGAACAATATACTCTTGGGCTTGGAGTGGTCCGAGAATATTTCTTTAATGATTGGGCTCATTGAGACGCATACTTTTAAGGGCTACGCGAATACGAGTAGAAGTAAGTAGTGTTGGGGTGAGGTATTAAGTGTGAGTGTAGTTATTTCCTGGCAAGGGTATAATGTGATTCGGGAAAAAAGGCAAGTTATGTCGAGATGTGTAGGTATCTCCTTCCGTAGTAGAAAGGTAGGATCGATAGTTCATGGGGAATGATTTAGTGCTATGTTAGAACACGAAGAATGTAGACTAAGATCAAATAGTGATGACATTAGTCCGAGTCTAATAGGGATGCCGCACTACCGAAGGTGTTTGCTAAGAATGATAGGAAGATAGTTTGGAATAGTATACCCTTTGTATGATTATAGGGTTATGCCTGAATTTTGAGGGCAAAATTCCCTTCTAGGGGGGGGGGGGGGGGGGAGTATATAACAACCCAGGCTTTTGAGCGACTATCTTATATTATTTTGCCCGATGGGCTAATTCTATAAAATAGGGGAAGTTGGAGTAAATATTATTTCCCGTGATATTAAGGGATAATATTTACTATGCTTTGTCTATTTACCATTATGAGAAGGTAAATAGCATTATATTGTGTTTTATTGCGTCGTAATATGTTATGCGACGGTTATGACTCATATTTAAATTGGAGCCTAATTAATGAAATAAAATAAAGTTGGAACACAAAAAAATAGTTCACATTTTTTTGAATGCCAAAATAGGGGGTGCGGTTGTTTTTGGAATAGTCGAAATAAGTGCCAAGTTGTATTTTTGAGTTTTGGACACTTTTGGCGTGTTATGACTCAATTATGTGGTTACGAGCCATTTTAATGGTCTATTAGCAATTAAAAGAGGGAAATTAATGTTTTAAACCCCGATTAAGCCCCCCATCCCCTTCTTATTTCGCATTTGTGGTATAAACCAAGAGAGAGAGAGAGAGAGAGAGGAGAGAGAGTTGGGAGAAAATGGGAGAAAAAGAGAGAAAAATGGAGATTTGGGTCGGATTCCGTTGCGATCGGAGGAGGATTCGAGACTACGAACACGAGGCAAGTTTCTTACTTGCTGGATATTGATTTAATGTGATAATTTGCATGTATAGTTAGTTTTTGGGAGATATAAACCATAAATGGATCTTTGTTGATTTTGGTGATTAAACCCTTAAATCATTGTTTTAATTTGATTTGAGGAGAATATATATAAGTTAGTTGTAGAATGAAAATGATGTAGTATGAATAATTGTTGTTGATGTTGGAAGAAATCAAGAATTTGAGGGTTTTAAGATTTTAGGGTTCAAACAACCTGTAGCCCAAACTTGGGATTTTTGCAGGACCGAATCGATTCGCCCCTAGCGAATCGATTCGGTAATGGGAAAGTGTCAGGTCTGGATTGACCGAATCAATTCGGACCATGCGAATCGATTTGGGGTTATGCAGAATGTCAGGGTCTTCTTGACGGAATCGATTCGGTCCATCCGAATCGATTCATTTTCAAGACCGAATTGATTCGGCCAGGGCGAATCAATTCGGAATGCCTGCATTTTTAGGATGTTTTTCCATCTTAGTTATCAGCCCTTTTCTTTTAGGTTCTAAGCTTAGGGGCCTTCCTTTGGGAAGTAATATAGTTTCCTAGAGGGTTGTTTTGGGTGGACCATTGTCCTAGGCTAGCATGGGGTTATTTGCGTTTATCCTAAGGTTAGTTTTGTGAGGTTAAGGTTTCGTAGGATATAGGAAGTTAACCTAAAACTAATAGAAGATAAAAATGATAATGTTTGCGCTTTTGGGAGACAATTGTTGAGGGAGACTCACATTGATGGCTTAGGATATTGTGTTGAACTCTTGGAGGCTAGTTCGAGGATATTGGCACTTCGGGTCTTAAGTCATTAATAAAATATGACACTAAGAATAAGAAAGACATATTCTAAAATGTGGTAGTAAATGAATAAGTACAAATGATTTTTGAGAATGTAAAAATGGATGTTTTCAAATGGAAAAAAAAATTAATGATTTTCATAAATGTTAATTTAGGGATACACACCTCTCTAAATCGCTATCATTGGGGAAGTTGCGTGCGTATGGTGAAGCCCCCTGGCTAATGAATGCAGGGTGGATATAGTCCTAGGCCATATGAGCGTTTATTGTATGTTTTATGCGCTGGTGAGGTGATTCTCGGTGTGCTCATGACTCTCCCACAGGCATATGGCCGCTTCCCGACGTTTCGTTAGGATCCCAGGTTGTCTTGGTGATAGGCCCTGGAAGATGAAAGTCATTTAGGGGCGCGCACAGTGGGGAAACCCGGACGGGCGGTCTTAGATTACGTTGTATAATATGATATATAAGTATGTGCAATAATGTGGGACATTATTGGTCATTAAAGCATTTTATAATAATGAAATGGCTTTAATTACATTTCCCGGATGGAAGAAGGGAAATGGGAATTTAAATACATTTTTCGGATGGAAGAAGGAAAATGGAAGATATGAAATGAAAAGGTAAAGCATTTTTATGTTAATAGAACTTGCTTTAAATTATATATTTTTCCTGGATGGAAAAAATGAAATAAAATTGGTAAAGAAAGTTTTGAAACGAGACTAATTGATAAACATTTGATAAAATGAATTGCCATATAGGTATTTCCTAAAGAAATAGGAACTATGCCTTTTGATGGTGAATGAATTTATTTGTGTCTCCTTGAGTAGCTGTACATGAGACCTCCCATCTATATATATATATATATATATATATATATATATATATATATATATTAGTTATGTGTTGAGGGTCTGATGGATCTTGACGATCAACCTTGCCCAGTAGTAGTGTATCGGGGGGTTCCTTGTTTGGATTTCGCTTCGCGAGACACTCCACGCACGAACAGGGCATAGTGTTGAGACTGGGGAGAAGTTAGCCCTTAGTACTTGGGTTAACCTGAGTAGTGTAGATGAGTTATCCCCTTTCTTATAGGATTCATTGAGCATTGCATTGATATTGCGCTAGGTTGTGCTTTTAGAATTGAGAGGTGAGAAATATTATGTTAATTGCGAGAGAACTATGGACTTAACTGTCATGCATTTTAGTCACATGGTAATCATATCAAACCGGGCCCTGACCCATCTATATTTCTCTATTTTTGCATATACTCCTTGTCATACAGGTGCTCTACCGCATGGACACCCGTATTTACATTTCCATTCCGGTTGTCTTGGAGCTATGGCATTTTGCGGATGTTGTAGGTTATTTGTCATAGACGCTTCTTTCCATTGTACTCTAGTTACGTTCAGTTATATATTTGGGTGTGTTTCCCACGCTTTGCATTCATTTATTATATTGTAATAATCGAATTGTAATATTCAGTGTAACTATTTGTATTGGTTTGTTCACTGACAGCTTATTCGGTGATTACTTATTATATTGTCTTTCCGTTACAAGTTGATTTTTGGTATCCACCGTTTTTACAAATGGGATTGTCTAAGTGTTTTTCTTTTATTTTCAAAGTTTTAAATTTGACAGTCCGTTTTCTAAAATGATTGGTGGTTATCTCGTACTATTATTTTAATCGACAGTGATGCTGAGAATGGACCATTTACGATTCCTGTAATTATTAGAGTATTGCGCTGGCCACCTATTATTTTAGTAGGCAGGTTGTCACAGGACATATCCTCGGACTCGATGTTAGACTCATCATCTGAAACAGGTGTTTCATACCTAATAACATGGGATCAAAACAAAATAACTAATTATTCTGGAATTGATACCAATTTAAGAAAATTGGTAGCCTAAATGAATCTGCACACTTGTTCACCAAATTAAATCGTTTGTCATGAAAAATGAATTTACCCAATTTTAACTTTTTAACCTAAAGCATGCATCCAAGTGATAAGCAAGTAAAATAAATAAATCATTCACAACATGCCGATGTACGAGGAAAAACATAAAGGGAAAAACCTCGAACGACCCATCCAAACAGATCACTATGATAAGGTTTTAAAAAGACTAGACAGTAGCCTTACTCAACGGCTATTCTCCCTAGCAAGCTTTGATGCTCTTTTATCATCAACCTCTCCTCCACAAAGTAACGTGGGAGTTCACCCACACAAGCTTCCATAATGCATGAATCCACGCACGCCTCGGTATTCTCCGATGAGGCCCAACAACCGTCTATGGAATCGGAACACGAAACGCCACTTCTTTATCGCAACATAGCAAACCATAAGTACGGATTCCACCGCACGACTTCTCTCAAGATGAATAGAAAATAAACTTAGGTGCCCAACACAAAGATTTCAAAGCATATGAATATGTAAACTTCAATCTCTAACCTCAAAGGGTGAAACAAGGGTTTCGGAACTAGTAAACAAGTAGGATTTTGATTTTTTCCAAAAGTTCTTGAAAACACTGAGACCAACTAGGCCTTAAATAGAGAAAATACGAATTTTGAGGCTGTGAAACTCATTCCAATGAAACTGTATAGTTCCTTCGAATGAAAGGTCCATTTGTTCCTAACGAAAAGGCATTCTTGTTCAAACGAGCTTCCAATGAGATTCCTTTTATTAATAGAAAGTGCTCATTTAATGTTTGTTATATGCTCGTTTGATGTTCGTTATATTCTCACTCTAAAATAATTTCAACAAGCTTCCAACCAAAAAATAAATCTTCAAAAAAAATTCAGTTCCATACTTTTTTTGCTTAAAAACAAACACTGATAAATGTATCCAATGATCATAGCCAAAATGCTTCCATACCTTAAGAGATTTTCGGTAAATGTGAACATAAACTTGGCATGAAAACACGACACGTTGTGTATTTAACTTTGAAGCTTGATTGCTACTTCTTCATCAAACATGTCATAAGATTATGAGATCAACAATTCAAAGCCTATCCTATGACTCAAATGTTTAGTTAGGAATTAATCCAATTACAAACAAATTGACTTGATTGGAAATTTATCCTTACATATTTAATACAATCCCGATGAATCGATATGATCATCTTTGAACTATTAGACAAGTTTTTGAACCGTTAAATATGTTCTCGTAGTTAAGATAAACTACTAAGAATGTACTTGCAACTTTATTGATAGGATGTTAAATCCCTATCTATGTTGTGAATTGTTCAATTAAACTAGCATTGAAACTCTCATCTTTCCTACTAAGTTTGATTGGTCGACATTTATATAAATATATTTAATATAAATATAAGTCATTCTCACAAACATGATTCCTATTTCAAAATGAGCCTGACACACCTTTGTTGAAAAATAAACTTCAAACATAGTTTAATAATAAAACTCCAATAATCTACCACTTAATCTTACAACCATGTGCCTATGCATCTAACACCAAATTGGTTGTTATCTTATGCAATCTTGGTCACAAACTTATCACCCCCTTTGTTCGATTTGTTAAATTAGGTGAACCCTACGCTCAATGAAAATGCGATTAGGTTCAAGTTACATGTATAACTCATATAGTAGGTCACACACACACAAAATTCCATTTTAGACAAATTTTATCTTGATTAAGTTTATATGAGCATGCAAGATAATGTGAATCCAAATACATAACTAAACATTTAAACCAAAATAAGAAGAAGATTGAGGAAAATCCCTTTCAGACAAAATATATATTTCAGCACTATTTAGACAAGACAGGCAAATACAAACTTACAAACCAACTTAGAGGTCCACCAAGCTTATGCAGTAAGATCTTAGAGTCTTCCACAATAAATGACGCAGTCCATCACCAATCCACGACAAGAAGCTCTTGCCTCGGTATCCATCGATTAGCCTCAAGAACTGTTATTCCTTTCTTCCTCAGTAATAGAGCCTTAACTCTAAAAATCAGCAGTAGAGAAATAATTTCCATAAGGTTTAAAACTCAAAAATTATTATTCTTGGTTTGGTAAAGTGATCTCAAATGATCCAAGGGGTTTGGGTGAAATTTTTTGGAGAATTTGTTCACCAAAATAACTTTAAAAGGCTTGAAAACAAATGCATCCATGCATCTCAATTTATAGGGAAAGATATCTCCAAAGGATAGATATGAAAGATTGCATTTAAAATCAGTTAAAAATAAGATCTCCTATGCTCATTTGAATGAAGGTACATATCGTTCGAACGAAGTACCAATCTCATTCGAAGTCACTTCTATTAAATGATAGAATGACATTCTAGAGCCTGCCAATAGACGGGGCAATAGAACTTGCTTTAACGAATCTACAAAGTGTTTTAACGAGGAGTGGAAACTTATTTAAGAGACATCTAAGGTCGTTCCAACGAACCAACGAATTTTTCAAAAAAATTTTAAAAACATTTTGAAAAATATTTATACTCCAAACTCTTAAAAAGACCCCTAAATAAAGAGATTTCGTATAAATCGCCTCATAAACCTTTTTCAGTAAAGTAACGACGCTCGATCATTGATTCTTACATATGGTCAGTAGCTCTTCTTCACTTGAAGTCTTGAGAACATTCACGATGGTGTAGTGGGATAAGCCAAACTAAAATTAAATAACTAGAAATTATATTTTTTTCTCTTATAAATCTCCCCGTTTGTCTATTACGGTAAATAACAAAAACCGAAACCAAATTAACCCCTATGACATATACAACTAATGACATCCCAAACAAGAAAATGAAAAGGCATAAGTGAATTTGTCTTCAACTAAAAGTATTCAAGTGTAGCCCATCAAATAATTAAGGCAGAAACGACCTACACACACGAAGCAAAAGAAATACCATGATGCATACGATAGTTTAAAAAAATATAAAAAAATCCCCCTCAATTTGTTTTCCCCCTTTTTCTCCGTAATAGACAAAAGGTTAGAAACTAAATTTAAAATGTTTGAATCACCCGAATCCAAAAGAAATATCATCATAAATAATAAATAATTAAGCACATGATACGAAATTCCAAAGAAGCAACCAATTACTTTTTTGAAATTTTTTCAAATTTTTGAGTATGTAAAATGTATATGTGTATAAATAATACATATGGGTACAAAAACAAACAATCCCACCATGGAATATCATGAAAGTATCTCAATCATGGAAATGGAATGAAAATATGTGAACTTAAACCATGGGAAAATCAACATAGGCATATGAAACAAAGGCACACGAAGTTAAAGCAATAATTCTAAAGAAAGAACTCAATTTTAACCTTAGGTGTAAGAATGTTGAAAAAATAAAATTGACTAGACTTATGCAAAATGTCATAGATTTTAATGTTTCATAAATCAACAATGCTGAACTATTTCATGTTTTTCAAGAAATTTCATTGTGCCAACCCATTACTCTTCAACTTATAACACCCCCAAAATCTCACATTTTAAAGAATCCGCTATCAATTTTTTTGAAGAAGTCATAATGCTCATGTTAATGAAGCTTCAATGAAATAAAATGACCTAGTCACTTTTATTTTGTATGCCAAATTAGTCTTTTAGGTTCTTGCCAATGGTGGACTTTAATGCAAAGATAATTTCCTCTTTCGAAGCCCTTTTCCATTACTTTAAATAAAATAAAATTTTCTTGGAAAAGAAATTCGGACAATGGTTCTTACAAGAACAATTTATCTCCATTATATTTGGTTCATTATTGAACACTATTGAGATGAGAACATTGTATTTCACATATGACAAGTAAGTACAATGTTTAAAAAGTCCGTACAAGTGTGCAATAAAGGCAAAAAGAAGTCTAGCATGAAGAAAGTAATTATCAACGAACAAAGAAATGCTAGCCATACATTATTAAGCACACTAAAGAAATGAAGTCATGTATCAAAACACTGTACAAAAGTCACATGAATGGATGTAATGTAAGTGTGATTCAAACATCTTAAATACACATCCACATATGGTGAAAAACAAAGTACAAAAATCTTTTTGAAGTTTTGAAAAATTTTATCAAAAAATAAAACCTTTTTGAAAATTTTCAAACTTTTTCTAAAAGAAAAGAAAATATTTTTGTATTTTTCAATGAATATAAAGATAGAAATACAATTTAGCAATAAGGATAAAAGATAGCAACGATATAATCACCCTATACTAGATAAAATTACCAAACTCAAACAATGGCGCAAATATCCAAAGACTTCCTAAGATCCTAAAATCTAAGTGAATCTAAAGGTTTCGTGAAAATATCGGCCAATTGACATTCGATTCTCACAAAGCTCAAGGAAATAATCTTCTCCTCAATAAGATCACAAATGAAGTGCTTAAGAATACTAATGTGCTTCATAGAGAATGTTGGATTATATAAAAAAAAATATGGATTGTGCTCGTATTATCACATGAAATAGCCATTGTGACTTGGGCAATCCCATAATCTTACAATATTTGCTTCATCTATAAGAGTTATGTGGTGGTGATGTACTCGGCCTCTGCCATGGACAAAGAAATGGAGGTTTTCTTTTTGCTCAACCAAGAGACAATATCACTCCCAAAGTAAAAGCATTCACTCGAGGTGCTTCTACAACCATCAACATCCCTGGTGCCACTCACGTATTTAATGATACGTTTAAGACCAATCAAGTGAGACTCTTTTGGGTACGCTTGGTGACAGGCACAAACTCCAACGCTAAAGTCAATGTCGGGATGACTAACGATTAAGTAGAGGAGACTAACTATCATACTCTTATAAAGGGTTTTCTCTATGTCATTACCTAAATTATATTTGCTAAAGCTTAATCGAGGAACGCGTGGGTGTGCATAAGTGCTTAGTGGAGTCTAAACCAATTTTCTTCACTAGGTCCCTAGTATATTTAGATTGAGATATAAATATTCAATTCCCAAGTTGAAGCACTTAGAGATCTAAGAAGAACGTGAGTTTACTAACCATGCTCATCTCAAGCTCACTCTTCATCTCCTCCTCAAAGGTATAAGCATGTTGGGAATACATGGATCCAAATACTATATCGTCCACATAGACTTGGGCAATCAAGATATTAACTCCATATGTCTTAACGAATAATGCATTATCCATTCCCCCTCTCTTAAAGCCATTACCTAAGAGATAAGAAGTGTGACTTTTGTACCAAGAATGGGATACTTGATTCAAACCATACAAGTCCTTTTTAAGATAAAAAAATGTGTCCCGGGTGATTTGTATCTTCAAACCCCTTTGGATGTTCCACTTAAACTTCCTCCTGAAGAATGCAATTAAGGAATGCACTCTTCAAATCCATTTGGTATAACTTGGACCATAGATGAGATGCTATGGCAAGTATTAAGCGAATGAACTCAAGCCTAGCAATAACAATGAATGTCTCACCAAAGTCTATACCCTTAATTTATGTGTATCCTTGAGCAACCAACGTAGCGTTACTGCAAACTATGGTACCATTCTTATTTATCTTATTCTTGTATACCCACTTGGTACCTATAACATTAGTCTCTCTAGGTCGAGGGACCCCAGACATCATTATTTCAAAACTGAAGCAACTCATCTTACGCAAAACATATTCAATGCTCGTCCTCGAGTGCTTATTTCACAATTTTGGGCTCTACTATAGAGGTGTAGCAAAAGTATTTAACCACATTCTTTAGTTAAGCATGAGTCTTGAATCCTAGTGTAGGATCACCAAGTATGTTGAACCAAAGAGGAATGATCCTTTAAATCAATATCGGACTCCATCGAGGTAGTGCAAGAAATAATGAGATCATCACTGAGGGGTGCATTTTCCTCACACTTCAAGTTAGGATAAATAAATGTAGTCGTTGCATCATCTCTAATCATGACATTTATGGATTTTGTAACCTTATAGATTTTAAGGTTATACACCTTATACGCTGTACTCGATGACAAATACCCTAAAAAAATTCCCTCATCACTTATGGAGTCAAACTTTCCTAAGTTCTCTCTATCTCTAAGGATGTAGCAAGGACTCCCAAAAACTCTAAAAATACAATAGGTTACATTTCTTTCCTATCCACAACTCATATGGAGTGTTTAGCGTGTGGAAGAAGATATACCCTATTCACCGTGTGATATACAGTATTAATTTTCTCTGCCTAAAATCGTCTAGGCATGTTTCTCCCAAGAAGCATAAATCTAGCCATGTCTTGAATTTCTTGGTTCTTCCTCTCACAAAAACCATCTTATTAAGGAGTGCGAACGATCAAAAACTCATGTTTGATTCCAACATCATCATAAAATCTATCCACTCTAGCTTCATTAAATTCAATGTCATTGTCACTATGCATCCAATTCATTATGACAACATGTTGATTTTGTCGAAAATGACAGTTGGTTATTAGGAACTCAACTACATTGGACTTTTATCTAAGAAATACAATGATAGAATATCTCAAAAAGTCATCAACCATAACTAAGATATACTTCTTACCACCAATACTCTTCATACGTGTGGGACCCATGAGATCCATATGCATAAAATACTAAACACTGGAGGGGGTAATGGTATTCAACTACTAAGGGGGGCTATTAATTTTTTTTCCTTGTTGGAAAGGACCACAAATCGAGGATGTTGTTTTTCTAAGTGATGGTAAGAAACTAACTAGGTGTTTCTTCGTTAATCTCTCAAGATCTCTGAAATTTATATGACCTAGTCACTGATGCCAAAGGTCTGTGAAGGGGACCTTAGCCTTATTGCATACTAGAAGAGTACTTGGAATGATCCTATAGCAATTAATGGCAGTCCTCACACCTTGTAGTAAAAGTTCATCGGATTGATCATAAATACTACACTCTGATCGATCAAACTTTACGATAAAGTTAGCATCACAAAATTTGGCTTATGCTAATCAAGTTTACTTCCAACCCTTCAATGTACAACATATTGTCTAGCTTAAAAAATTATTTTATCTCAACATAACCATGTCTTAAGATGCTAGACCTACTCCTATCTCCAAAGGTGACTTTTCCTTCCTTGCGATCCACGATGTCGGTAAAATATGACTTGTCATCAGTCATGTGCCTAGAGCACCCGCTATAAAAATACCATTGGGAAGTATCTTGAACCTTGAGGCAATGTGAATAATAAGGGCTTTGTTGTCATTCTTAGGTACCCAAGCAGAGGTAAACTTTTGCTTGCCCTTATCATTGTTGGGTCTAGTCGTAATGTTGGATGTGTTTTCGAAAGGCATGGACATCCTTGGAAATTCTTTCATTAAGCTTTTAGAAGCGCGACTAGGAACACAACTTGTTCTCTAAGACTAGAAAAGTCTCTATAGTGGTGTCTAGGCGAATGTGTGTGAGAAACTCTTCCTAACTTATAAAAAAATTCCCTAAGGTGTCCTTTTTATTTACAGTGGGTACAAACATAGACTTGTTAGGGTCTAACTTGGTTATCACGATTAGGTTTAGCTCTCTTTGGTGGGTTAGATCGAGGCCCATAAGGATCCAACACAAACTTGGGAACCAGTTCGACTGCATTTTTAGAAGTGGTTGCGCCGTCATAACCTATCCCTTGCCTCTCCTTAAAACATAATGTGGGTCTAAGGAATATCTTTCCAATATTCTTTTATGTGTCCAATAAATTAACCTTGAACTCCCGAGAATGTTTGAGATTTCTCAAGTTAGTATACAAGGGCTTCAAGTTTCTCATAAGTCTCCAATGAAGCTTGAAGATCTATTATAAGACTATCCACTTTACTAGTCAAGTAACTCTTTTCACTTTCCACCCAAACTACTTGTTGACTCAAAGAAATCCTCACTGAGGTCTCACTCTCTCTTGATGCCTTCAACTCCATCTCTAGATATAACACCCTAAGAGATAAATTCTTATTTTTCTTTTTAGTTTTAAATGACTCGGCATAAAGCTCAGTGTAGGCGTGTTCGAGGTCACATTCTCCCTCACTCAAAACATCATTTACCTCACTCTCTCTAGAATGGTTTGACTCACAGTCAAGGTCATCATGTTTGGAAACGTCATCATCGGTGTGAGGCGTATTTCAAGTGCTAACATGATTATCCATGAATGCAGTGAAGTTATGTCCATGCGGTGATTCATCCCCAGAATCCACTGACTTGACATCACTATAGCTTAGAATGGCATTGTAGAAATATTCGCCTTTTATCTGTCACTTAAGCCTTTTAGCACACTCAAGGGCTTCGTAAACCTTACCCTCACACTCATAGCATCTACTTAAATCATCTTTCTTAGGGTACTCTCCTCTCTCTTTCTCAAAAACATTCTTTCCCAACATAATTTTTTTGTTTCTCAAAATTTTTATTTTCTTTGGAAACATTTTGATTTCTTAGTTTGAGAAGCTTTTAGAATTTTTTCACAATAAGGCAAGATCATCAAATTCGGAATCAAAACCCTCCTTTTTCCTTACATTGATCTTTTAAAGAGACCCTTTTTCTTTCTTCTTTTGAATTTTTGGGAACATATTAATTTCTTAAGTTTAAAGGTCTCCTACGAGTTCTTCTAACCTAAGAGTATCTAAAATTCCCAATGAGTTGAGGATAGTGACTTTTGCATTAAAACGGGACAAATGAGATTCCAAAATCTTTTTAGCTACCCTCATCTCAGGAATTCCCTCATCCAAATTAAAACCAGAGCTAACAATATCATATAAGCGTGTATAGTATTCGTGAAATGTTTTTGTCTCTAGCATGTTAATTGTCTCAAAATGTGTGGTGATATTTTGAAGCTTAGAAGCCTTCACAGTGTTGGTACCCTCGTGAGTTAGTTGGAGGATATCACATGCTTCATTGGACGTGGTACACATCATAATACGACAAAACTCGTCGAGTGTAACTATACCATGAGCCTCAGGAGTTAAAATTTCTCTATTTAAAATCATCTTCAGTCCAAACAGTGATTGGTTTAAGACTTATGACATCATCATTGGTCACAGTGGGTGGTATCCACCCTCTTTCATAAACAATTAAAACTCGCTAGTCAATTGATTTTAATACCTACCTCATTCGATCTTTCCAATATGCATAGTTTTTTCCATCAAAGACAGGCGCCATATTTTATGACTTATCCATATAACTACCAGAATTCATCTACACAACTTGTACAAACAATCTGTAATACCAATTTAAAATGCGAGTATGTCCAAGTTATATGTATAGCTCGTATAATAGGTCACACGCATGCAAAATTCCTTTTTGGCCAAATTTTACCTTAATTAAGTTTATATGAGCATGCAAGATGTGAAGCCAAATACATAATAAAACATTCAAACCAAAACAGGAAGAAGACTGAGGAAAAATCCCTTTCGGTCAAAACCTATATTTGAACACTGCTTAGACACGACAAATGAATATAGACTTACAAGCCAACATAGAGATCCATAAATCTTATTCAATAAGGTCTTCAAGTCTTCCACACCAAACGATGTAGTCCTGCACTATTCCACGGCAAACAACTCTTACCTTGTTATCCACCGATTAGCTTCAGTAATCATTATTCATTTTTTTCAACAGTAGAGCCTTAACTCCACAAATCAGTAATAAAAAAATAATCTCCACAAGGTTTAGAATTCATAAATTGTTCTTCTTGGTTTGTTAAAGGTACCTCAATTAATCCAAGGATTTTGGATGAATTTTTTGGAGAGTTGTATCACAAAAAGAACTCTAAAAGTCTTGGAAAAAATGCATGCCCATATCTCTATTTATAGGGAAAGATATCTCCAAGGAATAAATATGAAAGATTGTGTTTGAAATCAGTTAAAAAAACTCGCATACTCGTTTGAATGAAGGCATCTCTCGCTCAAATGAAGTACCTAATCTCGTTCGCACGCAGTTCTAATGAATGATCGAATGACATTATAGAGCTTGCCAAAAGATGACACAATAGAACTCTTTGAATGAAACTACAAAGTGATCTAGTGAGTAGTGGAAACTCGTTCAAATGACATCTACAGTTGTTCTAATGAACCTTCCATTTTTCAAAAATATTTTGGAAAATATTTAAAGTTTCAAACTCATAAAAAGACCCATGAATAAAGAGAATTCACATAAACTACCTCATAAACCTTCTCCGGTAAAGTAGAGATGCTTAATCTTTTATTCTTGCATATGTCCACTAACTCTTCTTCACCTTAAGTCTTGAGAATGTTCATGATGGTGCAGTGTAGTGTAACGGGAAAAGAAAAACTAAAATTAATTAATGATCAATTATAATTTTTTCTCTTACACTCAATGTGCTTAACCATTTTATGGATTATGGTTTCTCTTAAACATGAAATTGTTTCCCTATTAACACAATATAGTGTAATAGCTAATTGCACTCAAGAAATCTCGCCCAAGTCACTTAGGAAGTTTTCGAGACACATAGCCTTTCTAGTTGCCTCCGAAGTGGAAAAAATTTGGCCTCCATTATGGAGTCAGCAAAGTATAATTACTTCACACTCATCCAACTTGGAGCTTCATCCTCTAGAGAAACACATATCCTAAGGTAGAAAATTTTGGAATCCTTATTTGATAGAAAATTGATTCTTTGTACCTAAAAAGTGTTACTTTCCACTGAATAAGCCAACACATAATCTTTAGTCCTTTTTTAGGTAATTGAGAATGCTCTTTACTTTTCTCCTCAACTGGTTTAGATTGAAATCTGCTGACCATTCCAATAACAAAGAAAATATTCAATCTTGTACGACACATAACAAACATGGGGTTTCCCACCGCTAAAGCATAAGGTATAATCCTCATCCTCTATATATCTTATCAAATGTTTTAGGACAGTAGTCCTTAGAAGAAAAAGTTACATGTCTAATAATAATAAATCCTTTCTTGGAATCCCACATGCTAAACATGTGAGCACATCATCTAATAAGTGGATTGTGATAAGCCTAACATCCTTTTTATTTGATCTAGCTAAATCTTGATTGTAAGGATCTAAATGGTTTGTCCTAAGTTATTTATATCAAGATACATGGACAATCATACACTTATGTACAATAATACACCCACCACATTCTTTATTAGGATAATATAATCCACATATTGTACTATAAAAACCACCACATTTCATCATGCTTCTCATACAAATAACTATTATTTGGAATTTAATCAAAATTAAAAGTTTGATTGCCCAATCTAATTGAACATTCCTATAATTTGACGTTAGATTAAGTCCATTAATGTACTTCTTAAGCTTACACACTTTTCTTTTCTGACTTCGTACCATGAATCCCTTGGGTCGTACTATATAGATGCACTACTTAAGACCATCATTAAAGAATGCGGTCTTGACGTTCAAAGACACCCGATAGACTTTAATATAACCACCGATGAGAAGGTTTAATCATAGTCAACACCCAAGCCTAACCTTGAAGGTTTCAACTTGCACCCAATGAGTGTTAAATGATTAGGCAATCTAAAAGTTCCCAAAAGTTTATTCGAATGCATAAAATCTATCTTGGTATTCATATTCTTAGTGAAATATAAGATTCCTTTCTTGGAATACCTGATAGTTTATGGGACTCGATTCGTGTTTTTATGGTATTGCACCAAAATGTTCACATAAAGCACTAACATATTAGGATGTCTCCTGGCACTTCCATTGCGATATGGCACCACTAGTAGGACTGTAATACCCCAAATTTTTAAGTGATTTATTAAATAATTTAATAATGGTTTACTATTAATTAGGAATTTATGGATCGTGTTAATTATAATGGAAGAAATTAATTAAATGAGCATTGTCAAATTTATAGAATTTTCAATAATTGAGTGTGAATTAATTGATAAAGCTTCCATTTTTAATTGTTGAATTACATGGTCGTAATTAAACTATAACATTTGGGGAAAGATAGTCTTTTAGCATATATTGATGGCTAAGTTAGGATTTGGAAGAGGTCGGCGTGTGTGTATTATAGTGTAACATATTTGGTGCAAGGAGAGAGAGAGAGAGAGAGAGAGAGAGAGAGAGAGAGAGAGAGAGAGAGAGAGAGAGAGAGTGTGTGTTTTGGTCGAAAAAACCAGGGGAAGACCCGAAACCACGGGTTAACCCTACAACAATCGTGGGTGTTGTAAGAACGACCTCGACCTTGTGGATCGCGACCTAGCAAGAGCTCATTCTAGTTTCACCCTATTTATTTTTCATTTGGATGAGTTGGCATCGTTTCTAACATCCCTCTATCAAATAAAAAACCCCAACCTTTACTTTTCTCTTCATTTCTAATCTTTAAAACTCAAAATTCCATTATACGACAATCTTCAAACCTACATTTGATGACCTAAAGCTTGGAATTTGGGAGGGCTTCAAGAGGATAAATTGCTCAGATTATTTAGGAGATCAAGTACGTCAAGTTAGTTTTCGGAAATAGTGAAAGGAAAGAATACTCTAATTTCCCCCTTTAGTCCTTACTGACTTAGATATTGCCTAAATAATGTTTATTGTTAATTAAAATGGTAAGAGGTTTATGATGAATTTTCTTTTCGGTGTGTTTTTCATTGTTGTAAAAGTTCTGCAATCAAAAATCTTCACAAACATATAAAAGTAGACAAAACTAAAGTATAATGGTAAGTGAGGTATCAATCCAAATCTAAGGTGTGAACATGCTAAAAATGAGAGAATAATGAATATAATTCACTTGATTATTTTTTTAGACTTTTGGGTTTTTCTATTTTTTTTTTTTTGGCCTTTTCAAATATTAAAACACTTTTTAGGTGCAAATGTGAAGTAACACTAAACTAAAATGAGAGATGAAATTAACAAACTAACTAGTGTGCTAAATAAGAACTAAGTAATAAGAATGAGATGAAATTAAATTTGAGAAATATTCAAGGAATGAAACTTAACCACCAATTTATCAATTATATGTGTTGATTATTCTAGTTTACTAATTTTTTAAATATTAACTTATTTTATCAATTGATTCTCATCATTTGACAAAACAAACTAATATAAAATTAGTTAATCCAATTTTCATCCCCACAACTCACATGAATAATTGATTTAGAAAAATTATATATATCACTCGCTAGAGTAAATTCATATAATAAATCATAAATCCAACAAAATTTAATGTATGAGTATAATAAAATATAATATATTCTAATTAGTGGGTCATTCTATCTCTAGTTTGAATCAAAAAATTAAGAGTATATTAGATTTTAATCATTTCTCAAGGATGGTTTACCATTTCTCAATGCACAAACTCATGTAGGAATGAAAAGAAAATTAACTAAATGAAACAAAGTAAGAATAATTAATACATTTAATTGAATAATGGGGCTTAATTTCACTCCTTGAATGGAGTGATTAGCCAACCATAATCATAATTCATTTAATAACAATCTAATGAAAATTACTAAACGAAATTAAAAATTTAGAGAGAAGAAATTCAAACCAACATGTAGGAGAAAAAAAATTGTTCTTGCATTAAATCCAAGCTTCTCTCAATTGTGTACAAATACTAAAAAAATAGAAGTACAATTTAATTCTCCTCTCTACAATATTTTTTTTTTTGGAATTCCCTATTTTTCTAACCTAGTCTTTCTCTCTCTAGAATTATCTATTCTCTAGTCTTCCAAATCTTCTTTTCATAGAGTGAGGTCTTATTTTTATAGTGGCTTATGGAGCTAAAGGGGTATTTTTGGGAATGGGCTTGAGTATGCATGGAAATGGTGAGAGGAGCATGGGGTGTGAGTGTGTTGAGGTCAAGTCGATGTGGGAATTTGGGAATAAGATCAGATTTGGTTATGGGGTATTTTGGGTATATGGGTTAAATGAATTAGTTGGGGGTAGTTTGGGAAAATGGGTAAAAGGTTGGTTTAAATGGCTTTTAGTTGGCACATGGGTTTTTATTTGGTTTTGACTTTGGTTTGTTTGTTTGGCATATGGAAGAAGGAAACCGTGGCTTGGATTTAGTGGGAAAGGGGAGATGGGTAAAATATGGGATGTCTTGGAAGTGGGTTTGGATTGGTTACGGGTATTGGTGGGTCACGGACAGGTCAATGGAAGAGGGTCCGAAGGAGGGTAGGGAAGTCGACAGGGGTCGCCGACGGCGGTGGTTGGAGTTGGGTGGTGACCAGGCCACCGGAGTTAGCAGCGCAGGTAGGGGTTTGGGTTTTGCTGTTGGGGTTGCAGTGTCGCGGTTGGGGTTCGGGATTTATTTGTGTGTGTGTGTTTAATTTGTACCCAACTAAAATAATAAAGACTTAACTAAAATTAATAAAACTAAAAATAAAACAAACTAAAAATAATTAAAAAAAATATTAAAACTTAAAAAAAATCCTAAGCTATATAAAAACTAAAATAAATCAAAAGAAATTAAAACTTAAAATCTAAATGAAAACTAAAGTCCTAAAAAAAATAATCTAATAAAACTAAAAAAAACTATTCTTAGTAAAATAAAAACTAGAAAAATTAAAAATACACTAATAAAAATAAAATAGAAAAGTAGAAAATAAAATCTAGAAAATACTAAATAAATCTAAAATAAAAAAAAAACTCAAACTAAAAATATAAAAAATACGAAAGAAAACAAATCAAACACATACGGCTCGGGACAAGTTTAGTGTAGGCTAGGGTTACGGGATTGGTAATTAGCTCCATTTTAACTGCAAATTGCCTGGAAATATAGCTTTGACAACGCAACTGCAATTAAACATGCACAATAAACATTTGCGTGCATAAGACCCCAAATTATCGATAATTAGCAACTAAAATACATCTATTCGGGGTATAAATTGTACATTTTTGGGTTCTTATGACACCACCCCCAAACAGAGCGTTGCTAATCCTCAAGCAATAAGATAGAGAGAAAGAGAAAGATAAGAAACCAAAAGTGTACCACTTTCGCGGGCACTTGCGATTGCACTTAGCATGTGCAACAAGCCTTTAAACCTATAGGTTTCCCTACAGGACGAGTTGTGTCTCGTGAAGGTTTGTAGGTAATATACCCACAAAATTCTTATTTGCAAAAATTTATTGGAAGACAGTCAATCTCTTATTAGACATAGAATAATCGCACAATCCTTCACATGAGAAATATTTTGAGAAATAAAAGCTAGAAGTGCATAAAAAAATTAGCTGAGTAAATACTGAAGGCACATCTATAATACCCCATGACTTTGGGACTGAGAAATTAAATTTTGGGAGAAATAAAATCTATTGAAATTGGAAAATTTTAAGATTTGGAAATTGAGGTCCAAAAATTAAGGACGTTATAAAGTAGTCGGATGACGATTTTGAGTGCGCTATCGATTCAAGATGGGTCGAGATAGTCGAAATGACTGTCCTTGGGTTTTATTTCGGTTCCGAAATATTTTAAGTTGGCTTGACTCGAATTGGAGTAAACGATTCATTTAAACTGTGTATTATCATTTAAAATTGGGACTTATGTTTTAAAGGCTTTAGAGGCTTACGGATCAGAGAGAGAGAGAGAGGAAAAAGCTTGGAGATTTTCGGCCCATACGCGATCACGAGGACGATTAAACCCCATCAATTTCGAGGCAAGTGTTTAATCTTGTTAAATAATTCATTTGTGTAGATTATTTCATAATTTATGGGCAAAAGAATTGGATTTTGGGTATAAACATCAAAACTTAGATTTTGTGTAATAAGTCTTGCAATTGAGTTTTATAAATGGATTTGAGGTTGTATTAAGTGTATCGATGATTTGTAGGATGATTTTTATATTAGAAAACATATTAGGGTTGAAAATTGAGACTTAGTAGATGATTAATTAGGTTTTGGAAATTTTGGGTTTTGGAGAAATTACCCCATTTCGTGGCTCGCTGAACAGGCCGAATCGATTCGCCCCTTGCGAATCGATTCGCCATGTTGCAGAAGCATCAGGTCTTTAGGGCCAAATCGATTCGCCCCTTGTGAATTTATTCGGTATGTAGCAGACTTACATTTCTAGTTGGGCCGAATCGATTCACTAGGACCAAATCGATTCATAGGACCGAATCGATTTGGAAGGGCCGAATCGATTCGAAAACAGGGTAGTTTCGAATAATTTTTCCTAGGGAGAGTTTTAATCCTATTCTCTTGGGTTTATCGATTTGGAACATTATAGTTTGATGAAAGAAATATATGATTTGAATATTTCCAAGGGGTTTCTGCTATGATATGATGGTGGGGACATATCGAACTATTTTGGAGACGAATATACGTGCGTGTTGGAAATTGTTGTATTGGTGTAGTGTGGGAATTTCTTTAAGAATAGGAGTTCTATTTCGAGGTCATGGGTGAGTTTACATATAACGTACAGTTTGGGATTCTTTGAGAGAGAGTGGTGAGGGCGTGACGTGAAATTTTAGGCCGATGATTGTGTCGAATCCTTATAGCGATAGGATTCTATTCAAGATAGGATTGGGGACCAATGAAAGAGAGAGGTTGCGTATCCTTAGTGAAGTCAAACTCAAGGAATAAATCATAAATGGGTTAATGTTAGGGTTCATTATGAGCATTGAATCGTAATCTAAAGTGAGGGTAATTTAACTTACTGTCGACCAATAGTTGTGAGTATACTTATCGTCGGAATAGTCTATATATATATCGGAAAGTAATTTACTATGGGTATCCCAATATATGATGAGATCATAAAATAAATATAGTTTCGAGCTTGGAGCTTATAAATTATTGGTTGTGTGAGTAACAATTGGGATTCCAATACTTGAAAGGATTATGAAATGAATTTAGGATTAAGATTGTTGTCTGAAGACTATTAGTCATGTGTATACCAATAGTCAGGATTATTATTAGATATATCGAAGTGCATTCGGATATAGATGGGATGTATAGTGATCGTTACATACCTTCAACTTTGAGTTAGTAGTATTAATGTTATATATATTGGAAGATTATTCACATCATAGATGCAATGAATGAATATATATCAAGTGAGGCATTGTATAAGGGAGAACGCTTTGAGTATATTTGCGTCATAACAAGGGTGAGTATTACGATAGTGTACATATATCGCCATCTTATGTTACTTGATAAATTTTGATTGGAGATAAGGTATGCATATATATAGAGATTTATATATATTGAAATAGCTATATAAATATGGTGTGAATGTATATTTCTTGTGTGATGATTTATACGTATGATGTGAGTGCTGGTATATATATACTGTGTGAATGATATATATACTTATGGTGTGAAGCATACCCGGCACATGCTATCATGGGAAGTTACGCAATGAGGGTGAGCCTCTGGCTTGAGGAGCAGGGTGTGGATAGTCCCCAGGTTATAGTCGTCCATTTTTATTTGTGTGATTTTATTTTCCGGGTGAGAATTCTTGGGTATGGGTCGTTCTCACTTTCCGATTAAGAACTATGATCGTTTTTCATACGTTAGGATTGATTTTGTCTCCATGGCGGTGTGATAATAGTCCGATAGGTGGTGACCCCGAGAGAAAGTGAGTAATTCCTAGAAGATAATAGCATGGTGCAGTATTTTGATATCATATAACCGTTAATGTTATGTGTATTGCAAAGTGTACATTATGTGTGTTATGTATACGTGGTTATATGAAGGAAAGATTGCTTATATATATATATATCCTATAGGTGAGGGTGATGTGAATTATCCAGTATGTACACCTTGGGTGATTTGGTGTATTAGTTTATTAGGGTCGAAAGATTGTACTTAGAGACAATTACGGTTATAATGACCTCAAGGAGTTAGATAGAGATTCTATTTTTGTTCTTAGATATAATACTCATTATTTAAGTAGTTGTTGTGGTATGTTATATATAGATGACATGATGGATCCCTACAATCGACATTGTCAAGGAGTAGTGTATCGGGGGGTTCCTTGTTTGGATTTCACTTTGCGAGACGCCCCACGCACGAAACGTAGTGCAATGTTGAGAGTAGAGAGAAGTTTTGTCCTTAGTACTTGTATGTATGTTATTTCGAAAATAAACTTTTATATTGGAAACCTAATGTTAATGTGTGATGTATTAAGACTTATAATTGGAACCTAAGCCTAGTAAGGCATACATGTGGGTATATTTATGTGAGATTAGAAAGGAAAGAATTTTTGGGTTATGTTAGGATGGAAGGTCAAGCGGAGATAGGCCATGCATACAGTTAGGTAGTTTACCCTTGAATTGTGTCGGGTAGCTTAATTAAGGTTTCGGAAAACGAATAGGTGTGCGCTGTAGATGAGAGCTGAGTTTGGAGTTTCACGAGAGTGCGACTCCACTTTAATTATGAAACATTTCATTAATAATTATTATGCACTTGCTAAATATTTTTACACCTCGGGCTCTGACCCGTTTATATTTCTCTTTTGCTATATATTTATATATATATATATATATATACTAGCGAAATGCCCGTGCTTGAAGGCACGGTAAGTGCATAACTGTTACATGTAACTTAACTCTTTTAGGCACGACAAAAATTTTCAAACTACATAATCATGAAACGACAAAATTTTTTAAAGTAGGTAATCGCAAAACGACAAAAATATCGTACATGTTATTTAACTACTATTTTCTAAAAATTGTATTTTTATGCATAAAATATATGTAAACAAACATTAGTACTTACAAATATGTATTTTACAAAAATTGTTTTGAAATATTAAAAATTGTTTGGAATAATAAAATATTTTACAAAAATAGTTTTTTTAGTTATTAAATTCATTGTTTTCTAAAAAACTATTTTAACTATGTTCTAGTGTTTTATTTATATCTATTAGAGAATAATGCTAAATTTTTTATTAAACAACTTTAAATAAAATGTAGAATTTTTTTTAATATAAAAGACCTATTTTTAAAAGCCATAACAGATTATTTTTGTAAAAAACTTCTTTAATAAATAAATAAAATATTTATTTATAAGTATTAATATTTATTTATGTATATTTCAAAATTGTTTAAATAATTTATACAATAGTGTTTTATTAAAAATTGTTTTTTGTCCTAGTCCTTTCCGCGGGTATAAACAAGGTCGTATCCCTCGTCGAGTACTTTTATCATTGTTAAAAAGTTGTTGAGGCATGCTCCTCGGGATATGTTTCTACCGAAAAACTACCTCTCATAATGAATTGTTTTTAGTATGAATAAAGATACACTTCCCCTATCATCCCTATCGATTCCATACCCAACATAATCCTGGCCGTTGATTTACTTTCCAAAACAATGCATCATCTCTCTTTTTCACAACAGTACATTAGAAGTTTATACATACATAATTGTACAATTTGTTTTAAAAAGATCTAATTTTTATCAATATAAAAAATTAGTTCTTTTGTTTTTGAAATTGTATAATTATTTAAAAACATTTGAAGTTGTTTTAAAAAATAGACCTATTTTTTGGTTATTTTTTCCTGCTTTTCCTCCGAGATCTTTTTTTTCTTTTTTTCCCATTTTTTTGTATTTAAAAAAATGTTTTTAGGTTATTTTTTTATCCTAACTATTCTCTATTAATTTTTTTTCCTTTGTAGTCCCATTTTTTCGTATATAAAAAAGATGACACACTGACGTGGTATGTCGCGATTGGTTAGTGTCTTATGGATGTGGGTCAACACCAGCGGCACTAACCAATCGTGACACGCCATTAAAGCGTAGCGTTTCGCGATCGGCGAATATTTTCTTATTTCTAAAGGTACGTGTCAACGCTCCTCTCCCCTCCCAGTATTCTCTTATGTGGTGTCTCATCTTAATTATGTCGTGTGTGATAAAAAAACGTAACGTGCCTTACGTAACATAATTTAATTGACATTAGATATGACATAGAACTAATTTTAACCCAAAAAAATTACTACCTAAAAAAATGTGTTAATTATAAGAAAAAGACATAAAATGATAAAACTAATTTTATATCTCGAACATTTTTACAGACAATAAGATTTACTGTATTAATATTACACAGACAATAAAATTTACTGTGTTCACCGAAAAATAACATTTACTGTAATAAACATAAATTTCTTATTTATAAAAAAATATTTATTTTAATTTTAATAAAAAAAACTGTTTAATTTGATGTCTTAGATTCGTGATTGATTACTGCTGTCGGCGCGAACCTACATTCTCGGACTAACATCATTTGATGAATGTACACTAATCAATCGCGAATCTAAGATATCAAATTAAACATATTATTTTTTATTTATTAAAATTGATTTTATAAAAAAAAAACTCGTATCGTGTCTTATCTAACATAATTTAATTGACATTAGATAGGACATAAAACTGATTTTATAAATTAAAAAAAATCCCAAAAAAAGTTTTAAAGTTGATTATAACAAAAAAAATAATGTTCGTGTTATTTTAATTTGGTCATGTTCGTGTTTCTTTTTTTTTTTTATATAAACACCTTTTTTTAATAAAAAAATATAGTTTTAAAACAAACACATTAGATAGGACATAAAACTGATTTTATCAAAAAATAAATACCCAAAAAAAGTGTTAAAGCTGATTTTAACCAAAAAAAAAATTATCTTCGTGTTATTTTAATTTAGTCATGTATGTGTTCCTTTTTTTTTATAAAAGCACTTTTTTATATAAAAAAATACAGATTTAAAGCAAAAAGCTTTTTAATAAAATTGATTTTATTAAAAAAAACTATCTAAAAAAAGATATAAAACTGATTTTGAAAAAAAAACATAAAAATTATTACCCAAAGATTTTAACAATTGTTGTAGAATTGTGTGGATATGAGAATGGAGCATTCGGTTTGGTTTGGGTACAGAGAATTCTGTAAGTCTAGCATTTCTCTTTTAATATTGCCATGATTCTGTTGTATGCACTTTAGCTCATTTAACCAACTTGGGCCGAGTATCTTTACAACTTTGGGTAGTTAAGTAGTGTTTTGTACACTATTTTATACCATTAATCCAATATTATCTTTAAAAATAGAGACCTTGATAAAGTTCTAGGCCCCATTTACAATACATATATATATTTTATATATTTTGTTTAAATCATATACATATGAGGGTACAACAGTTGTTTGGCTTTGGGTCACAAAAATGGAGAGATAAAGCAAATGGATAGATACAGGGCATCATATCATGTGTTTCTCTATCTGCTTTCATTTTTTTATACTAGGGGTGCAACCGGTACGGTATGGTCGGTAACGACCTCTTACCAATATCAAAACTACATTCTATATGGTAAAACCTACCGTACCAATTTACCGACCGGTACATCAAAACAAAAATCAAAACCAAACCGATCGATTTTTCGATTTTTTCGGATTTTTTTTGTTTCGGTAATTTCGGTTTCAATTCGTTTTTTTCCCGGTAAATACCAGAATTTCAAATCGGTTTATGCATTCGATAAATCTGGTATATATTTCGATATACCCATTTCTAGCTGTTACAATTTCTAGCATTTTTAGCTATTACAATTTCTAGCATTTCTAGTTGTTTGGAACAATTAGAAACATACACAAACAGGTACAATTTCTAGCATTTGTAGCATTTGGAACAATAGATTTAAACAGATACGAGACCAAACTAACCGATTTGCTTTTGTCGGAGTCGGAGGAGAGTGAGACGAGATGAGGGAGCTGGTGCCTGAGGAGAGTGAGCCAAGATGATGAGCCTCAAACAATGAGGGAGTTGTTACCTCAAAAAATGTTCGCCAGAAAGTCAAAATCATCCACACCTCCAACACCGAAAAAACAAACCTTCACCGAAAAAGCCAACTCACCGGAAAAGCCAACTCGTCGGGAAAAAAAATCACCGAAAAACACGGAGGGAACTAAGATCCGAATACAGCTGGCACCGAAAAAATTGTCACCGGAAACCCGATCTCAAAATGAAGTAACCACGCCAAATCGAAAGCCAAATCGAAAAAATAAAAAAATGGTGTTCTCAAATAAAAGTCCCCAAAAAATTATTTCTCAAAATCAACCCAAAGTTGAAGAAGAAGAAAAAATGAGAGAGAGAGCTCAAACAAAAATGATGGCCACACTTTTTGAGAGAGAAAGAGGTAAAAAAAAATGAAATGGAAACCCTAAAAAAAGAGCTCTACACAAACCACAATATAAAACCCAAATGAAATAAGGGCAAAACGGAAATATAACCAACAAAACAAACGGCTCTTTTTATTTTAACAAAATGTTACCTAATTCATTTTGTGTTAAATATTTGATTAATTAAACAAAATATATGTTTGATTAACATGATTATTTAACACTTAAACCAAATACTCAAATCAATAAATTTAAATTCAAAGAGAATATAAAAACTCACTCATAAGAAATAAAATAAATAGAAGTAGTATGATACCCAAAATAATTTGACACTGCACAAAAAGTTTGGTACGGTATTTCGGTACGGTAATTTTGGTACGATATCGGTACGGTAAATTCGGTAAATTGACTTTTTGTATCTAAAAACCAAAACCAACCAAATTTTTTACGGTATTTTCGGTTTCGGTAAAATCGGTTTTCGGTATTTCATAATATAAAACCAAAACCATTTTTTTCCGGATCAAAACGGTACGGTATGGTAAAAATCCGTACCGGTTGCACCCCTACTTTATACCCACAAATTAGGGGGTATTGCAACTAAACAATTTGAACTATATAAAACAAATGTAACTATACAAAAAGTGGTCTCTGAAAAAAAAACTGATTTAAAATGAACCAACCTAAGTAGTAAAAAAATAATATATACCTGTCAAAAGAAATATACACATTAGAATAATCAAAATCTCAATCAAAACTTAATGAATAATATGTACAGGAATTCTGATTCTTTTTTGGTTAAAAACATTATGCGCGCACTTTTACTTAGGTAATATTCGTGATTGGTAAAAAAATAAATAGTTCATATTGAATTCGTTTTTTATTTTTTTTCCTGATGTGTCATTTTTACCCGAGTCATGTTCGTGATGTGTCTTTTACTTAGGTAATGTTTGTTTTTTGTTTTAAATTTTTTTTTTGTGATGTTTGCTTATTTGGGTCGTGTTCGAGATAGGTACAAAATATATATTTCAAATCGAGTCATTTTTATTTTGATCGGGTTCACTTTTGGTAAAAAAACTTGTGTTGGGTCGTTTTCACTTGAGTCGTGTTCGAGATATGTAAAAATTATTATTTCATTTCTTATGGCGTTGTGTCACTTTTATTTGGATAATGCTTACGTTGATGGGTACAACTAATGAAAAGTGAAAAAAAAACATATAAAGAGAATAAAGATTATGCATAAGAGCCAAATTACTTAGAGGAATCTACTTGATGTATCTCTCCGAAGTATTTATTATAAAACATTGTCTTATTCACAACACTTAACATAAAATCTATCATCACCTAAATTTAAATTCAACACAGACATTACCAATACAAAAAAAATAGTAAGACCTCTCCCTCCCTCCAAAATGACCTGGACACAATTTTATTTTTTTACAAACTCCTACATATTTTTAGGACCGTTTAAAAATAAAAAAAAATCCAGCCAACTCCTACATATTTTTTTTTTTTGCAAACTCCTATGTATCAGCCAACTCTTACATATCAGGTATTATAACTCTCCAGAATATCACCAATACAATCAAACTCTCCAGCCAACTCCTACATATCAGGTATCAGCATTATAACTCTCCAGCATTACATATCAGGTATTACATATCAGGCATTACATATCAGGTATTATAACTCTCCAGCATATCAGCATATCAACATATCAGGGATTATAACTCCTACATATCAGGGATTATAACTCTCCAGCCAACTCCTACATATCAGCGAAAAAATCAAACTCTCCAGAATATCATGTATTATAATTAGGACCTTTTAAAATTGTTTTTAAAACTCTACTGGAATCATTAAAACTCTATTGACTCATTCAAGTGCGTTAAAAATAATAAAATCCATCCAGCTCTCCATTCTCTCTACTTTGCTTTGGTTTCTCAATACCCAAAATGCACAGTGAACATAAACATGGGTACTAATATACTCAAGTCTGTTAAAAAAGGAATGTTACCCAATACCATAAAAAAGTTAAAAATGAAAATTATACCCTAATATTTAAGGTTGTACCTGCAAAAATGAGATTGGGCATTAGATCAAACTCCATTTTCAACGACCCAAAATTAAAATCACGACATAGCATTCCCAAAACCTAAGCTTTGAATATAAATGATTTGAGCTAAGTTTCATTTCATAAATATAAATACAACTTAAGTTTCAAATATCTTGGTGTTTTGAAGAGCAAAAATATAAATGACATACCTGGGGGTTTTGAAGAGCAAAAATGAGGGGTTTTGGAATATATAAGAGCTTTAAACCCAGCTCTAAATCCATAAGTGACATCCCTATTTTTAATACACAACCTGATTTTGAAGAGAATCTTTATATAACCTAGATTATACCTATGTGTAGCTAGTGATGCGATGTGAGATTACTTGTGATAAAATAAGAGAGAGACTTCTGTGAGATGGAGATATTCTACCTGTGAAAATGAGAGAGAGCTTTAAAACTGAATAGGGCAATAGATATTAAAAAAACAAAATACATCTCAAACATTTACACTTTAAAGAAAGTAAAACATATCCAAGATCAAAGGTTTAGTTATAAAACCTTTCATGAGCGATTTTGTGTTATGAAAGTAGAGAAAAAAATAAGGTTAGAAATTGAAAAAAAACAAAAAAAAAAAACGTCTTCAAAAAGGGAGAAAAACTAAATACCTCATCTGAACAACATGTTCAAACCAAAACCAGTTGAAAGAAAAAATCCCTGAAAGGAAATTGGTCGTGATTAGAGGTGTAAAACGGACGAATACGGAGCGGATACCATAGTATCCACATCCGTATCCTCCAAGTCTCCACACTATCCGTATCCGTATCCGTATCCGCCCGGATAATAATTTAAGCTATCCATATCCGTATCCTCTCGGATTTTCCGAATTCGGATAATATCCTTATCCGTTTCTATTGTTTAAGATACATTAAGATACACATAGCGTATTAAACACTAATTTAATCAATTAATTAAATATATAATTTTTCATTCCATGTAATATATAGAGAATGTGTAAAACATCAAATTAAATTATAAAAGAAGGCTCGAGCACAAGTACTAACCTTTAATGTGGATTTTTTTATTCAATTGCGAGCCATTGAAATTTATATCCTCTTCAGTTTCTCCAATGATTGAACAAAAATGAAGTGAAACATCATCTTACCTGAAAAGTATAACTCAATTAAAATATTAACAGAGAAAACAAAGAATATATTACAATAAAGAAGGGACGTTATTTTTTACCCCTTAAGTTCCCGAAGTGTGTCATTCTCATCTCCTTTCCTTTGTATCCTTGTCTAATTAAGCATTAAGGTAATCACAACTCGCAAGTTAGTAGTAATGCATAAAGATAAATTAAGACATTATTTGTTTGAACATACTAATTCACCCAAATAAAACTTCACCAATATATTGTACTAAAAAAAGAAATCCATGAGTTTAATAATACATGTAACATAAGTTTTTCTTATACATAAAAGTTTCACCATAATTTTATATAGCATCACCATACATTCATTCATTTATAAAATCCTCATAGCAGGTCACCATACATTCATTCATTTACAAAAATAAGAGGTCACCATACAAAATCTCATAACAGACTAGTTGAGATGGACTTTGGCTTTGTTCATTCATTTATTTGGCAGCACTATATTTCACCATTAAAAAATAGTAGGTGATTCAGAGACTATGAAATCGTACAAAAATGTAGCCACCGGACAAAAATGAAACTATATAGGTCCGGACAAATATTGTACATAAAAAAATAGCAGAGATTACGAATACAAAAGCAGATATTATGAATGTGAAACTATACAAAAGAAATTATAAAAGCAGGTCACCATACAAAAGAAATTACATGAATGTGAAACTAAAAAAAAGCAGGTCACCATACAAAAGATTTAGAAACTATTGTTGGCTAAAATAGCAGGTCCCCGTTATTCACCGGACCAACTGATTCAGATTCAAAAATCATTTACATACTTGTTTTTGGCTGGAAGAGGCGTCAGGAAGGCAACACCGGAACAACTGATCGGAGGGGAAGCGTAGAGGCGCAGAGCGGGGAAGAGCCTAAGGGCTTTTGGGAAATGGGGGAAAACTGATTTACCGTGTGTTTTGTTTATTAGGCTAGGATTATAGGTTAGATTTTTAAAGTTTTCATAATTATACTTATGCCCAACTTTTATTTTAAGTTTTAGTTTACATCTAAAGTATTATATAACTAATATTTTAAACGGATACGGATATCCTGTCAAACGGATATCCGGTAAAATGGATACTCCGCGTAGGATACGGATTATCCGTGTCGGATACTACTACTATCCGTATCCGTATCCGTTTTCACGGATATTTTTATAGATTATCCATATTCGCATCCATTTCCATTTTTTCGAATAAATATCCGCAAATTCGGATTCGAATATCGGACGGATGCGAATTTTTGAATATCCGTTTACAGCCCTAGTCGTGATGAACCCATTGCCTGAAAAAACTCATGTGTAGAACTTTCTTATTCAAGCTGATCAAAATGAAGAAGGCGGAAAACATGTGGGTCTTCTTTAGTTTGCTCAGAGAGCGAGAGTGAGAGATAAAGAGAAGTCGTTGGGGGTGAGAGCGTTATAGTAGGTAGGGATTGTAAGAGTTAAAAGTGACATGAAAATGGGTATAATAACCTTTTACCATTGTTTTTGAATTTTGAACAAAGGGGGAAATAAAGTAGTGTGTGTTAAAAGAGGGGAAAACTAAAAATTTAAAGGGCAAAAACTGTAAAAGTAGTATTTTAATTTGAACCATTGGATTCTTGCATTATTGGTTTAATCCTAGCCCCTAATTAGCTTATCAACTTAAGAAATAGTAACCAAAATTCTACTCCTTATTTTATATATATATATATATATATTGCTTACTACTGGTGTCCCACCGCATGGATACCATATGCTTTTCTATCCAAAGTCTTGGGAGTCGGGGCAGTTGCAGACTGTTACGGGATTCAGATTATAGTCGCTTCCTATTCCTTTATAAATCTAGAAAGGATTCATGTTGTATATCGGGTTTATACCCAAGAGTCATTTATAGTTGTTTATACTTTTTATTTTGGATGTTGTATTGTCTGTGACTCGACAGCTTATTCAGGTATGTTTTCTTTTGTGTACTCGTTTCATTTTAATTCGAGCACTTTCTTTTATCGTGGTACTTGTGCATTTTATACCTTTTCCATTAGTTCCCAAAAAGTTGGTTTGTTGTCCGTGGTTTGTTTTATTTAATTTTGGCATTGCTTTTATAATTTTGGGTAGTTAGCCTTATTTATTTTAGCATTGTCAGTAGATGCTGAGAATAATCCATCTGAGATTCCTGATTAAATGAAGTATAGGGTTGGCCACCTATTATTATTTTAAGCGAGGTGTCGCAGATGGTATCAGAGCATCAGGTTCTAGTGTCTTTAGGATATGTGCGGGTTTTCTGCGTTCTTCCGTAAGTGTTCTTGATGTAGAGCCCTACTATTAAGATTGTTGTATTCACTACGCTTATCTTCTTCTGCGAGGTGTACTTACTTGAACGATGTTCTAACACAGTTGTTCTCATCTTAGACGTCACCAAGAATAAGTCATCCAGGAAGGGGCAAGTTGAAAGATGCAATACCCATAACATATTTTGGGTACGCTTTGACTGGAGGAGATTTCTAGCGGTGATTCAAGGTGATCTAACGGTGGTTGGGTGAGAAGGAGATTTGATTCGAATGGTGAATTTTGGGATCGATAAGGTAAGTACTGAGGAAAAGTGAATAGTGAAGTCCTTGGGAGGTTTTGATTGAGAAACTCGTCAACATTTGTTAGGAAACCTGGTGTTGGTGACTTTTACCGATGAAAGGTATGTGGCATTGTCCCATTGTTAGGAGTATCGTCTTCATTTAAGAAGGGAGTAAGAAATTTGGAGACTCGGGTCCATCGAGTAGGATTGAAGAAGTTGATACCAGCGGAGCAAGATTATTGCCGCGTCAGGGTGTTAGGCAGGATTTTGGGGGTCGCGATAGCATTTTGTCCTTCGGTATGGTTAAGAGGGATATTTGGGAAGATGTTTCTCTTGTGGAGAAATAGGCTTTAGGAAGTAAGATTGTCCTGGATGAAGTAAAATAATTGGATTATGGAAGTATAAGGTAGAATACCTTTCTTTGGGTTTAGTTCATGCTTTGCGTGGTATTGGGAGCGTCGCATATAAGGCATAACGAGTGGGTAGCTGCTATAACCATAGTGTTTATCAAGTTTCCATAGAGGAAGGAGTGAGCAAACGTGGCCTTTGTATGCCATTTTTAGGATAATAGGTCATTTCGGGATGAGCTAGTAGATAGTTATGTTATTAATTTCTGAAAGTGCAGACTGTTAAGATTGTTTTTTTGTATTTAGGTTAGTTGTACGTAATTATAGTGTTCCAATGAGGGAAAGACTTACTTTGCGGCGATGCTTTGATGTAATGTAAAGGAATTGTATAACTGAAGAGGTTTAGAGTTTAGCAACTTCATTGTTGAGCGGATAATTTAGCTCATGGTTGTGCTAGTTATGAGAACTAGGTATTAGTAAGAGTATTTTGTTTGTTAGGACCTTGTGTCTTGGACATAAGGTGTTTGATTAGCGTGTCGAAAGACACGGAATTACTTTATATTGTGTTGCTATATAGGCCTATGGGCAATATTTATGATTCGAAAATATTTTATAAAAACCTTAATCCTGGTTCAAAAAATCTCAATCCCCGACATAGCTACATAGTAGTGTATTGGGAGGGTTCCTTGTTTGGATTTTTCTTGCGAGACCTCCCTCATATGAATGTAGCGAATGTCAGGAATTGAGAAGAGTTAAACCCTTGGAAATTTCAAATTTTTATATACTTAGTAAGCTATTATAGATTTATTTATCCAGAGTTATATATTACGATTTGAGGCTAGTGGAGTCGGGTTATGTTTTACGAGTGGAGCTCGGGTACGGGGTGTATGGGCGCCCTGGGTAGCTAGTTTAATTTTAAAGTTTATATGATTCGATGTTGAGAAGTGGGAGAGATAAGTATAGTAATCCTGACAGTATATGTAAGAACTAGATGAGGTTCGAAGTCCTAGGCATACCCTAAATTTCGAGGACGAAATTTTTGTAAGGGGGGAAGTCTGTAATACCCCGTGACTTTGGGACTGAGAAATTAAATTTTCAGGAGAAATAAAATTTATTGAAATTGGAAAATTTTAAGATTTGGAAATTGAGGTCCAAAAATTAAGGACGTTATAAAGTAGTCGGATGATGATTTTGAGTTCGCTATCGATTCCAGATGGGTCAAGATAGTCGAAATGACTGTCTTTGGGTTTTATTTCGGTTCCGGAATATTTTAAGTTGGTTTGACTCGAATTGGAGTAAACGATTCATTTAAAGTGTGTATTATCATTTAAAACTGGGACTTATATTTTAAAGGCTTTAGAGGCTTACGGATCAGCCTATCTCATTTTAGAGAAAGAGAGAAATAGAAAGAAGAGAGAAAAGAAGAAAAAAGAAAGAGAGAGAGGAAAAAGCTTGGCGATTTCTGGCCCATACGCGATCACGAGGACGATTAAACCCCTGTAATTTCGAGGCAAGTGTTTAATCTTGCTCAATAATTCAATTGTGTAGTTTATTTCATAATTTGTGGGCAAAAGAATTGGATTTTGGGTATAAACATCAAAACCTAGATTTTGTGTAATAAGTCTTGTAATTGAGTTTTATAAATGGATTTGAGGTTGTATTAAGTGTAGGGATGATTTGTAGGATGATTTGTATGTTAGAAAACATGTTGGGGTTGAAAATTGAGGCTTAGTAGATGATTAATTGGGTTTTAGAAATTTTGGGTTTTGGAGAAATTACCCCATTTCGTGGCTTGCCCTTGCGAATCGATTCGCCATGTTGCAAAAGCATCAGGTTTTTAGGGCCAAATAGATTCTCCCCTGGAGAATTGATTCGGTATGTAGCAGACTTACATGTCTAGTTGGGACGAATCAATTCGCAGCTAGGACCGAATCGATTCAAGGGGCCGAATCGATTCCAAAATAGGGCAATTTCGAATAATTTTTCCTAAGGCGAGTTTTACTCCTATTCTCTTAGGTTTGTTGAACATTATAGTTTTATGAAAGAGATATGATTTGAATATTTACAAGGGGTTTCTGCTATGATATGATGGTGGGGACATATCGAACTATTTTGGAGACTAATATACGTGCGTATTGGAAATTTTTGTATTAGTGTAGTATGGGAATTTCTTTAAGAACGGGAGTTCTGTTTCGAGGTCATAGGTAAGTTTACATATGAATTATGGTTTGGGACTCTTTGAGAGAGAGTGGTGAGAGCGTGACATGAAATTTTAAGCCGATGATTGTGCCGAATCCTTATAGCGATAGGATTCTATTCAAGATAGGATTGGGGACCAATGAAAGAGAGAGAGGTCGCGTATCCTTAGTGAAGTCAAACTCAAGGAATAAATCATAAATGCATTAATGTTAGGGTTTATTATGAGACATTGAACCATAATCTAAAGTGAGGGTAATTTAACTTATTGTCGACCAATAGTTGTGAGTATACTTATCGTCGAAATAGTCTATATATATATCGGCACGTAATTTACTATGGGTATCCCAATATATGATGAGATCATAAAATAAATGTAGTTTCGAGCTTGGGGATTACAAATTATTGGTTGTGTGAGTAACAATTGGGATTCCAATACTTGAAAGAATTATGAAATGAATTTAGGATTAAGATTGTTGTTTGAAGACTATTAGTTATGTGTATACCTATAGTCGGAATTATTATTAGATATATCAAAGTGCATTCGGATATAGATGGGATGTATAGTGATCATTACATACCTTCAACTTTGAGTTAGTAGTCTTAATGTTATATATATTGGAAGATTATTCATATCATAGGGGCAATGAATGAATATATGTCAAGTGAGGCATTGTATAAGGGAGAACGCTTTGAGTATATTTGCGTCGTAACTAGGATGAGTATTAAGATCGTGTACATATATCGCTAGCTTATGGTACTTGGTAAATTTTGATTGGAGATATGGTATGCATATATAGAGAGATTTATATATATTGAAATGGCTATATAAATATGGTGCGAATGTATATTTCTTTTGTGATGATTGATACATATGATGTGATTGCTGGTATATATAGACTCTGTGAATGATATACATGCTTATGGTGTGAAGCATACCCGGCACATGCTATCATGGGAAGTTACGCGATGAGGGTGAGCCCCTGGCTTGAGGAGCAGGGTGTGGATAGTCCCCAGGTCACAATCGTCCATTTTTATTTGTGTGATTTTATTTTGGGGGTGATAAGTCTTAGGTATGGGTCGTTCTTACTTTTCGATTAGGAACTATGACCGCTTCCCATACGTTAGGATTGATTTTGTCTCCATGACGGTGTGATAATAGTCCAATAGGTGGTGACCCCGAGAGAAAGTGAGTAATTCCTCAAAGATGATATCATGGTGTAGTATTTTGATATCCTATCACCGTTAATGTTATGTGTATTGCAAAGTGTACATTATGTGTGTTATGTATATGTGGTTATAGGAAGGAATGATTGCTTATATATATATTGAGAGTATATATATATATCCTATAGGTGAAGGTGATGTGAATTATCTAGTATCTACACGTTGGGTGATTTGGTGTATTAGTTTATTAGGGTCGAAAGATCGTACTTAGAGACAATTACGGTTATAACAACCTCAAGGAGTTAGATAGAGATTCTATTTATGTTCTTAGATATAATACTCATTATTTAAGTAGTTGATGTGGTATGTTATATGTAGATGACATAATGGATTCCTATAATTGACATTGTCAAGGAGTAGTGTATCAGGGGATTCCTTGTTTGGATTTGGCTTTACGAGACACCCCACGCACGAAACGTAGTGCAATGTTGAGATTAGAGAGAAGTTTTGTCCTTAGTACTTGTATGTATATTGTTTTGAAAATAAACTTTTATATTGGAAACCTAATGTTAATGTGTGACGTACTAAGACTTATAATTGGAACTAAGCCTAGTAAGGCATACATGTGGGTATATTTATGTGAGATTAGAAAGGAAATAATTTTTGGGTTATGTTAGGATGGCAGGTCAAGCGGGGATAGGCCATGCATATGGTTAGGTAGTTTACCCTTGAATTGTGTCGAGTAGATTAATTAAGGTTCCGGGAAACGAATAGGTGCGCGTTATAGATGAGAGGTGAGTTTGGGGTTTCACGAGAGTGCGACTCCACTTTAATTATGAAACATTGCGTTAATAATTATTTATGCACTTGCTAAACATTTTTACACCTCGGGCTCCGACCCGTTTATATTTCTCTTTTGCTATATATATAGCAATATATATAGCAATATGTACGAAATATATATATATATATATATATTGCTTACTACAGGTGTCCCACCGCATGGATACCGGATCCTTTTCTATCCAGAGTCTTGGGAGTCAGGGCAGTTGAGGACTGTTACACAATTTAGATTATAGTTGCTTCCTATTCTTTTGTAAATTTAGAAAGGATTCATGTTGTATATCGGGTTTATACCCAAGAGTCATTTGTAGTTGTTTATACTTTTTGTTTTGGATGTTGTACTGTCTGTGACCCGACAGCTTATTCGGGTATGTTTCCTTTTGTGTATTTTTTTCATTTTAATTCGAGCACTTTCTTTTATCGTGGTACTTGTGCATTTTATATCTTTTCCATTAGTTCCCTATTGTTGGTTTGTTGTTCGTGGTATGTTTTATTTAATTTTGGTATCCACTTTTATAGTTTTGGGTAGTTAGCCTTATTTATTTTAGCATTGTCAGTAGATGCTGAGAATGATCCATTTGATATTACTGATTAAATGAAGTATAGGTCTAGCCATCCATTATTATTTTAAGCGGGGTGTCACAACATCCTTCCTGGAACTCAATGTGTGTAGTGTGAATCAGTCAAAATGGGTCGAGTATCACAAGAGTAATTCCTAGATTGCCTTTTCGAAATCAACTCTTCAACTTCAAATCTCACTGGTTATATCTCTCTCAAACGAACTCTCGAGATATGGGTTAGTGTATCGCTCTTGTGTGTGAAGAGGTGAGTAAATGTAAGCAAGTTCAAACGTCTCACACACACATAAGAAAGAATGAACATATAGAAAGAAAATGATCTCATGAAAGAATGCTAATCACTACAGTGAGAACGTCGAGTTATTCACCACGTTGACTATCATTTGCCCGAACACCCAGGGGAAAATATGGATGATTATGGATGAGGGGAAATGAGATAGAAAGGATATGATGATATGAGACAGGATGGTAATGTATGTATGAATGATGAGTGATGGATGTGTGATGCTTAAAAGATGGATGCGATAAAACAGTGTTCTATACTTGAAGAAAAAATGTCTTTATTTCAAAACTAACTACAAACTCTCTTTCTCTTTTTTTTTCTTTTTCTTCTTCTTCTTCTTCTTCTTCTTCTTCTTCTTCTTCTTTTTTCTATTTTTTCTATTTTTTTTTATACTCTCAACACTGAAGACATTTTACATTTGGAAACACTCTTTTATTTGAAAATGAAAGATGATATGGAGATAATAGGTGATGGTGTGGGGAAATATATGGGAATATGGAAGAGTATGGGTGAAATGAATGGAAATATGATATGGGGGGAAAAGTGATAGGTGTATGGATGAAAATCCTAGTGATCGGGACAAACTTAAATACACATGTTTCTTACAACTCGAAAGTGATGTCGTTCTCAATAATCAAGCCAAAAAATTAGTAAAGAATAATGAGATCATACAATAATTAAAGTGCGGACCCAAAAGAAGTTGAATCAACTTTTGACTCGGAGATTGCATAAAACTCTCTAGAAGGGTGAAAGGCACAAATCTCACGGGTTAAAGTCTCTACTAGTGATCCTTAAGGTTCTCTTTAGAATTATAGTACTCCTCAACTCTAAATCGTATTGATGTGATAAGTGCACAAATTTTGTTGAGTCTAGAAATTCATGGTGCAACATGCCTTGTTACTTATTACATAAACTATTTAGAAAAAATATTCTCCAGCTTGATTTCTAGACTTTGAAAGATGGATGATTGAAAATTCACATCAATAAATGAGATGAAAGAAACTGCATGAAATTTTTTAAAAAAAATCAGGTTCAAAAATCAAAAATTTTCAAAAGAGGTACGATTTTGATAAAATTTCCCACCCCTAAACAAAAAGGAACATCATCCTCGATGTTAAATAAAATGATTTTTAAAATGGAGAACAGAAGGGTAGGAAAGAGATAACTAGAATTAACCTCTAATGAAGTGGATATATGTAGCCAAGAATAAACCTGAATAAGAAGTGAGAGAGAGAAAAGAAATGTGTACAAGTCCATAATATAGTAAAGCATTGGGTGGTGTGAAACACCACCCCCAAACAGGATAAGACTCATACTCAGAAAAAGTGGGTTGCCTCCCGGTAGCGCTAAGTTTAACGTCTTCAGCCGGAACGATTGGAACTCACCCAAAAAGAAATGATAAGCGAGGAGAGAACGGGGTGGCAGAAAAATTGGGGGATAAGAATCACCCCCAAATAAGACTGAACAGTCAGTCTTCATAAATGGAGTCATAAAGGTCAATCTGTTCTATGTGAGTGGAGACTAGCTCCAAGAAAGGCTTCAAGCGTTGACCATTGACCTTAAAGAGGCTACCATCCTTGGGATTTTTCACGGCGATGGCACCATAAGGAGTAACTGACTCAATAATGAAGGGTCCGGACCACCTAGTTTTCAATTTCTCGAGAAAGAGATGCAATCGAGAATTATACAACAAAACTTTTTTACCACGGTGGAATTATTTGCGCATGATGCTTTGGTCATGGATCCACTTCATCTTGTCCTTATACTTCTTGGACAAATCATAGGCATCATTTCTGATTTCCTCCAATTCATTAAGTTGCATCTTCCTATGGACACCCACCTTATCAATATCAAAATTAAGGTTTTTGACAGCCCAATAAGCATGATGTTCAAGCTCGACATGAAGGTAGCAAGGCTTACCGAAGACCAAGCGATAAGGAGACATGCCAATTGGAGTGTTGTACGCAGTACGGTATCCCACAATGCGTCGTTCAAGTGTAAGGACCAATCTTTCCTATTAGGATTGATGATTTTTTCAAGAATTTGCTTGATCTCGCAGTTGGAGACCTCAACTTGACCACTAGTATGTGGGTGGTAAGAGAGACCAACCTTGTGGGTAACACCATACTTTTTGACAAGGTTTTCAAAGACTCGATTACAAAAATATTTACCCCCATCACTATGATAGCTTTGGGGGTTCCAAAATGCATGAAGACATGCTCTTTAAGAAATTGGACCACAACTCGATGGTCATTGGTGCGGCAAGCAATTGCTTCGATCCATTTGGAAACATAGTTAACATCAACTAGAATATACTGAAAACCATGAGAGGAGGGAAATGGTCCCATGAAATCGATACCCCACACATAATAAATTTCAACAATGAGGATGGGTGTGAGAGGAATCATATAACGATGAGGAAGACGCCCAGAGTGTTGGCAATTGGAACAAGCCTGGAAATATTGATGGGCATCGTGGAAAAGGGTAGGCCAATAGAAACCACTTTGCAAAATTTTAGCGACAGTTTTCGTTGAGCCTAAGTGGCCTCCACAAGCACTATTGGGACAAAAGGATAGAATACTGAGTTGTTCACATTCGAGAACACAACGACGAATGACTCGATCGGGGAAATACTTGTAGATAAACGAGTCATTCCAAGAGTAAAACTTCACATTCGCCATGAATTTGGACCGATACTGTTTCGACCAATGATTGGGAAGTTGATCGGTGACAAGAAAGTTGACAATATCAGCATACCAAGGCGAGGTGGAGATGGAAAAAAGTTATTAATCGGGAAATGACTCAGAAATGGGAACATGATCACAGTCAGACGTGATAGTAATGCGAGAGAGATGGTTAGCAACAAAATTTTCACAACCTTTCTTATCCCGATTTTCAAGGTTAAACTCTTAGAGTAAGAGAATCCACCATATCAATCGTGGTTTGGAATCCTTTTTATGAATAAGGTGCTTAAGAGCAGCATGATCAGTATACACGATGATAGGGGCACCTATGAAATGTGAGCTAAAGTTATCAAGAGCAAACATAACCGCTAATAACTCCTTTTCGATGGTCGTGTAATGAAGTTCAGCATCATCCAAGGTTTTGGTAGCATAATAGATGGCATGTGTCCGCTTGTCAACTCTTTGGCCAAGCACGACACCAAGTGAAAAATCAGAAGCATCACACATGATCTCAAATGGGAGAGACCAATTAGGAGGTTGCATGATAAGAGCGAAAGTGAGTTCAGATTTTTGGCTCTTAAAGGCGACAACACATGCTTCATCAAAGATAAAAGGGACATCTTTGGATAAAAGGGTTGTTAAAGGTCGCGCGATTTTAGAAAAGTCCTTAATGAATCGTCGGTATAAGCCCGCATGTCCTAAGAAGGAACGAATGTCCTTAACAGACTTAGGAATGGGGAGTGAGGAAATCAAGTCAACTTTTTCTTTATCGACCTCAATACCGGAGCTAGAGACAACATGACCTAAAATAATACCCTTTTTTACCATGAAATGGCATTTTTCCCAATTGAGGACCAACTTCCTTTCTTGACAACGTTGAAGGACCATAGTGAGGTGAGATAGGCATTGTTCAAAGGATGAACCAAACACAGAAAAATCATCCATAAAGACTTCGAGAAAATGCTCCACCATGTCACTGAAAATACTAGTCATACACCTTTGAAAAGTCGCAGGTGCATTGCAAAGGCCAAAGGGCATATGAGGGTATGTAAATGTGCCAAATGGTCAGTTAAAGGTAGTTTGTTCTTGGTCTTCAGGGGCAATGGATATTTGGTTGTACCCTAAATATCCATCAAGGAAGCAGTAGTAAGCATGGCCCGCCAAGCGTTCAAGCAATTGGTCAATGTATGAGAGAGGGAAGTGGTCTTTGCGAGTGACAGCATTGATCTTTCTATAATCAATACAAACACGCCAGTCGATTTGTATGTGGGTAGGCGCAAGCTCATCGTCATTATTTTTTACAACGGTGACTCCAGACTTTTTAGGCACCACATGAATGGGACTGACCCATTGGTTGTTTGAAATGGGGTAGATAATACCATCATCAAGCAATTTTAAATTTTCATCTCGAATGACCTCTTTCATTGCCAGATTGAGTCAGCGTTGTGGCTCATGAGAAGTCTTGGCATTCCCCTCTAAATGAATGCGATGGCTAGAGACATTGGGGTTGACACCTTGAATGTCGGAAATGGTCCACCCTAAAGCAGTGCTATGTTGAGTGAGAGTGTGGACCAATTTCTCTTCTTGATCCGGTGTCAAGTCAAAATAAATAATGAATGGGTGATATTGGTTTGGGCTTAAGAAAGTATATTTCAACTCAGCAGGTAATGGCTTAAGCTCCAAACTAGGTGGTGGCTCAGGAGAGGCATCGGACTCAGGCGCAGAAACAGAGTTCGAGAGAATATCGGGATAGGGGTTGACTGGGTCATCCATAGAAAGAAGAGTATCGACAAGGAGAGGATAAAATAGAGGAGCCCAAGTGGAAGTGTCCAGCAGTGGTGTAGAATCTAACAAGGCATTTACCTCAAAAATGGAGGAATCAATATCAAAGTCGTACCCAAAGTGAGCCAAACATTGGTGGATAGGATCTTCTGGGTAGGTGGTATCCAACATCTCTTGGACTAAGGAGTTAATCATTCAAACCTCATCAATAGAATCAACATCGACCTATTGTTGCATGAGGTGGAAAATATTGACTTCGACGGTCATATTGCCAAAAGAAAGATTCATTGACCCATCTCAACAATTGATGATGGCATTGGCAGTTGCCAAAAAGGGGAGACCCAAAATGATAGGAATATTGGTTGGGTCGGGAGCAGGAGTGTCTAAGATGATGAAATAAACTGGGTAGTACAAGTCATACACTTTCACCAAAACATCTTCAACGATTCCTTTAGGCACTTTCACATAATGGTCTGCAAGTTGAAGAGTAACCCGTGTATATTTCATGTTTTGTAAACCTAATTCAAGGTAGAGAGAGTAAGGTAGAAAATTAACAATATCTCTAAGATCAAGCAAAGCTCGAGTAGTGAACTTATCTCCTAACATGCATGAGACAATGGGACGACCAGGGTCTTTATATTTCACAATACCATTCTCATGGATGAGGGACATGTCTTGCTCAGTGACAAAGGATCCAACCTCATAAGCCGACTCCTTTCCATTCCCCTTAGGGTTAGAAATGGGTTGACTCAGAAAATAACCTTTCTCACACTCGGACTCAAACTAGTTAAGTTGTTGCTCAAGCCTTTGGATGGCTTGAGTCTGTGCTTGCGTGGTTTGTTGTTGAGTCGTGATAAATTGAGTGAGAAGATTCTCGATAGAGGAGGTGGATGATTGGGGTGGTGGGGCATAAGGGGGTTGGGGAACCAACTCTCAGTTAGAACTAAGCGACTTGGAATACTCGTAGGACGGAGGTGGGACGGGGACAATTTGATGAGTGGGATGGGACGGTCCTCCTTGGGGACAAAGGATGATGGATGGTGTTGGTGGTGGTGTGGAACATGGTGGTGTTGGATAGGAGGACGATGTTGCCTTTGTGGGTTTTGGTGAAACCCTGGTGGACCACCAACATGTTGATGCGGTTGTGAGGGAGCAAGGTGATTGTCGTACTTATAAGAAAAATAGGGGTGGTTCCTATTATTCGGATTGTCAGTAAACGACGGTGGTGTGGGTTTCCTAGTGGTATCAAAGTCACATGATTGGGCTAGAGTGGATTCGGGATCATCTTGAATGAGGGGGCACAAATTAGATAAATGATCCTGACTTAAATAGACATGACAAGAAGGACTAGACTCGTTGACATTCATCACTGGTTTAGAAAGAGAAACATTTTTTTGCATAGAAAAACTGAGAGCATCAACTGTCTTAGTCAAAGTGTTTAATCCATGAAGTAAGGTTTTAAAATCGGGATCATTTTTTTACCTCATAAGTGCTACCTACTCGTGGTGGCTCGGATCTCAAAAATTCATTGGTGCCCTCCCAATCTTGGGAGTCATCGCCTAATTCATGGAGAAAATTGTAGGCGGTGGTGGAAGTTAAGTGCATGAATTTGCCTTTATGCATGGACTCAATCATGGTGCGAGAGGAAGGAATAAGACCATTGTAAAAACTATGAACGAGTCGACTCTTCTCGAGACCATGATGTGGGCAACTATTGATATAGTCTTGAAAACGGTCCCATGCTTCACAAAATTGCTCGGTTGGATTTTGGCAAAAATCCTAAATGGCTTGGCGCATCTCATTGGTTTCACTTATGGGATAAAACTTTGACATGAACTTCTTCACAAGTTGTTCCCATGTATGGATAGAATCCGGTGACAAGGAATGTAGCCACATGGATGCTTTATCATGGAGAGAAAATGGATACAAGCAAAGACGAACATTTTTTTCATCTAAGTTTTGATTTTTGAAAGTAGCGCAAACTGTGAGAAAATTTCGCAAGTGAGTGTAGGGAGACTCACGTTCAAGACCATGGAAATTGGGCAACATGGAAATGGTCGCCGGGCGAATTTCGAATTGATCCGTCGGGGTGGGTGGAAGAACTATGCAAGATGGTGGGTAGCCATTATCGGGGCAAAATAGTCCCTTAAGGCACGCTCTTCAGCCATGGTGGGTGGATGAAATTGGGATTAGAGATTTCAACTCGGGGACAACTCAAAGTGATAGGTGGAATGGAAGAAGCAAGGGGAACACTTGGTTCTCCTAATGTGGAAGAGACGGGAGAAAGACTACGTGAACGAATTAATCGATGATTAACTCGTTTCCACGTGGGCATGCAAAGAGGGATTCTTTTTGGTTTTTTGATTTTTGGAAAAGAAAATATTTTTGGAGTTTTTCTTTTGTGTTGGAAAGAAAGAAAATGTTTTTGAGTTTTTTTTTTATAAAAATAAGAAAATAAAATATTTTGGGATTTTTTGGAAGAAAAAGGGTGGGAGAAAATTTGGACTCTAAGAATTTGGACGAATTCACTAAAATGGACTGCCGAAAAGGGAATTGGACACACATAAGTGAAGGAAAAATCCTTACTAGCACATAACCAATTTTTTATCTTAAAAATTAATGAAAGGGGTAGTCAAATTTTAATGAAATCCACGGGCGATAAAAATCATGGAATTTATATGAGTGGTCGCCTTTTGCAAAATGTGTGTTCCTACTTTAATCACAAGATGCCAAGAGGCTTGCCACAGAGATTCGCCACAAAGCTACTACGACGAAATGATCGGCCGGTACAACGCTGGGGTCAGCACAAACCCGTTTTATTGGGCGGCTGCACTTAAAACCCAGTTTCCCTGGACACTTCCGTGCCGCAAAGTGAATTGTTCGAGGGTTTTTCCGGTGGAGAGTACTCTACAGGTTATCCTACAAGTCAAAATTATCAAAAAGGGCCTACGAACACCGTATCCTATGGGGATATCTAGTTTATTGATTTTAAATTAGTGAAGGCTAGGGTAGCACACAAAGGATAAGTGATTGAGTCGGGTGATGAAATCCCTTCTCGTGAATGACCGGGCGCAGGTCTTAGTCAATTTACTTCATCATTCCATTCAAAATCAAATGCAATAATTAAATCACACAAGAGCACGTAGGACCACACAAGGTATGAACTCTCTAACAAGAGGGCGCGAGGGTATAAGAGATGTACCTCCCACAATTTTTAGGTCGTGGGGTACCGAAATTGTTGAGTCGATTACGCCAATCTCAGTCGGCCCCCTGGAGTTCGACCAACCCAAGGTAGAGAGGCTTCTAAATCCTCGCAAATGGACGCCCTCTCTTTACTGTGTTCGATTTCCCTATCACACTTTATTCAATTATTACAAATTTAGAATGAAAATGAAAAGGTGTCTCTATGCACCGCAATACAAGCAAGTGAATAAAATCCTAAAAACAAGCCTTCTAAAATAAAAAATGGTACTAAAAATGAAAAATGCAATACAAATGAATCACAAAATTTGGAAATCCTCGCAAGCACGTCGAGCTCCAATGATTGGCAATGGCGTCATTTGATGAAAAGATTTTTGTAAAATTTGGTGTGTCTGTCGTTGTTGTAAAAGCTCTTCAATCAAAAATCTTCAAAACCTATAAAAATAGACAAAACTAGAGTATAATGGTAAGTGAGGTATCAATCCAAATCTAAGGTGTGAACATGCTAAAAATGAGAGAATAATGAATATAATTGACTTGATTATTTTTTTAGACTTTTGGGTTTTTCTAAATTTTTGTTTTTGGCTTTTTCAAATATTAAAACACTTTTTAGGTGAAAATGTGAAGTAACACAAAACTAAAATGAGAGATGAAATTAACAAACTAACTAGTGTGCTAAATAATAACTAAGCAATAAGAATGAGATGAAATTAAATTTGAGAAATATTCAAGGAATGAAACTTAACCACCAATTTATCAATTAAATGTGTTGATTATTCTAGTTTACTAATGTTCCAAATATTAATTTATTTTATCAATTGATTCTCATCATTTGACAAAACAAACTAATATAAAATTAGTTAATCCAATTTTCATCCCCCATAACTCACATGAATAATTGATTTAGAAAAATTATATAAATCACTCGCTAAAGTAAATTCATATAATAAATCATAAATCCAACAAAATTTAATGTATGAGTATAATAAAATATAATATACTCTAATTAGTGGGTCATTATATCTCTAGTTTGAATCCAAAAATTAAGAGTATATTAGATTTTAATCCTTTCTCAATTATGGTTTACCATTTCTCAATGCATAAACTCGTGTAGGAATGAAAAGAAAATTAACTAAATGAAACAAAGTAAACTAGAATAAGTAATACATTTAATTGAATAAATGGGGCTTCATTTCACTCCTTGAATGGAGTGATTAGCCAACCATAATCATAATTCACTTAATAACAATCTAATGAAAATTACTAAATGAAATTAAAAATTTAGAGAGAAGAAATTCAAACCAACATGTAGGAGAAAATAAATTGCTCTTGCATTAAATCCAAGCTTCTCTCAATTGTGTACAAACACTAAAAAAATAGAAGTACAATTTAATTCTCCTCTCTATAATATTTTTTTTCTAGAATTCCCTATTTTTCTAACCTAGTCTTTCTCTCTCTAGAATTCTCTAGTCTTCCAAATCTTCTTTTTATGGAGTGAGATCTTCTTTTTATAGTGGATTATGGAGCTAAAGGGGTATTTTTGGGAATGGGATTGAGTGTGCATCGAAATGGTGAGAGGAACATGGGGTGTGAGTGTGTTGAGGTCAAGTGGATGAGGGAATTTGGGAATAAGATCAGATTTAGTTATGGGATATTTTGGGTATATGGGTTAAATGAATTAGTTGGGGGTAGTTTGGGAAAATGGGTAAAAGGTTGGTTTAAATGGGTTTTAGTTGGCACATGGGTTTTTATTTGGTTTTGACTTTGGTTTGTTTGTTTGGCAGATAGAAGAAGGAAATCGTGGCTTGGCTTTAGTGGGGAAAAGGGAGATGGATAAAATATGGGATGTCTTGGAAGTGGGTTTGGATTGGTTACGGGTTCAGGTGGGTCGCGGATGGGTCAATGGCAGCGGGTCCGAAGGAGGGTAGGGATGTCGACAAGAGTCACCGACGGCGGCAGTCGGAGTTGGGTGGTGACCAGGCCACCGGAGTTGGCAGCGCGGGTTGGGGTTCGGGTTTTGCTGTTGGGGTTGCAGTGTTGCGAGTTGGGATCGGTTGGTTTTCCGGGTACGGGCAAGGGTGAGGGTAGGTAGGAGTGGTGGGAAAGGAGCTCCGAGTTTGTGTGCTCGCCGGAGTTGGTCGGCGGGTGGCGGTGATTTTGGGTATGGAAGGATGTCGCCGGTGGGTTGGGAAGAAGGTACGGGATAACTCGGGTTTGGGTTTGATTGTGGTGTTGGTTGGTGGGTTTGTTAATGGAGTAATGGTGGGTTTTCAGGAGAGAGAAAGTGGTGGGAAGTTTGTTGGAAAAGATGAGAGGGATGTGATAGGGTTTGTGTGATTGTATGGGAATGTGGGTGTGGGTGAGGTATTAGTTTAGGGTGTATATGAGTGTAGGATGTTTGTGTGTGTGTATTTAATTTGTATCCAATTAAAATAATAAAGACTCAATTAAAATTAATAAAACTAAAAGTAAAACAAACTAAAAACAATCAAAAAAAATTTAAAACTTAAAAAAAAAAATACTAAGCTATATAAAAACTAAAATAAATCAAAAGAAATAAAAACTTAAAATCTAAATGAAACTAAAGTCCTAAAAAAATAATCTAAAAAAACTAATCCTAATAAAATTAAAAATAAAATAAAATAAAAATACACTAATAAAAATAAAATAGAAAATAAAATCTAGAAAATACTAAATAAATGTAAAATAAAACCTAAAAATAAAAACAACTCAAACTAAAAATATAAAAAAATATAAAAAATACGAAAGGGAACAAATCAAACACATACGGCTCGGAACTGGTTTAGGATAGGTTAGGGTAGGCTAGGTTACAAGATTGGTAATTATCTCTATTTTAATTGCAAATTGCTTGAAAATATAACTTTTGACACCACAACTGCAATTAAACCTGCACATTAAACATTTACGCATAAGAACCCAAATTATCGAGAGTTAGCAACTAAAATATATTTATTCGGGGTATAAATTGTACACTTTTGGGTGTTTATCAATTTAAGTAGGAAAAGATAAACCTAACTAATTTCCTATTGTTGTTTATTGATATTGAAATTGGTAAAAAAAAAAACTTTAGAATGAGAATACCTAGAAAATGCTTACGTGATTCAATATTGTAATTATTGTAAAGATGAGAAAAATTAATATGTTAAATGACAAAGAGACGAGTTATATGACATATGAACTTTGAGAATTGAAATATGAGCCATAAGTATATAAGTCCCGTGATATGTTAATATTTAGGAATTATTGTTGATCCGCACTTGAAATGTGTATAAATTATTGATGTGTGAAATTGTTGTTAGGACTTAGGCTTGTTGGGTAAAAATCATTTTTGATGATATTTTAATCATTAGATAATGATGGTTGTGTATATAGTTTTTATTGTATATTATACATTATTGAAGAGGTAATGGATTATTTTAGCTTACGATGTTTATCTTTGGGAGATATGACACTTGGGGTTATATATTGTTTAATTTGGGTTTATGGTATATTTGTACATGAAGAGTTTTGAAATGAGTGAAGGGGATGATGTTTAAGGATACATGTTTTATCGTAAACTATTGACTTGAGAATTTAATGTAGAAATATTTATAAGGATTCTCATCAAAAGTTATGTTGAGGGAAAGGTATAATTATGGCGAGTGTGGGAATTAGGAGTAACTCGGATTCTAGGGAGTACGATGAGTTTTCTAAGGTTACGCCATGTAATGAGGTGCATTAGTGATCATAAAGTGAGCTATTGGTTTCATGTGAGTTACGTGTACTGGATTTAAAGAAGTTGTGGTAATGAGTATAGAAGCTACAGTACAGTGTTTGTTTACTCTCAACAACTATCTAATCTAAACAGAAGTGTATCGAGGGATCCCTTATTTGGAATTCATATATGATACATCCCACACATGGAGTCTATAGGAGGTAGGAGTTAGGATTTTAGGTTTATTGAGCCTTATAGGTAGTTTAAGTGGTTATAGTATGAGTAAATGATTATTGAGATGCGTGGCTGGTTAGTAGAACTTATTTAAGAGAGATGAGATGTCAAAGTAATATTTGATGTGCCATGAAATGAAAGAGGGGAAACAATTATAAAGTGAGTCTATTACGGTTATGGAATCATAGATGATTAATGATTTGAGTAAAGTGTTTGGGTATGTGGAATGTTGGTTTAGTAATTCTTTGCTCTTGATGACTTACCTTATCTAAACATAAATGTATCGAGTTGAAAATATAAAGGGAATGTGATAAGAAAGTATACTCTTATGTGTGCATACTTGAGGAAAAAAACTTTATATGGAATTTTGGTGCATCACACGGTGTTATAGACTTCTAATAATGCATAGAAGGTGATGACGATTATTCTGGCACTACGAGGTAGGTGGCGACGTTGTGTTATAATTTTATATGACCTAATACTGTATAGAAGGTGGAGACGGGTATTACGGCACTATATGACAAGAGGCGATGGGTTGCATGACAGTTTTATATGGTTTGGTAGTACATAAAAGGTGGCGACAAATGTTCTAGAACTGTGAAACATGGGACGAAGGGTCTTTGTGATGTTTTATATGGGGCATACCGCATGTTTCTTAAGATGGCTGGGGAGAAGGGGCTCATGTCGGTTACATTAAAATTTACAAGGTAATTTAATGGATGAGAAGTTTTGGGACACATGATTGGATATTTTGATAGACTAGTATGAAATGGTACGTTCAAGGTAAGAGTGAGGCATGTTAATAAGAGTGAAGTGATATGCCCAAAGTGTGCCAGGCAATGCAGATACCTCAACCTCGACCTGTAAATAGCCGAGGTAATAGAAGTTTAAGAAAACCATCAGCCCCATCGTCCTAAGAAGATCAACAGTCGGCGTTCCCTCAACTGTAAACATTAACTCGGCTTGGAATGAGCTGAGATTAACAAGGATCTGGGAGCTTAGCTTTATCAGGTTGGCTACAACCGACGTTCCAAATATCTCTCAAGAATCTGCAATATCTCACACATTCAACCAATTGCCAACAGTGTCCAACATCGGCCATGGCCGACATCGTGCGCAAAGCCAACCTCGGCCAACTCTCTGGCCGAGGTCCTCACTGTATTTCCAATACAGCAAGGCAAAGATCATATTTCATCAACCTCGTACTAACCCAGGCCGAGATTGGAACTCATCAAGGACAGTCGAGCATTAGCACTCATGGACACCTTAGAACACGTGGAAAAATCTGTTATAACCGAATCACTCCCTCTACGTGAGGGAATATTGAGGCCATCATTATTTAGTTAAGATCGGCCATGTGTCATCCGCACACTGGTTGGATATTCATGTACATGCACATTACATGCTTGGGGGGTACATTACACCCTCCAAACACTATATATACAGGTCATCCTCTACCTTGTAAAAGGATCCAAAAATAATAACCCTAGTTGAAACTCTATCCAATTATACAGTAGAGATAGAAAGCTTGAGAAATTGTATCCATGGCCGTTAGTGCCTTATTCTAAGTGACCTTACTTATTCACTTGCACAATGGACGTAGGTCTAATTGGCTGAACCACTTATACATTGGTGTTCATCCACTTCTCCTCATTCTCTATCTCTTATATTTAGTATACTCTTGTGCTGCCATTATTAACATTGTTTCCAGCATCATCATTTTGGCGTCGTCTGTGGGAACGAGAAGCTGTCTCTTCCTCTTTTTCTGCTTAACCTCATCGTAGACTCCGGTGGTGAACTAGGCATCACCCTTTGTGTGAAGTTGTTTCACCATTGAAAGAGGTCCTTTAAGGTATTAAGCTCATATTCTTCACAAGCACCTTTAGTGTTAACATATGACACCGGAATTACCACCACCGCCACCACCATCTGGTGCCGAAGGACCTAGTTCCATCCAGGCACCACCCTAGTTCGAAATGGCCGAGGTAGCTACAGCCTTGAGGCCCTTGGCTGTAACGCAATAAGAAATGAAGGAGAAATTTGCACAGCTCAGTTAAAACATGATGAGGCCACTTGGGGTCTCACCGAAGATGATTACTCCGATGGTTGATCAGCCTCATCCTGAAGCTAGGGGACCACCCCAGGCACTATGAAAAGACTAACCTACACCTCAGCGGAGGAGGGACATTACTGACCCTAGGCACTTGCATCTAGGGAGGCAAGGACACCATTGCCCTGAGGATACGTATGACGATATGGAGGTAGAAGACATTCCAGAAGATTGTTGGGAGCCGTATGAGGTTTCAAATAACACAGTGCGTCCTATCCAGCAGAGCCGAGGTTGTGGAGGCAGAAGAGGTGAAGGTTCCCAACAAAGAGGATCTTCTTTTGATCGATTGAGTAGAGGGTTGACCTTTCAAAGGCTCGGCCCAGTAAATGACCTAAGATAAAGGTTATCCAGTTCAAGAAGTGCAACAGGGTCACAAAGGGGAGATGGGGAACATCGGCCTCATCATGATCGACCCTGACCCTAGCAAAGCCAAGACAGGGATCAAGAGGAGGTCAATAGACGACGTTGTGTTACGGCTGGGTAACCCTCAGTCCACCCTATGGAGGTGGCTGGGGACAACCTCGGCTAGGCTGACGTTGCAAGACCATGGAATGACTCTATCTAATGTCTTGAAGAAAAGATAAGAGACCTTATAAAAATTCGAGACCCACTGCAAAGAGGTTTCTCAGAAGGCTCTCCCTTCGTGGATAGGATAATGAGCTTCCTAACCCCTTCCAAGTTAAACCACCTATGGTGTCTCCCAAGTATGATAGTAGCACCAACCCTATACATCATATTGAGATGTACCAATCTGCGGTGGGCATTTATTTAATACCAGATAAGATGAAGTGCTGGGTCTTCTTCGGGACTTTGATGGGAGCTACACACATCTGTTTTACCTCTCTTCCGAAGAACTCAATTGAGAACTTTAAGGGCTTGGCTGAACGATTCATTCATAATTTATGTTTTGGGATAAGACCTCAAAATAAGACCACCCATCTGTTGTATGTTAAGCAAGGCAAGAGCGAGAGCCTAAGAGACTACATTGCTAGATTCAATAAAGAAAAATTGGAAGTTAAGGATTATGAAGAGAATATAGCCATGACAGCCCTCATCGGAGGACTCCAGAAGGGGAAGTTGTAATGGAAGATTGTGGAAGACCCTCCCAAGTCTATGGCAGAGCTATTGGCAACTGCAGGAAAGGTCATGAACGCCGAAGAGGCTAGGGTCGCAAAGTATGAGGATGAGAATGGAAATGGCAGCGGGAAATTCTAAAAAAGGAAAGATGGAAAGAAGATGTCAACCGACGACAAGTTTGCACGTTATACTCCTTTAACTGTGAGTTGTGAACACATCCTCAACGAGATCAAGAATGATCGGTCTCTGAGATGGCCAAAAAAGCTGAAGGACCCTTCGCATAAGAGGAACAAGAACTTATGGTGCGAGTTCCACCAAGACCATGGCCATGTGACAGACAAGTGCTTTGCCTTAAAGGATTAGATCGAGAAGATGTTGAAATCCAGGAAGCTGAGGAAGTATGTTGATGGTAAGGCCCCTAAGAGGGGAAGAGATGACTCTAAAAAGAAGAGAAACGATAGATGTCGAGATGATACTCCGACAAGAAGAGACAATGAATCAGATTGGGATGATGAAGATGATCCAAACCTCCCACCAAAAGATGACAACGCCCCGATGAAAAGGGTTGTAATGATCTCCTTTGGTGTTAACACTATCTGTGGAGGACTTGTTAGGGGTGGCTCCGAAGTTGCTGATCGAAAAGCTTATGTGGCAGAGGCCAAGTCAGTGACCAAAGTAGAGGTTATGAATCTGACGTCTTTAGAGGCTAAGCAGAAGAGAAAGAAAGTAGATATGGATACTCTTATAGTTGGATTCTCCCGAATCGACTTCAAATGTATCTTAGCTCCGCATGATGACCATTTGGTAATTACAACAAGAGTTCATGGATGTGAGGTACAAAGAATCATTGTAGATGGAGGAAGTTCGGCGGACGTGATGTTCTGGCCCTGATTTAAGATCCTATGCCTCAGCAGAGCTCGGCTAGTCCCCTATCATCATTCGTTGATGGGCTTCAGCTGGGAAAAGGTCCATCCGTTGGGCATGTATGAGATGGATGTGTGAATGGGGGACGAGTGGCCTAAGAGGTTAACCCGAAAGATCAATTTTTTTTGTTATGGATGAAAATGGCTTCTCGGCATACAACCTCATCATAGGATGAGTTGCCCTTAAGGAGTTTGAAGTCGTGCCGTCAGCGGTCCACCAAATGCTAAAATTCTTGACCCCTTATAGGGTAGGGGAAGTGTAAGGGGGCCAGACCTTGGCGAGAGAATGCTACTTCAACTCGAAAGAAGAGAGGGAGGCCCATAAGAGGACCACAACCACATATAGTATTGATACACTCGACCCTAGAGATGAAACAAAATTAAAGAAAGGAGAGGCCACGAAAGAGGTAGAATCCATCGTCCTTACTGAGGACGAACCGAAAAAAACTATCCAAATAGGCAAGGCCCTAAAACCCATAGATCAAGGAATAGATGATAAAATTCTTGAAGGAGAGGCAGAGTGTCTTCTCTTGGAGCTACGCATACATGCCTGGCATCGACCCGGAGATTATGTGCCACAAACTCAACGTGGTAGAAGGTACTAAGTCAATCAAACAAAGACAAAGAGTTTACTCTAGGGAGAAGTATGACGTCATCAGAGAAGAAGTCAGAAAGTTAGAAGAGGTAGAATTCATCAGGCAGGTCATATATCCAGAGTGGTTATCAAATGTCGTCATTGTGCCCAAAGCTAATGGAAAATGGAGGATGTGCGTAGATTTCACCGACCTGAACAAGTCTTGCCCAAAAGACAGTTATCCCTTACCTCGGTTTGATCAAATGGTAGATGCCACGGTAGGGCATGAGCTCATGAGCTTCATGGATGCGTATTCAGGTTATAATCAGATATTCATGGATACTGAAGACTCGGAGAAGACAACCTTCATTAGAGACAAGGGGACCTATTGCTATAAGGGCATGCCCTTTGGCTTGAAGAATGCAGGGGCCACGTATTAATGTCTTGTAAATAAGATGTTTAAAGATCAATTTGGCACGACCATGGAAGTATACGTAGATGATATGTTGACAAAGATCCTGAAGGCCTACACTCACGTGGTAGACCTAGAGAGAACTTTCAACACCATGGACTTGTATAGAATGAAACTTAATCCCGCAAAGTGTGTCTTCGGAGTAGAAGCTGGAAAATTTCTTGGATTTATTGTCAATCAGAGGGGAATAGAGGCCAATCCTGAAAAGATCAAGGCTTTGCTTGATATAAAGACACCAAGGAGTATCAAAGACGTTTAGAGGCTCACTAGAAGAGTAGATACACTCAACAGATTTGTTTTAGAGCCACGAACAAGTGTCTTACATTTTTTAAAGTGCTTAGAAAGGCCTTCGAATGGGACGAAGAGTGTAACGAGGACTTAAAGAAGCTCAAATCTTACCTTGGATCCCCCCTGATCTTATCTCGGCCCATCATGGGAGAGAAGTTGTATGTTTACCTAGCAGTCTCAGAGTCAACTATAAGTGTAGCCATAGTACGGGAAGCAGTTGGGATCCAAAGGCGGGTATACTTCAATAGTAAGGCCCTTCAAGGGCCTGAACAGAACTATCCTCGAATGGAGAAGTTGTCCTACACTTTGATACATGCTTCCAGGAAGATGAAGCCCTACTTCCAAGACCACTCTATGGTCATCCTCATTGATTCCCCATTAAGGCAAGTCATCCACAAGCCTGAGAAGTCAGGCAGATTGATGACCTAGGCCATCGAGTTAGGAGAGTATGACCTCATTTATCAACCCAGGGTGGCCATTAAAGGGCAGACACTTGCAGATGTTGTTATTGAGTTCACGTGGGAAGAGACTGAGGTTGAGAATAGTCCAGTGATCGCAGAGGGATCAAATAGTAACGTTTTCCAAAACTCAAAAAAGGTTGTGTCCAATAAAGCCAGAAATGGAATAGCTGAGAATGAGGAAGACAAGTACCTCTTCAAGTAAGGAACTTATCAGAGGGGAACTTCTCTTCAAATGAAGACATTTGGAACCTCTTTGTTGACGGGTCTTCTTACAAAAGTGGAAGCGGTGCAGGGATGATACTCTCAGCTCCGGACGGTACTAATGTTGAATATGCACTAAGGTTCAACTT